>CM038721.1:4138985-4163985 GCA_021613375.1 Megaleporinus macrocephalus | reverse complement strand
GTGTGTGTGTGTGTGTGTGAGAGGGTGTGTGTGAACGTGTGAGTGTGTGTGAGAGGGTGTGTGAACGTGTGAGTGTGTGTATGTGTGTGTGTGTGAGAGAGTGTGTGAGAGGGTGTTTGTGAACGTGTGAGTGTGTGTGTGTGTGAGAGGGTGTTTGTGAACGCGTGAGTGTGTGTGTGTGAGAGTCTGTGTGTGCGTGAGTGAATGAGTGAGTGTGTGTGTGTGTGTGTGTGTGTGTGTGTGTGTGAACGTGTGAGTGTGTGTGTGTGTGAGAGAGTGTGTGAGAGGTTGTGTGTGAACGTGTGAGTGTGTGTGTGTGAGAGAGTGTGTGAGAGGGTGTTTGTGAACGTGTGAGTGTGTGTGTGTGTGTGTGAGAGTCTGTGTGTGCGTGAGTGAATGAGTGAGTGAGTGTGTGTATGTGTGTGTGTGTGTGTGTGTGTGTGAGAGAGAGTGTGTGTGAGAGGGTGTGTGTGAACGTGTGAGTATGTGTGTGTGTGTGTGTGAGAGAGTGTGTGAGAGGGTGTTTGTGAACGTGTGAGTGTGTGTGTGTGTGTGTGTGTGTGTGAGAGTCTGTGTGTGCGTGAGTGAATGAGTGAGTGTGTATATGTGTGTGTGTGTGTGTGTGAGAGAGAGTGTGTGTGAGAGGGTGTGTGTGAACGTGTGAGTGTGTATGTGTGTGTGTGTGTGTTTGTGTGAGAGAGTGAGTGTATTTGTGTGTGAGAGAGTGTGTGTGAGGGGTGTGTGTGTGTGTGTGAACGTGTGAGTGTGTGTGTGTGTGAGAGAGTGTGTGTCTGGCGACCTGTCCAGGTGGTTTATATCTTCTGCTCAGTGAGCGGTGGGTTAGACTCCAGGACCCCCTGGACCTCAGACTGTTTAGAAGATGAATGAATTACTGCAGAAGGAAGAAGCTCAAAGTTAAAACTTGCTGTCATTCCGTTCTTATCAGACTCTGATTGTCTGATTCTGGTGTTCTGTCTGATCTGATGATAAACTGGCATCTGTGTTCTTATTTCCTGGTGAAACCAAACAACTCAAAAACACACAAACAGCTTAAATAACCGACAGAAGCTTTTTATAGCGATGCAGTAGGTATACCTAGGGCTGGGCGATAAAACGATAACGATAATTATCGTGAAGTAACGTTTCCTCGATAGAACTTTAAGACGTAGTCGATAGAAAGTCGATAGAATTAAGTTCCGTCCATGTTTTGAGAGACAACACAAACAGCCAATGAGAATGAGAATAGCGCCGCCCCAAACCAATCAGGTGGCTGAACTAGAGTTCCAGATATTTTATGTTTGGTTGAAGCACACAGTGCAGAGTGTAGGCGTAGCAGCAGCTTAACCCACATACTAGTAATCTGGTTACTGCAGGCGTCACAGTCGAGCAGAGAGAATAAAATAAGAGACAGAAAACGTTAAACTACTACTTAAAGAAACATGATACACGTGTTAATAATCTATAAATAATCTGCTCAAATCAGATTAACAAGTGTTGACAAAGTGCTATGGGGTGTTTGCGCTACGGGATGTATATATACACATGTATATATTTTTTAAATTTATTTTGATATCTTCACTTTTCTCTTAAAGTAAAAAGGAAATAGTGATTTAATTTATATTGTGATATAAATATATATATATCGATATCGACTGATATGAAAAAAAGTATCGTGATAAGATTGTTTTCCCATATCGCCCAGCCCTAACTATACTACACATGTACATAGACATGTATTATTTGAGCATCAGAACTTATAATAAAATATAATATAATATAATAAAACATTAAAACATCAATAATCTGTGTATCAATGTGATGTTGCCACACAAAATATCACACTAATATGTTTTTCCAACACCTCTACTATGAATCCACACACTGCTCTGGATTAAATCTTATTTAAACAGAACTAATTATGTTCTGTCTGTACATCCAATTAGTGTTACTGTGAGTAATAGCTGTAGTAAGGTTTAGATCTTAATGTGACTTAATTTATCACAACGAATAACATCATGATGCTGATCTTCACCTCTAGCCAATAGGGGTGTAAGAAAATATTGAAAATATCGAATATGGGGATATTATGTTTAGTGATACTGTATCGATTCTCAACAACACAGTATCCATACACGGATTCCTGGCAGAAAGTGAATCACTGTGTGTTGTGTTTAAACCTCTGACCACTAGATGGCAGTGTTGTAATTCATTTTCAGCTCCACTCCAACATTAACAAGCAGCACAAGAGTGAAATGCTATTGTAAGCATTGACAAATCTGTTCATATAGTGGTGTGTTTTGATAGTAGGATTTGAAAAATCACAATGTATCGCTTGGTTTGTTGTATCGTGATATATTGAATCGTGACCGCTGTATCTCGATATGTACTGTATCGCCAGGTTCTTGCCAATACACAGCCCTACTAGCCAATCACAGGGCTGTTAGTGTGTGCTGTGAACATCAAGACCTTCAAAGCTGTGTTCCAGGGTGATTTAATGAATCAGAGTATTAATGTAATTAATAATTATGTTCAAAGTAATTATGATTAAAGTAGTCCAGTGCTGGGTTACAGAGTGACCACTGGATTTTAACTTATTGCCTGGTTCAATCACAACGCTAGTGTTTAGTTGTACAGCTTTAATTGAGACTAACGTTACAGGAGTGTACATGTAATCTTGTTTATGTGTGTTTCCTGTAGTTGGACCTGCTGTGTATGGCCAGTCAGCATGGTGATTTGGAAAGTGTGCGTTTCCTGCTGAAGGACGTACGGGTTCCGATTCCTCAGGAGCCCACCGAGGGGAACCCGGCCATCCTGGCTGCACATTACGGCCAGTGTGAAGTGATCCAGGAGCTGCTGGACTCCATTCCACGTAAGTTCAGACCTACCGCTAGAGGTCGACCGATATATCGGGTCGATATTTGCTATTTTTTAATATATCAACATCGGCTGATATCAGTGTTTGGTAGCGCTGACTTAAAATGAGGCATTATCTTTGAGCAGCACCATGCAAGGAAAAGCAACCAACCAAAAAGAACGCAAAGGAAACAAAAAAAACAAAACACGAATACAAACGAAGTTCAGTACATAATACAGAAGAAGAAGATATGAATTCACTTACGTTGAGATTAAGAACCAAACAGTTCCTCAACAAAGGTCTAGAAAGGCATGAAGCCTCAGCTTCCTCCAGCCTATCCTACTAACATGAGGTTTAAATTTTTAGCTTGTAAACTGAAGGGAAAACTCAATATTGCCACTCAGTGGTTGGAGTAGGTATTGCAGTTAAACCAGTGACTGCTGTCACAAGCTAGGAGTAATTATCTGAGGGTTTATTTTAATTTAGCAGGCCAATGCTGCTCTTTTACTGTTTATACTGTTTTCTGACAACAGGGCCATGTAATGTGGAGTATCTTGTTTAGTTTATAAAGTGATCATTATTGTATTTATCTACTAATAATAAACAAAAGTACAGATAATGTTATATTTTATTTATTTATTTGTAATTTACTATAATTCCACAAATGTTGTTCTACGTCACTACACATACAGTGATTTACTACCTTACCTACAGTGGAATCAGTTTATAGGTAATATTTAGGGGATAGGGTGGGCTTTGATTCATATCAGCAAATGTATCCCCCCCAGTGTCAAAATCGCTCCTACGAGGTAAGTTAGTCCAGTTTGTGGTCAAAGGAGTAGAGAACCGATTGTATTGAGTTAACGAGCGAATCAAAAGAAAAGCTGGTTTCTTGGTGTTAGTTGTTTGCTGTTAGCCTAGCTTTCAGGACTCGCTCAGCCAGCTACTCTGATCTCAGGCTACAAGTTAAGAGGCTCTGCAGTTTTTCAGCTTTAATGACAGCGTGAGTAGCGTGAAGAGCTAATATTTGCTAAATTCCTGCAGCATCTGTCGCCTGCAGACTGAGTGCAAGACAAATTACTTCTGCATATGAAACAGCATTTAGCACCGTTTTTGCCATCTGCTTCACATCATGACATCATGTTTTGTTTATGTCTGTTTTTTCCCAATATAAAATAAATAGGTTAGATTTACTTTAATATGGTTCTTATTAAAAGGAGGGATATAATATATAATAAAAAATATAATAAAAAATAATATGCTGACGGCTTTGGTGTTTATATTTAGGACTGTGTACCTATGTATATTTTTATTTATTATACTTTAGTAAACATATTTGGTAGCACTTACCACATGTTACTGCTTTATAGGATGTTCTCTGTCGCATCACTTACTTCAGAGTTTCAATCTGCTGCCGGCGGAAGCAACACAAGAAGAATTCTAAGGATCCGTGCAATAGGAGCTTCATGAAATGGGCTTAAATTCCAAGTAAAAGCTAGAGTGGCGTAAAGCACGAGTGATTAATCATGCTTGGCAGTCTCATTGGTGACTCTAGAATTGGTGGCTGAATTTAGGAGAACGCTAGCTACTGGAATGCATAGTGCCAGGAGGTTCAGGGTTTGGCTCAGACCTTAATATCCAGTGAAGGATGCTGTTAATGCCACCAAGACATTCTGCACCAGCCATATCCTTCTAGCTGAGGAGTTTGGTGTGGAGGATCACTAGTGGGCTGTACAGAGGCCTGACCTCAGCCCCACCTTTGGGATAAACTGGGTTGTAAACTAGGCCTTTCCGTTCAACATCAGTGTGCGACTCTTTGAGAGCTCTTTGAAAGAATCTGTGGATCTGAGGTGGCCGTCTTGAAGTGAAGCTACAAACTTGCATGCTACTGTTAACTTCTACGCCCATGAAGTCTAAACTAACAGGTCCCGTAGGACCCGCTCAAGCACAGATTACTGGTAGTGTTGCGGTAACCCAATGACCTTAACACAAGCGTCAGGAAGTGAAAGCCCATATCGATGACGTGTCCCAACAGAGCAGCACTACAACTTCCCTCTCCTCCAATCAGTTTCCACCACTGTGCGTGTACCATGGCGGCACGCACTGTTGCACCTTTGCAGAAAAGTCACTTCTGCGCTGTGGTAATGCTGGCTTGTTTACAGGTTACAGATCCAGACTTAATCTCCTCACAGTTCCTGGAATGCCTCTCTGGCTTGTGCGAAGTATTGATTATGCCTTTTGGATTAGACGAAGCCCCTGCTGTGTTTTAAAGACTCAGAGCCTTAATGTGGTTGCAGATGATGGCAGAGAGTGTTTCATGATGTTGAGAACAAAATGTTCTCTGCAGATCTAGAAGAGTAGAGAGCTTCCTCAGTATGGGACGTTGTCTTTCACTGCCCAGGTTGCATTGTAATGCTCCAAAATGCAAATACCAAGGAGAGTTAAATTACCTGGACCGTGTTCTTGATTTACCCTGAATACTGAAGATGCACCCGCTTCTGATTTGCCAATAAGAGTTACTTGAAAGTCTCATTGTGTTGCAGTGGCACTCTTGTTATAGCATGTCTTTAAGTTGGTCCGGCCAGGCAGTTATAAAGATATTATAAAGCCCTGGACAGATGTTAAGAACAGATGAATGTTTAGGTCTTGCTGGGTTAACACATCTAAATTGTATTAATTTTACTGCATGTATAGTCTTATAGTCTCTATAGCACTGATCTAGGTTCTGATGTAGTTCTAGTTATAGCTACATTTATTAAATACTCATCTATCAGCATCAGCACTTAGGTACATGGAAAATTTTTAGATATTGGCAACAGCCCAGTTCTTTTATGGCCTAATATAAGAACTGGGCTGTTGCCAATATCTAATATATATTTGCTCATTGGTTAGGTTTTTAATTTTGGGATTTGGATGTTTGCTTATTCTGGCTGAAGCCCTTTTGCAGCACTATAGAAAACCCACCTCTCCACCCATGTTCAGGGTGTTCAATATAAAAGTCCTTGAACCTAAAACAGCCCAAAATTAACTTTTCTTCTTTGTGAAAACCTGAACTACTTAAAACGTGGCTAAGTAGGTGGAACTTTGGATATTGTCTGTTGATTACTACTGATGCTTCCATCAAAGACCCCATTAAATGGTATTCAGGACAGATACTTAGATGTTTTTGTCTTTTTTGTAGAAGTAAATAACACTACTATGGATAAGTTGTATTAGTCTTAGTTTAGTGAACTGTGTGTATTGTACAGATGTATTATGTTGCATCTATATGATTGCTTATTGGGTCATTAGGAAATCTGAATTCTACATAAACACTGTCAAAGTTTTAAAACATACCGGCTGTATGTGGCTGTATTTGGACAGACTCATCAATGGTTTTGCCTGTATTGTAGAAGTACAAAGAACAAGACTATGAATAAGCAGTTGTATCAGTCTCAGGTTAGTCAGTAATATTGTACCAACACATTTTTATGTTGCTTTTTGAGTCATAAGGAAAAAGTCTGCTCTGTGTATGAAGCGATGAAGTGATGAATTTGAGAAGCGACAGATAAACCAATAATTGTAGTAGATGTAGATTTTATCACTAGGTCCTAGAGCTGGGCGATATGGCCTTAAAAAATTCTTCTTTTTTTTCACTAAAAATCAGATTTTAGATTTTAATCTATTTTTTTGCTGTTTGGAAACAGACACTTTGCAGAGCCCAGGTGTCGTTAAATGTATCGTTAAACTCATGCAGGGCTGCATCGTTCGGCTGGACCACAGGCGTGATATGGTGATGTGGTGGCATGATATGACAAGTCCTCCTCCACCAGCTCTCTAGTGATTCTTTGGCGTGTTTTGTTATGCAGTTGTGGCAACTTCAGAAAAATATTTGTGGCTTGGTAGCACGTATTCCTGGTCTAAAACTTTTTTCACCGCGTTTCTCCACCTGTCTGACTTTCCCACAGTATATATGGGCGCCATGTCTTTTGCAATAATCATCACTATAGCATCTGTGATTGCCTTCCAATGTGCCCCATTAAAACTACACATTGTAACTGTAAATTCGAATTTATCGATAGAATCGATTTATCGCCCAGCTCTACTAGGTTCCTTCACTTGTTTTGGAGTGTCCAGCAATAGCAAGATTCATCTGGTTTATCAGATGTAAAAATGTGTCCAGCTCTTTTGTTCTTATAGGATAATTTAAGTCTTAACCTGAATATCCTGACAAGAAAGATTCCTCTTGCTTGACCGCATCTATAAAGCTATTATATATATGTTTGTATATTAATATTTTATTGTTCTACATTATTTTCACAACAGCTGGTGTGCTTCAAAATCACTCTGAAAACATTCTGGTTCCATTTATTCACATGGAAAGTTAAAAAAAATAAAAAAAATAAATAAATATATACAACCATGTATGTATATATATCTATATATATGGTTGTGGGTGTGTCTATATATATTATTATTTGTGTGTATTTATTTCTGATACTGATCCAAAAGGTAACTTCATTGTTTGTCTCATTTGGGGATTAAAATAGGAGCTTCATGCTAATCGCCTCTCCTTCTCTGTTTAGGTCCATGTGTTCGTAAAGACCTGCTGAACTGGATGCTGGCTACGGCGTGTCAGCAGGGTCATTTAGAGGTGGTGAAGCTGCTGGTTCTCAGTTACCAGGCCAATGCAGAAGACTGTGCCATACATAGCGACGAGTTTGCGGTCATCACCGGCCTGCCGCTGTACGCTGCTGCCAGAGCAGGTACACCACACTGACTCACTGGAATTCTAATGCGTTATTCTTTTGGGGGGCTTGAATTACAATCAGATTTCACAAAAACTAAAAACAGTTACACAAACGAAGTCGATCAACTCAGACTTGTTTGGTATCTGATGCTTGTTTCTATAGTTTTGCACTAATTAGCATAATCACAGTATGCAGTACACAGAGTTATGGAATAGTCTGTCTACTAGACTTGCTTATGTGTTTCCTGATACAGTATTGAATTTCAGTTTTCACGATGACCACTAGGTGTGCAACATATTGTCACCGTCCAAACAAAAACATGTAGCTCAATTTTTGTTGTTTGTATTTGGCTAGTTCATGATAAATGGACCAATAGAAATCCTTGGAAAAAAATCTGGTTCCATTGACTTATATTGAAAATGTGGTAAGTCTTTGGCCTCTCCTGTAAAGATGCCTTTTTGGAGATATTTGTATTTGTTTGGACAGGGACGATATTGATTATACCCCAAGTCCAGCCAAGGTTGTGGTTGCAGTAGGGATAACACAGCGAAGCCCTGCAGCTTCCTCCAGCTCATTCTGGAGAATTCCAGACCAGTCCCGGGTCAGCTTGGAGATAATCCCTCCAGTGGGTCCTGGGACGAACTCTGGGTCTCATCACGGTCGGTCATGCCTGGTAAATCAGATGCCCAAACCACATTAACTGGCTTCTCTAACTGTGAAGGAGTAGCAGCTCTACTTTAAGCTCCTCCCGGATGGCTTAGCTCCTCATCCTATCAAATAGTGTGTTGCCCTCCTCTTCCGCTGCTTGCATCCGCGATCTCATTCGTTCAGTCATTACCCAAAGCTCATGAGGTAAAGGTGAGAATGTAGACTGACCAGTAAACAAGCTTTAGCGTACGACTCAACTCTCTCCTCACCACTACAGTCCAGTACCGTGACCACATTACTGCTGCTGCCTGTCCTCATGAACGAGACCCTGAGAAACGTCTCTGAATGGTTTATTTAAAATAACACTGTTGGGTTTGATAGTTCGCTTCCTATTTCAATGAACACAAGTGTCCGGATACTTTTGGTGCCACCGTATAGAGCACATATTTATTGCGGCATAAAAAAAAATCTCACAAAAACAGATGAGCGCTTCATCGTTGTGGTTTTGGTTTGTGTGTGTTTACAGTTGTAACCGCTGGCCGTGAAAGATTGGCGTGAGCTGCATGGCTGCTATATGACTGTATGGGTGACTGATGTTGGCGCCTCACAGTGGTTTCACGTTTGATTGCACGAGTGGACGTTAGCTGTCTGTAGTGTCTGTTGTGTAGTGTCTGTTGTGTAGTGTATGTTGTGTAGTGTCTATGTTGTTTAGGGTGCGTGTGTAGTGTGTGTGTTGAGTAATCTGTGTGGGGTGTAGTGTGTGGTGTGTAGGATGTGTATGTTGTGTAGGATGTGTATGTTGTGTAGTGTATGTTGTGTAGTGTCTATGCTGTTTAGGGTGCGTGTGTAGTGTGTGTGTTGAGTAATCTGTGTGTGTTGAGTAATCTGTGTGTAGTGTAGTCTGTGGTGTGTAGGATGTGTATGTTGTGTAGTGTCTATGTTGTGTAGTGTATGTTGTGTAGTGTCTATGTTGTGTAGGGTGTGTGTGTGTGTGTGTGTAGTGTGTGTGTTGAGTAATCTGTGTGGGGTTTAGTCTGTGATGTGTAGTGTATGTGTTTGGTGAAGATGTGTTTTGTAATCAGTGTGTGTAGTGTATGTTGTGTAGTGTCTATGTTGTTTAGGGTGCGTGTGTAGTGTGTGTGTTGAGTAATCTGTGTGTAGTGTAGTCTGTGGTGTGTAGGATGTGTATGTTGTGTAGTGTCTATGTTGTGTAGTGTATGTTGTGTAGTGTCTATGTTGTGTAGTGTCTATGTAGGGTGTGTGTGTAGTGTGTGTGTTGAGTAATCTGTGTGGGGTTTAGTCTGTGGTGTGTAGGGTGTGTATGTTGTGTAGTGTCTATGTTGTGTAGTGTCTATGTAGGGTGTGTGTGTGTGTAGTGTGTGTGTTGAGTAATCTGTGTGGAGTGTAGTCTGTGGTGTGTAGGGTGTGTATGTTGTGTAGTGTCTATGTTGTGTAGTGTCTATGTAGGGTGTGTGTGTGTAGTGTGTGTGTTGAGTAATCTGTGTGGGGTTTAGCCTGTGGTGTGTAAGGTGTCTATGTTGTTTAGGGTGCGTGTGTAGTGTGTGTGTTGAGTAATCTGTGTGGAGTGTAGTCTGTGGTGTGTAGGGTGTGTATGTTGTGTAGTGTATGTTGTGTAGTGTCTATGTAGGGTGTGTGTGTGTGTGTAGTGTGTGTGTTGAGTAATCTGTGTGGAGTGTAGTCTGTGGTGTGTAGGGTGTGTATGTTGTGTAGTGTATGTTGTGTAGTGTCTATGTTGTGTAGTGTATGTTGTGTAGTGTCTATGTTGTGTAGGGTGTGTGTGTGTGTGTAGTGTGTGTGTTGAGTAATCTGTGTGGAGTGTAGTCTGTGGTGTGTAGGGTGTGTATGTTGTGTAGTGTATGTTGTGTAGTGTCTATGTTGTGTAGTGTATGTTGTGTAGTGTCTATGTTGTGTAGGGTGTGTGTGTGTGTGTAGTGTGTGTGTTGAGTAATCTGTGTGGAGTGTAGTCTGTGGTGTGTAGGGTGTGTATGTTGTGTAGTGTATGTTGTGTAGTGTCTATGTTGTGTAGTGTATGTTGTGTAGTGTCTATGTTGTGTAGGGTGTGTGTGTGTGTGTAGTGTGTGTGTTGAGTAATCTGTGTGGAGTGTAGTCTGTGGTGTGTAGGGTGTGTATGTTGTGTAGTGTATGTTGTGTAGTGTCTATGTTGTGTAGTGTATGTTGTGTAGTGTCTATGTTGTGTAGGGTGTGTGTGTGTGTGTAGTGTGTGTGTTGAGTAATCTGTGTGGAGTGTAGTCTGTGGTGTGTAGGGTGTGTATGTTGTGTAGTGTATGTTGTGTAGTGTCTATGTTGTGTAGTGTATGTTGTGTAGTGTCTATGTTGTGTAGGGTGTGTGTGTGTGTGTAGTGTGTGTGTTGAGTAATCTGTGTGGAGTGTAGTCTGTGGTGTGTAGGGTGTGTATGTTGTGTAGTGTATGTTGTGTAGTGTCTATGTTGTGTAGTGTATGTTGTGTAGTGTCTATGTTGTGTAGGGTGTGTGTGTGTGTGTAGTGTGTGTGTTGAGTAATCTGTGTGGAGTGTAGTCTGTGGTGTGTAGGGTGTGTATGTTGTGTAGTGTATGTTGTGTAGTGTCTATGTTGTGTAGTGTATGTTGTGTAGTGTCTATGTTGTGTAGGGTGTGTGTGTGTGTGTAGTGTGTGTGTTGAGTAATCTGTGTGGAGTGTAGTCTGTGGTGTGTAGGGTGTGTATGTTGTGTAGTGTCTATGTTGTGTAGTGTATGTTGTGTAGTGTCTATGTTGTGTAGGGTGTGTGTGTGTGTGTGTAGTGTGTGTGTGTTGAGTAATCTGTGTGGGGTTTAGTCTGTGGTGTGTAGGTCTGTTTAATGAGTGTCTGCTCTCTCAACATTCCGCCATTCATTCCTATGGGGGCCAAAATTCCCTGTTTGAACGCCTCACAGTGGTTTCACGTTTGATTGCACGAGTGGACGTTAGCTGTCATATCTGGGAGCTACAGTCGGCTTCTGTTGTCCTTAACTGGACTGTCATTGTCACCACGGCCTTAGAAGTCTGAGGACCGTCTGAGTACAGTAGAACAGTGTGGATTTGTTGGAGAACATAAGTTTAAGTACCCCAAATAAGTGTTCTAATTGTTTCACACGGGGAGGTGATGTGATTATTACCAATGTTTCCCGGTCTCCATTCACCCCCTCAGTCATTCTCGCTGTCATGTGTCGGTTGCTTTCACATATAAGGAGCCCAAGTTCTATAAACTCCCTGCTATTTACCATGTTTTTAGGTATCGCATCACATCAGCTGATACACAGTTGAGTCACATTATTATGATCACTTCCTACTTTGGGTCTCAATCCATCCTTGCAGATCACGTACACCATACATGCTTCTATGGGGCGTATGGGATCTTCTAGCAAGACAATGCGACACATCCCATGGCTAGAATTGTCCCACATTGGTTGGACGAGCTGACCAAAGCTTCCAAGAACTACCCTAGACCTCTAATTCCCCAGACTTGAACCTGATTGAGCATCTGTGGGACCACCTGGATGGTGGTGTTGGCTCTATGGATCCTCCTCTACGCTCCCTCCAGCAGCTGTGGGATGCACTGCAGTCAGCATGATACCTCTAGATACCTGTGACCACCTACCAGCCTTATTGAGTCTTTGAGTCCGTCTACCTGCTGTCCGTGCAGCATGTGGCGGTCACTCTGGGTATTAGCTGGTGGTCATAATTAGGGGTGTGCTATATCATATCATACGCAATAGTATCACCAAAATTTTTGAATATGGTGAACGATATTAAACCCTGAATTATCACATCAGGTACTACTTTTTACTGTTTTTAGCAAAAAAAAAAAATCACACTTTTCTCATTTCCTATTATATATCTACTAGAGACAGATTTTATCTGTCCAGTATCATTCATTTTACTTCAGTCCTGGATATATGGAGATATTTGAATTGCGTTATTTAGTGTTGTGACATTCTGGATCATTGACTTCTGTTACAATCTGATGAAAATTCTTGTATTTTTTAATGTAGGGGTGTGCCATATTATATCATATCGTATTCAATAATAAAATGTAATTTTCATTTTGTTGCAGTAGTGTGTTCTTGAAATATTTTTTTTTAATTCAATGTTTTGTCATATCGGCAAGAGTATCGTTATCACAAAAATACCATGAAGTATCGTGATATTATTGTAGGGCCATATCGCCCACCATAATCATCATAATAATGTGACTCGGCTGTGTATTTATCAAGCGTTTATGCTGATTTTATGATGTTGACTGTAGATTCCCAAACGTGTATAGTACATCATATTCACTCAACAGGGATTTACGGGGGTCTTCACAGGAACCAGAAGTGTCTGAAGTATGTGTATTGCTTGTTCGGGTCACCTGATATGAAGTCATATCATTAAGTAGATGTGAATATGTGGCCTTGTGTCTGAGATATTGATTTATGGCAGTTTGTGATTAGATTTTGGCTTAAAAATAAGCCATAAGAAAGTAATACACTCACTCAAAACAGTTGTGAAGCAGGTGATCACATGGATAACACATGAATTACATTGCTGTGCTTTAATTATATTGCTGTGCTGTAGCCTTTAGGCAGTCAGGCAGCCTCAGCTGTGGACGGTGCGCTAAAGGCTGGTCTGATATACGGCAGACCTGATTATCTCACTATTGTATTTGTTAATAGGGTGGCAGGTACTGGATGTCATTTACACTCATATGGCAGAAGCAGGATTGCGTATTGAAGTAAATCAAGTAGCTGCTTCTGTCTGTGCAATCTATACCTGCAATCTTAAGAATGTTACAGACATCCTGTGATAACAGTACATCAAGGGTGTAAAATTAGAATTCTCTACTCGAGTCCTACCTCCCCGTAACACATATGGCCAGTGTGATTGGCTGTGTCTTTCCCTGCTGTCACATGAGACTCTGTAGCGACGTTTGGTTGTTAGCAGCGCCAACACTGGATAGAAAGCTTTCCAGGTAAGGGGTCGGTCAATTCCCACCACGGCCTCCAAAGGATGCCAAAAACCCACCAAGGCTGTAAGGCAGGAGTCTGACAATCAGCTTCACCTGGGAAACCCCCTATAAAAGGCCGGAAGCTCCCACAGCTTGTTGTCGCACCCTCATCCGTGCAGACCTGTAAAGGTAGCTCTACAGAGCAGAAGAAAACCAGAAAAACAAAGAAAGAAAAATGGAGCAAGAAAACCCAAAAGAAAAGAGGATTGTTAATCCCAACAAAGGAGGAAAAATCCCAAATCAAAGAGGATTAAAACATCCCAAAATAAAGAAAACGCAAAGAGGAAAAGAGAGAACATAATCTCTACACCTGCATGTTTTCGTTACGTTGTGAAAGTCACTCTTTTCTTTGAAGCGCGCCATTCCGTGTTAGGGCTGCATAGCTGTCCATCGTTTTCCCTTCCCTCCTTTATTGTCATAAAAGCTTTTGCACCACAAATATCGCATTTTCACACCGTAGTGGCGAGCACACACTCCCTCTTTATTACTAGAACCGTAACATTCCAGTCATATGAGACTCACTGTGCAGTGTAGGAGACAGGCGGGTGTGAAAAGCGAGTGACATAAAGAGTTAAGGATAACAGTAAGGGGGGGGGATTATTGCTTAATGACTGCTCCCTGTTACTTTACCTTCACCAGTCAAATGGCTAGAAAGGTAAATAATAATAATAATAATAATAATAATAATAATTCATGAACGAACTTCGAAGTTGGCTTGAAATCGTCCGCTGTTAGTAGTGTGTGTGATGTGTAGTGTCTGTGTTTGGTGAAGATGTGTTTTGTAATCAGTGTGTGTAGTGTGTGTGATGTGTGAAGTGTGTGTTGTGTAAGATGTGTATGTTGTGTAGTGTCTATGTTGTGTAGTGTATGTTGTGTAGTGTCTATGTTGTTTAGGGTGCGTGTGTAGTGTGTGTGTTGAGTAATCTGTGTGGAGTGTAGTCTGTGGTGTGTAGGGTGTGTATGTTGTGTAGTGTCTATGTTGTGTAGTGTATGTTGTGTAGTGTCTATGTAGGGTGTGTGTGTGTGTGTGTGGTGTGTTTGTTGAGTAATCTGTGTGGGGTTTAGTCTGTGGTGTGTAGGTCTGTTTAATGTAGGTCTGTCAACATTCCGCCATTCATTCCTATGGGGGCCAAAATTCCCTGTTTGAACGCCGTTTTCCAGAAAACTGTAAGTCGGATCGCTTAAAAAAGCACAAGCTTAAATCTGAGCTATCTGCCGAATTTCATGGTTCTAGCTTGAAAACTGTGGGAGAAACATTTTATATTTTGCAAATAGAATAAGAATAATATTGAATAATAATAATAAAAAAATTACGAAGAACAGTAAGTTGGTCTTTTAAGCCAACTTAATAATAAAAAGAATAATACGAAGATTATGAAGAACAGTAAGTTGGTCTTTTAAGCCAACTTAATAATAATAATAAGAAGAAGAAGATTACAAAGAACAGTAAGTTGGTCTTTTAGGCCAATTTAAGAATAAAAAGAATAATACGAAGATTACGAAGAACAGTAAGTTGGTCTTTTAAGCCAATTTAAGAATAAAAAGAATAAGAAGAAGATTACGAAGAACAGTAAGTTGACTCTTTTAAGCCAACTTAATAATAAAAAGAATAATACAAAGATTACGAAGAACAGTAAGTTGGTCTTTTAAGCCAACTTAATAATAAAAAGAATAATACAAAGATTACGAAGAACAGTAAGTTGGCTCTTTTAAGCCAATTTAAGAATAAAAAGAATAATAAGAAGATTATGAAGAACAGTAAGTTGGTCTTCTAAGCCAATTTAAGAATAAAAAGAATAATACGAAGATTACGAAGAACAGTAAGTTGACTCTTTTAAGCCAACTTAATAATAAAAAGAATAATAAGAAGATTATGAAGAACAGTAAGTTGGCTCTTTTAAGCCAACTTAAGAATAAAAAGAATAATAAGAAGATTACGAAGAACAGTAAGTTGGTCTTTTAAGCCAACTTAAGAATAAAAAGAATAATAAGAAGATTACGAAGAACAGTAAGTTGGTCTTTTAAGCCAATTTAAGAATAAAAAGAATAATAAGAAGATTATGAAGAACAGTAAGTTGGCTCTTTTAAGCCAACTTAATAATAAAAAGAATAATAAGAAGATTATGAAGAACAGTAAGTTGGCTCTTTTAAGCCAACTTAAGAATAAAAAGAATAAGAAGAAGATTACGAAGAACAGTAAGTTGGTCTTTTAAGCCAATTTAAGAATAAAAAGAATAATAAGAAGATTATGAAGAACAGTAAGTTGGCTCTTTTAAGCCAACTTAAGAATAAAAAGAATAAGAAGAAGATTACGAAGAACAGTAAGTTGGTCTTTTAAGCCAACTTAAGAATAAAAAGAATAATAAGAAGATTATGAAGAACAGTAAGTTGGTCTTTTAAGCCAATTTAAGAATAAAAAGAATAAAAAGAAGATTACGAAGAACAGTAAGTTGGTCTTTTAAGCCAATTTAAGAATAAAAAGAATAATAAGAAGATTACGAAGAACAGTAAGTTGGTCTTTTAAGCCAACTTAATAATAAAAAGAATAATACGAAGATTACGAAGAACAGTAAGTTGGCTCTTTTAAGCCAATTTAAGAATAAAAAGAATAATAAGAAGATTATGAAGAACAGTAAGTTGGTCTTTTAAGCCAACTTAATAATAAAAAGAATAATACGAAGATTACGAAGAACAGTAAGTTGGCTCTTTTAAGCCAATTTAAGAATAAAAAGAATAATAAGAAGATTATGAAGAACAGTAAGTTGGTCTTTTAAGCCAACTTAATAATAAAAAGAATAATACGAAGATTACGAAGAACAGTAAGTTGGCTCTTTTAAGCCAACTTAATAATAAAAAGAATAATAAGAAGATTATGAAGAACAGTAAGTTGGCTCTTTTAAGCCAACTTAAGAATAAAAAGAATAATAAGAAGATTACGAAGAACAGTAAGTTGGTCTTTTAAGCCAACTTAAGAATAAAAAGAATAATAAGAAGATTATGAAGAACAGTAAGTTGGTCTTCTAAGCCAATTTAAGAATAAAAAGAATAATAAGAAGATTATGAAGAACAGTAAGTTGGCTCTTTTAAGCCAACTTAATAATAAAAAGAATAATAAGAAGATTATGAAGAACAGTAAGTTGGCTCGTTTAAGCCAACTTAAGAATAAAAAGAATAAGAAGAAGATTACGAAGAACAGTAAGTTGGTCTTTTAAGCCAATTTAAGAATAAAAAGAATAAGAAGAAGATTACGAAGAACAGTAAGTTGGTCTTTTAAGCCAACTTAAGAATAAAAAGAATAATAAGAAGATTATGAAGAACAGTAAGTTGGTCTTTTAAGCCAATTTAAGAATAAAAAGAATAAAAAGAAGATTACGAAGAACAGTAAGTTGGTCTTTTAAGCCAATTTAAGAATAAAAAGAATAATAAGAAGATTACGAAGAACAGTAAGTTGGTCTTTTAAGCCAACTTAATAATAAAAAGAATAATACGAAGATTACGAAGAACAGTAAGTTGGCTCTTTTAAGCCAATTTAAGAATAAAAAGAATAATAAGAAGATTATGAAGAACAGTAAGTTGGTCTTCTAAGCCAATTTAAGAATAAAAAGAATAATAAGAAGATTATGAAGAACAGTAAGTTGGCTCTTTTAAGCCAACTTAATAATAAAAAGAATAATAAGAAGATTATGAAGAACAGTAAGTTGGCTCTTTTAAGCCAACTTAAGAATAAAAAGAATAATAAGAAGATTACGAAGAACAGTAAGTTGGTCTTTTAAGCCAACTTAAGAATAAAAAGAATAATAAGAAGATTATGAAGAACAGTAAGTTGGTCTTCTAAGCCAATTTAAGAATAAAAAGAATAATAAGAAGATTATGAAGAACAGTAAGTTGGCTCTTTTAAGCCAACATAATAATAAAAAGAATAATAAGAAGATTATGAAGAACAGTAAGTTGGCTCTTTTAAGCCAACTTAAGAATAAAAAGAATAAGAAGAAGATTACGAAGAACAGTAAGTTGGTCTTTTAAGCCAATTTAAGAATAAAAAGAATAATAAGAAGATTATGAAGAACAGTAAGTTGGCTCTTTTAAGCCAACTTAAGAATAAAAAGAATAAGAAGAAGATTACGAAGAACAGTAAGTTGGTCTTTTAAGCCAATTTAAGAATAAAAAGAATAAGAAGAAGATTACGAAGAACAGTAAGTTGGTCTTTTAAGCCAACTTAAGAATAAAAAGAATAAGAAGAAGATTACGAAGAACAGTAAGTTGGCTCTTTTAAGCCAACTTAATAATAATAAGAAGAAGAAGAAGATTACGAGGAACAGTAAGTTGACTCTTTTAAGCCAATTTAATAATAATAATAATAAGAAGAAGATTACGAAGAACAGTAAGTTGGTCTTTTAAGCCAACTTAAGAATAAAAAGAATAATAAGAAGATTACGAAGAACAGTAAGTTGGTCTTTTAAGCCAATTTAAGAATAAAAAGAATAATAAGAAGATAACGAAGAACAGTAAGTTGGCTCTTTTAAGCCAATTTAATAATAAAAAGAATAATAAACAGATTACGAAGAACAGTAAGTTGGTCTTTTAAGAAAATAATAGGAATAGCGTCTCTGATCACTGGATTGTAACCGTGTGGTTTTTGGCTCAGTGAAGGCTGAAAGCTGGGGATTTTTTTGCTTCATTGATCCTGACTGTGCTGGAATTAGTTCCTCTTTAAAGGTAGAGAGAGAGAGAGAGAGAGAGAGTGAGCGAGAGAGATTGAGATTGAGAGAGAGTGTGAATATAGAGCGTGTAACACTTCCTGTAGCGTAACTGCGAGCCATGGTTTCACTCCCTCATGCTTTCTTCTCAGGAAACAAGGAGATCGCTGACTTTCTGCTGGAGAATGGCGCCGGCTTCTCCTCCTACACCCTAATGGACCACGGCGAGTTCAGCCGGCAGCTGCTGAGACAGCGCCTCCTGGAGGAGAAGGATGGACAGTGCGACAGGAGCACGCAGCCAGTGAGCTTCCTTAGCCTAACTTACTGAACCTCGGCGGTGGGGGCTGGTAGTGTAGTGTACGCTGTGTTGCAAGTGCTGCACTTTAAGGCTGTGGCTTTGTTCTAATACTCTACTCCAGTGTGTGCTGTGCATGTGTGTCAGTGAGGTTAACGTGTGAGCTGAAGATTTAAAGATGTAGACGCATCATTCATAAATTAAGGTTTAGGTTTATACGGTCTTAAGTGAGAAGTTCAGGTTACAAGCGTGAGAGCTCAGCACTGTCTGCCTCTGAGGAACACTTCCTCTGTGTGTGTGTGTGTGTGTGTGTGTGTGTGTGTGTGTGTGTGTGTGTGTGTGTGTGTGTGTGTGTGTGTGTGTGTGTAGCTGTTTGTGTGTGTGTGTGTGTATGTGAGTGTGTGCGTGGATTTCTGTTTGTCTCTGTAGGATCTACATTGATATTCATAGTATGGTAGGCAACTTCCTATGTGCTCAGGAGTCCAGTGGAGACAGTTATAAGATAAAGTCATAACAAGCAAGGGAGTAAATGTGTTCCAAACCGCATATAAGCACACTATGCTAAAACTACTGCATGTACACTCACTAGTTTAGTAGATAAAGTATAGAAATGCACTCACTAGTGTAATAAGGTATAGAAATGCACTCATTAGTTTAGTAGATAAAGTATAGAAATGCACTCACTAGTGTAATAAGGTATAGAAATGCACTCATTAGTTTAGTAGATAAAGTATAGAAATGCACTCATTAGTTTAGTAGATAAAGTATAGAAATGCACTCATTAGTTTAGTAGATAAAGTATAGAAATGCACTCATTAGTTTAGTAGATAAAGTATAGAAATGCACTCATTAGTTTAGTAGATAAAGTATAGAAATGCACTCACTAGTGTAATAAGGTGTAGAAATGCACTCATTAGTTTAGTAGATAAAGTATAGAAATGCACTCATTAGTTTAGTAGATAAAGTATAGAAATGCACTCATTAGTTTAGTAGATAAAGTATAGAAATGCACTCATTAGTTTAGTAGATAAAGTATAGAAGTGTACTCACTAGTTTAGTAGATAAAGTATAGAAATGCACTCATTAGTTTAGTAGATAAAGTATAGAAGTGTACTCACTAGTTTAGTAGATAAAGTATAGAAATGCACTCATTAGTTTAGTAGATAAAGTATAGAAATGCACTCATTAGTTTAGTAGATAAAGTATAGAAGTGTGCTCACTAGTTTAGTAGATAAAGTATAGAAATGCACTCATTAGTTTAGTAGATAAAGTATAGAAATGCACTCATTAGTTTAGTAGATAAAGTATAGAAATGCACTCATTAGTTTAGTAGATAAAGTATAGAAATGCACTCATTAGTTTAGTAGATAAAGTATAGAAGTGTACTCATTAGTTTAGTAGATAAAGTATAGAAGTGTGCTCACTAGTGTCGTAGATAAAGTATAGCAGTGCACTCATTAGTGTAGTAGATGAAGTATAGAAGTGTGCTCACTAGTGTAATAAGGTGTAGAAATGCACTCATTAGTTTAGTAGATAAAGTATGGAAGTGCACTCATTAGTGTAGTAGATGAAGTATAGAAGTGTGCTCACTAGTGTAATAATGTATAGAAATGCACTCATTAGTTTAGTAGATAAAGTATAGAAATGCACTCATTAGTTTAGTAGATAAAGTATAGAAATGCACTCATTAGTTTAGTAGATAAAGTATAGAAATGCACTCATTAGTTTAGTAGATAAAGTATAGAAGTGTACTCATTAGTTTAGTAGATAAAGTATAGAAATGCACTCACTAGTTTAGTAGATAAAGTATAGAAATGCACTCATTAGTTTAGTAGATAAAGTATAGAAGTGTACTCATTAGTTTAGTAGATAAAGTATAGAAGTGTGCTCACTAGTGTCGTAGATAAAGTATAGCAGTGCACTCATTAGTGTAGTAGATGAAGTATAGAAGTGTGCTCACTAGTGTAATAAGGTGTAGAAATGCGCTCATTAGTTTAGTAGATAAAGTATGGAAGTGCACTCATTAGTTTAGTAGATAAAGTATAGAAATGCACTCACTAGTGTAATAAGGTGTAGAAATGCACTCATTAGTTTAGTAGATAAAGTATAGAAATGCACTCATTAGTTTAGTAGATAAAGTATAGAAGTGTACTCATTAGTTTAGTAGATAAAGTATAGAAATGCACTCATTAGTTTAGTAGATAAAGTATAGAAATGCACTCACTAGTTTAGTAGATAAAGTATAGAAATGCACTCATTAGTTTAGTAGATAAAGTATAGAAGTGTACTCATTAGTTTAGTAGATAAAGTATAGAAGTGTGCTCACTAGTGTCGTAGATAAAGTATAGCAGTGCACTCATTAGTGTAGTAGATGAAGTATAGAAGTGTGCTCACTAGTGTAATAAGGTGTAGAAATGCACTCATTAGTTTAGTAGATAAAGTATGGAAGTGCACTCATTAGTGTAGTAGATGAAGTATAGAAGTGTGCTCACTAGTGTAATAATGTATAGAAATGCACTCATTAGTTTAGTAGATAAAATATAGAAGTGTGCTCACTAGTTTAGTAGATAAAATATAGAAGTGTACTCACTAGTGTAGTAGATAAAATATAGAAGTGTGCTCACTAGTGTAGTAGATAAAATATAGAAGTGTACTCACTAGTGTAGTAGATAAAATATAGAAGTGTACTCACTAGTGTAGTAGATAAAATATAGAAGTGTACTCACTAGTGTAGTAGATAAAGTATAGAAGTGTGCTCACTAGTGTAGTAGATAAAATATAGAAGTGTGCTCACTGATGTAGTAGATAAAATATAGAAGTGTGCTCACTAGTATCGTAGATAAAGTATAGAAGTGTGCTCACTAGTGTCGTAGATAAAGTATAGAAGTGTACTCACTAGTGTAGTAGATGAAGTATAGAAGTGTACTCACTAGTGTAGTAAAGTATAGAAGTGTGCTCACTAGTGTAGTAGATAAAGTATAGAAGTGTGCTCACTAGTTTAGTAGATAAAATATAGAAGTGTACTCACTAGTGTAGTAGATAAAATATAGAAGTGTGCTCACTAGTGTAGTAGATAAAATATAGAAGTGTACTCACTAGTGTAGTAGATAAAATATAGAAGTGTGCTCACTAGTGTAGTAGATAAAATATAGAAGTGTACTCACTAGTGTAGTAGATAAAATATAGAAGTTTACTCACTAGTGTAGTAGATAAAGTATAGAAGTGTGCTCACTAGTGTAGTAGATAAAATATAGAAGTGTGCTCACTAGTGTCATAGATAAAGTATAGAAGTGTGCTCACTAGTGTCGTAGATAAAGTATAGAAGTTTACTCACTAGTGTAGTAGATAAAGTATAGAAGTGTGCTCACTAGTGTCGTAGATAAAGTATAGAAGTTTACTCACTAGTGTAGTAGATAAAGTATAGAAGTGTGCTCACTAGTGTCGTAGATAAAGTATAGAAGTTTACTCACTAGTGTAGTAGATAAAGTATAGAAGTGTGCTCACTAGTGTCGTAGATAAAGTATAGAAGTTTACTCACTAGTGTAGTAGATAAAATATAGAAGTGTGCTCACTAGTGTAGTAGATAAAATATAGAAGTGTACTCACTAGTGTAGTAGATAAAATATAGAAGTTTACTCACTAGTGTAGTAGATAAAGTATAGAAGTGTGCTCACTAGTGTAGTAGATAAAATATAGAAGTGTGCTCACTAGTGTCGTAGATAAAGTATAGAAGTGTGCTCACTAGTGTCGTCGATAAAGTATAGAAGTGTGCTCACTAGTGTCGTAGATAAAGTATAGAAGTGTGCTCACTAGTGTCGTAGATAAAGTATAGAAGTGTGCTCACTAGTGTCGTAGATAAAGTAGATATACTCGTGCCCTATGAAGTGTTATGCATATAATTATAACTACTTAACTGTATTAATACAACGTAACGCTGAATGTGTCTGTGTGTTTGCTCAGCGTCTGAGTGTCCAGTGGTCTGGACTGAAGCTGCAGTGGCTGGAGCTGGACTGGTTCCTAGATGTGTCCTCCAGTATCACAGTGTTGGATCTATCCCATAATAATCTGACCTCTCTGCCTTCTGTGGTGCCTTGGGGCCTCATCCACCTTCACACTCTCAACCTGTCCTACAACCAGTTCAAGGAGCTGCCCACCCCTCAATCATCACAGGAGATCATCTGCAGCAGGTAGAGACACAGTACAAAGTAGATGTTTCCAATAAAGTGTCCAGTGAGTGGAAGAACAATGTAGACGTTTCCAATAAAGTGGCCAGTGAATGGAAGTACAAGGGTGGTGTTTCTAATAAAGTGGCCAGTGAGTGGTAGTACAAGGGAGGTGTTTCTAATAAAATGGCCGGTGAGTGGAAGTACAAGGGAGGTGTTTCTAATACAGTGGCCAGTGAGTGGAAGTAGAAGGGATGTGTTTCTAATAAATTGGCCAGTAAGTAGAAGTACAAGGCAGGTGTTTCTAATAAAGTGGCCAGTGAGTGGAAGTACAGTGGAGGTGTTTCTAACAAACTGGCCAGTGCATGGAAGTACAAGGGAAGTGTTTCTAATAAAGTGGCCAGTGATTGGAAGTACAAGGGAGGTGTTTCTAATACAGTGGCCAGTGAATGGAAGTACAATGTAGATGTTTCCAATAAAGTGGCCAGTGAGTGGAAGTACAAGGGAGGTGTTTCTAATAATGTGGCCAGTGAGTGGAAGTACAATGTAGATGTTTCTAATAAAATGGCCAGTGAGTGGAAGTAGAAAGTGTTTCTAATAAAGTAATCAGTGAGTAGAAGTACAAGGGAGGTGTTTCTATTAAAGTGGCCAGTGAGTGAAAGTACAAGGGAGGTGTTTCTAATAAAGTGGCCAGTGCATTGAAGTACAATGTAGACGTTTCCAATAAAGTGGCCAGTGAGTGGAAGTACAAGGGAGGTGTTTCTAATAAAGTGGCCAGCAAGTGGAAACACAAGGGAGGTGTTTCTAATAAAGTGGCCAGTGAGTGGAAGTACAGGGGGTGTGTTTCTAACAAACTGGCCAGTGCATGGAAGTACAAGGGAGGTGTTACTAATAAAGTGGCCAGTGAGTGGAAGTACAAGTTAGGAGTTTCCAATAAAGTGGCCAGTGCATGGAAGTACAAGGGAGGTGTTTCCAATAAAGTGGCCAGTTTATGGAAGTACAAGGGAGGTGTTTCCAATAAAGTGGCCAGTTTATGGAAGTACAAGTGAGGTGTTTTTAATAAAGTGGCCAGTTTATGGAAGTACAAGTGAGGTGTTTTTAATAAAGTGGCCAGTTTATGGAAGTACAAGTGAGGTGTTTCTAATAAAGTGGCCAGTGAGTGGAAGTACAGTGGAGGTGTTTCTAACAAACTGGCCAGTGCATGGAAGTACAAGGGAAGTGTTTCTAATAAAGTGGCCAGTGATTGGAAGTACAAGGGAGGTGTTTCTAATACAGTGGCCAGTGAATGGAAGTACAATGTAGATGTTTCCAATAAAGTGGCCAGTGAGTGGAAGTAGAAAGTGTTTCTAATAAAGTAATCAGTGAGTAGAAGTACAAGGGAGGTGTTTCTATTAAAGTGCATTGAAGTACAATGTAGACATTTCCAATAAAGTGGCCAGTGAGTGGAAGTACAAGGGAGGTGTTTCCAATAAAGTGGCCAGTTTATGGAAGTACAAGGGAGGTGTTACTAATAAAGTGGCCAGTGAGTGGAAGTACAAGGTAGGAGTTTCCAATAAAGTGGCCAGTGCATGGAAGTACAAGGTAGGTGTTTCCAATAAAGTGGCCAGTGCATGGAAGTACAAGGGAGGTGTTTCCAATAAAGTGGCTAGTTTATGGAAGTACAAGTGAGGTGTTTTTAATAAAGTGGCATAACACAATGTTCTTCCATCGGAGACTTCTGCCCTTGGGTTATTTGTGGCCCTAAGGTTAGCATAAAGTAGCGTAATCTCTCTCTCTCTCTCTCTCTCTCTCTCTCCCTCCCTCCCTCTCTCCCTCTCTCCTGCTCACCGTGGGGGGCTGTTTGTGTCCTGAAGACTAAGCCAGGTCAATCTGAGTGAAAATGAGCTGGAGAGCCTCCCGGCCGGCCTTCTGCATCTCAGCCATGTCCAGCAGCTCTCCGCGGCCAAGAACAAACTCAGCGTCCTCTTCAATATCCCCAACGGTACGAACATACACTTCCACAGGGCCGCGGCGGCTCACACAGCTGTGGCTGATTCTCTGTGGCAGGATATTTACAGGAGCGGACTGAAGTTGGGAACTCCTGACGAAAGTGGCAGATGAACACGAATCAGAGCCAGAATATCTGGACCTGATTTCCTTCAACACGTATTAGAAAACACACAGTTACGCAACAGTTCAGCTACTACAGGCCTCTCAGGACCTCTCTTACTGACGTTGTGCTGTTTAACAAGATAATAATAAGTTTAACCTACAGAGAACATTAAAAACAACCCCCCCCCCACCCCCCCCCCACACACACACACACACACTGTTGGCTGGATGTTGCTGGCTGGACTATTCTCATTGTGTGTGACCTACTAATACCAGCACAACACACACTAACACACCACCACCGTGTGAGTGTCACTGCAGTGCTGGGAATGACCCACCATCCCTAATAGTACCTGCTCTGTGGGGGTCCTGAACCGAGTGAAAGGGGGCTAACAAAGTGTACAGTGAAACAGATGGACTACAGTCCAAAGTGGACAGTTTTCACTATAACCAGTGTTGCCAAATCATAAAAACACCAGCAAAACTTAGAATGCAGTG
>CM038721.1:4063985-4133985 GCA_021613375.1 Megaleporinus macrocephalus | reverse complement strand
AACCTCTTATTAGCAACTATAAAGGATTCAAATGAATATACTGAGTTGTTTCCACGAGGAGAAGCTTGGAAGGGGTTAAATAAACACACTGATGTATGTACAAAGTCTGGAACAAAGTAGCTTTTTAAATATGATAATGTTCCCATGTGCCTTAAACATTTACACAGCACTCTAACTGTAACCATGTGTGTATTATTGTTGTAGCTTAAGAAAATAAAAAATAATAATAAATTAATTAAAAAAAAAATATATATATATATATATATATATATATATATTGGACCTTTTCTGATAGTCCGTTTATTAAGAATTGTTCACAAAAAAAGAGCAAAATATGTTATATATAGAATATATAATATACAGGCATTTTTAAAAACAGCATCAACCTGTAAGTAACTGCTAATGTAATCAAGCGAGTGCTTTTTGTGCAGCAAATCTGCAGAGCTGCCCACAACGAGATCGAGAGCCTCCCCGACACCATCTCTATCTTCTGGAGGACCCATCTGAAGGAGGTGGACTTCTCCGAGAATGCCCTGAAGGAACTGCCTTCCTACATATTTGAGCTCGAGGTGAGACAAAGCAAGATCACATGATATGAATCAGTAGCTGCTTTAAGCCGAGACAAGCTGTAGCGGCATCACTGCCTGAAAGGCTTAGCATAAGTAAATACTAGCTGCTTGAATCGTGTGGTAAATGAAGTCTTTTGCCTGTGAAGTCTGGTTAAAGGGCACGTGTAGGTTTTATTGGCTTTTTGCCTCATGATGGCATTGTCTTAATTATTTATATTATTTATAATGTTCTTTGTCTACTGTGTATTTTCCTGTATGGCTTTGTGTTTTGGGGGGAAAGTGGGTTTAAATGCTTGGTTTTGTAGAGTGTTTGTGTTTAGACGCAGCAGTTCATTGATTTTGTCTCTCGTTTCTGTTAGAAAACAGTTTAGAACTATTGACCACTTGTATTTGCACACACAGGAATTTAACTTCTGTATTTAACCTATCCACGCAGTGAAACACCCATATATACACACACTAGTGAACACACACACTAGGGGGCAGTGAAACACACACACATACACACACACACTAGTGAACACACACACTAGGGGGCAGTAAAACACACAGACACACACACACACTACTGAACACACACACACACACACTAGGGGGCAGTGAAACACACACACACTAGTGAACACACACACTAGGGGCAGTGAAACACACACACACACAAACACACACTAGGGGCAGTGAAACACACACACACACACACTAGTGAACACACACACTAGGGGGCAGTGAAACACACACACACTATAGGACAGTGAAACACACACACACTAGTGAACACACACAGTAGGAGGCAGTGAAACACACACACACACACACACACTATTGAACACACACACTAGGAGGCAGTGGAACACACACACACACACATTCACATACACACTAGTGAACACACACTTGGGGGCGGTGAAACACACACACTAGGGGTAGTGAAACACCCACATACAAACACACTAGTGAACACACACACTAGGGGGCAGTGAAACACACACACTAGAGGGCAGTGAAACACACACATACACACACACTAGTGAACACACTCAGTAGGAGGCAGTGAAACACACACACACACTATTGAACACACACACTAGGAGGCAGTGAAACACACACACCCACATTCACATAGACACTAGTGAACACACACTTGGAGGCGGTGAAACACACACACTAGGGGTAGTGAAACAACCACATACAAAAACACTAGTGAACACACACACTAGGGGGCGGTGAAACACACACACTAGGGGTAGTGAAACACCCACATACACACACACACTAGTGGGCGCACAGGTGAAAGGATGCCCTGGATATCAGCTCTGGAAGAACTCAAAGTTGGGTTTGTTTTGGGTTTTCGGGAACTGTGCCATCGTTCCTGTGATTTTTAGAGAGCAGTCTGGAGGAACTGAGAAAGTGACTTTTAGGGAGAGGTGTAATAATCCAACATCCCAAATTCAATTTAACGCGTGAGCAGTTTGAACTGCAGAGGTACGAACCCTCCTGCTCTAAATGCCAAATGCGGACTGTTAGGTGGGATTTGTTGCTGGCTGAGCAAAATAAGATTAGAACAATGTCGACCCCATAAGAGAACACCAAGGTCTTTAGCAGAGCGGCTGATTCCAGCGTGGAGTCTGTGTGTACTCGCTGACTTTGCCATATCGGAGCGTTTTGGAGTTTTACAGTTACAGACTGTAGTCCATATATTTCTTTAAAGTGGTCAGAGGAATGTAAACTTTGAGTGGTGGGTCATTCTTCTGGTGGTAGAACTGTAAAATGCACCTACGGCTACCCCAAATACAGTATTTGTCAGAGATGGAAGGATTGATCGGCTTTGTATCGGTATCGGCCGATTTTTAATCAGAACATGTGATCGATGATCGTCGGATATTTCTCCAATTTAGAGCGGATCGATTTTAAACAAATTAACTTAATTTCTGTGTTTACAGCTAGCGTTTCGTTGAAACCCCCTTCGGCCAGCTCCCTGCAATTCCTATCTGAACCACTAGGTGGAAAAACATACCCTTTTATTTTCCACAGACTGACTAAAGCAGCGGCCTCACGAGAACAGTTTAAGCGTTTATGGCATGCGCTAATAGAAAACATATTGTCAGTCTGGTAGTTTGTTACCGTATGTGACTCAGACTCATCCAAGTCAAGTCAAGTCAAGTGGGTTTTATTGTCATTTCAACTACATACAGAGTACACAGTGAAACGAAACAACGTTCCTCCAGGACCATGGAGCACCATAGACAGTGCATACAGACACAAGTGCAACACAAACAAACAAGTGCGGACAGACAACACAACACAACACAGTACAGACAGAACACAACACAGTACAGACAACACAACACAGTACAGACAGAACACAACACAGTACAGACACAACACAGTACAGACACAACACAACACAGTACAGACACAACACAACACAGTACAGACACAACACAACACAGTACAGACAGAACACAACACAGTACAGACAAAACACAGTACAGACAAAACACCGTACAGACAGAACACAACACAGTACAGACAGAACACAACACAGTACAGACACAACACAACACAGTACAGACGCAACACAACACAGTACAGACAGAACACAACACAGTACAGACAGAACACAACACAGTACAGACACAACACAACACAGTACAGACACAACACAACACAGTACAGACACAACACAACACAGTACAGACAACACAGTACAGACAAAACACAACACAGTACAGACAGAGAATAATAAATAATTGCTGGTAGTGTCCAAATTGTGCAATGTGTAATAAATAGAGTCCAGTGAGGTGGTAGTAGAGAGAGAGAGAGAGAGAGAGAGAGAGAGAGAGAGAGAGAGAGAGAGAGAGAGAGAGAGAGAGAGAGAGAGAGAGAGAGAGAGAGAGAGAGAGAGAGAGAGAGAGAGAGAGAGAGAGAGAGAGAGAGAGAGAGAGAGAGAGAGAGAGAGAGAGAGAGAGAGAGAACATGTACCAGAAAGATATCAGTTCAGACGTTGAGTTGTGTTGAGAAGTCTTGGGGGAAGAAGCTGTTGGTCGTGTTGGACCGGACGCTGCGGTACCTTCTTCCTGATGGCAGGAGGGAGAACAGTCTGTGCGAAGGGTGGGTGGGGTCATCCACAATGCTGGTTGCTTTGCGGATGCAGCGGGTGGAGTAAATGTCCAAGACGGAGGGGAGAGAGACTCCGATGATCCTCTCAGATGTCCTCACAATGCGTTGGAGGGACTTGCAGGATGTTTTGGAAAATTACTGAAATCAGTGTGTCTCGTTGGGTAACCAAGACAAAGACATTTGACTCTACTAATCTGATACAGCACTTCAGAGACACCACACAGCTGAACACAGTGAGTATCAGTAAACAGCAGAGCTAGAACACACAGCTAACACAAACTAACAACCCAGAACACCTACAGACCAGATCTGACCGGTACAAACAGAACAACAGCAACAATTCAATATTCTACATTTAATTATTACAGATTTAGTTTAAAATAACAGAGTCTGAGTTTAATAACTACAGTTTTTACTGTATTTATTTAATTAGTATTTTAGTTTTAAATTAAGGGTCTAAATGTAATGATTGCAGTATCTGGGATATCTGTTTGGTTTACTTTGTTTATTTACTGATCATTCAGTTAAAATATTATACTGTTTCATATGAGCTCGTTAAAAATGGTAATAAACCGGTTTATATCATCTTTCATGACTTGCTTGCGCTAATAATATGTAGCCCTGCCGTGGCATATAGCCCCGCCCTCGATTGGTATTGGTTATTGGCCGATCATGCTGAAAGGTGATTGGCAATCTGAATCGGCCTCTAAAATGCTGATCAGTCCATCTTTAGTTTTTGTATATTTTGCCATACTTAAAGCTGCACTATGTAAGATTTGGGGATTTGGAGACCTCTCTGGTGGAAATGCAGTACTACATGCTTTAGTGCAACAGTAAAGTGATCTTTATTGCCATAATGCAACACACAAGAGCAGCACAGCCTACAAAACTATATGAAATGCAGATACACAACAGCTGGCAGCATGATGTCCTTATAGGTCCTTAACCAGAGTTTCAAAATTCAAAATTCACTCACAATTATTAGATTCAAGATGGCGGCCATGTTCAGGACATAGCCTGAAATATAGGCCCCCTCACCAACTTGCTGGGGTATACAGATATGTCATTTTCCCTTTCCTCTCTAAAAACAAGGTGTCCTAAGATTTTTGACTTTGTACAATCTCACTCTAGATAAGTCAGGTGACCATTTGGCAGTCTGGCACCATGAACTCCGGGGGTCCTGAAGATCTTAAGAGTACCGAATGGTGAAAACGTGATTCTCATGATAAGATGGACCACTAATAGCACGTACCATAGAACGAGGATGAACTTTGTGGGGAACTATTTAAACGGGGACATTAACGTTAATGCGAGTGAGCCGATGCGCTAGCTGGTCCTAGAATTGCCTGCTTGCAATAAAATCCCACCTGGTTTGACATTTTGACCCCATTTACATTTGGTCGCCTTACAGAACTTGTATCTGATTCAATATTAATCACTTCATGTGTCTCTGCTACGTCAGACTGGAATCCAAGTGCTGAATTATGCAGGACATGCAAATTCACCCCTACGCTGCAATAAATTCTTCCTGTTACACACAAATTATTTAAGGCTGCTGCCACGAAAATCACAATTCTGTAAGCGGCTGTTCAGTTGATACACTGACTTGACACTGATGCTCACAGTGCACAGTTAACCACTGCCAGGACCTCACGATAGTTTCTAAAACGTTTGTCTGGTAGTGTATCTAAAACGTTTGACTGGTAGTGTATCTAAAACGTTTGACTGGTAGTGTATCTAAAACGTTTGGCTGGTAGTGTATCTAAAATGTTTGGCTGGTAGTGTATCTAAAACGTTTGTCTGGTAGTGTATTTAAAACGTTTGACTGGTAGTGTATTTAAAACGTTTGTCTGGCAGTGTATCTAAATCGTTTGTCTGGTAGTGTATCTAAATCGTTTGTCTGGCAGTGTATCTAAAACGTTTGACTGGTAGTGTATCTAAAACGTTTGTCTGGTAGTGTATCTAAATCGTTTGTCTGGTAGTGTATCTAAAACGTTTGACTGGTAGTGTATCTAAAACGTTTGGCTGGTAGTGTATCTAAAACGTTTGACTGGTAGTGTATCTAAAACGTTTGTCTGGTAGTGTATCTAAAACGTTTGACTGGTAGTGTATCTAAAACGTTTGGCTGGTAGTGTATCTAAAACGTTTGACTGGTAGTGTATCTAAAACGTTTGACTGGTAGTGTATCTAAAACGTTTGGCTGGTAGTGTATCTAAATCGTTTGTCTGGTAGTGTATCTAAAACGTTTGACTGGTAGTGTATCTAAAACGTTTGGCTGGTAGTGTATCTAAAACGTTTGACTGGTAGTGTATCTAAATCGTTTGTCTGGTAGTGTATCTAAAACGTTTGTCTGGTAGTGTATCTAAATCGTTTGTCTGGTAGTGTATCTAAAACGTTTGACTGGTAGTGTATCTAAAACGTTTGTCTGGTAGTGTATCTAAAACGTTTGTCTGATAGTGTATTTAAAACGTTTGACTGGTAGTGTATCTAAATCGTTTGTCTGGTAGTGTATCTAAAACGTTTGACTGGTAGTGTATCTAAAACGTTTGGCTGGTAGTGTATCTAAATCGTTTGTCTGGCAGTGTATCTAAATCGTTTGTCTGGCAGTGTATCTAAATCGTTTGTCTGGTAGTGTATCTAAAACGTTTGACTGGTAGTGTATCTAAAACGTTTGGCTGGTAGTGTATCTAAATCGTTTGTCTGGCAGTGTATCTAAATCGTTTGTCTGGCAGTGTATCTAAATCGTTTGTCTGGTAGTGTATCTAAAACGTTTGGCTGGTAGTGTATCTAAAACGTTTGTCTGGTAGTGTATCTAAATCGTTTGTCTGGTAGTGTATCTAAATCGTTTGTCTGGTAGCGTTTCTAAAACGTTTGTCTGGTAGTGTATCTAAAACGTTTGACTGGTAGTGTATCTAAAACGTTTGTCTGGTAGTGTACTAAAACGTTTGTCTGGTAGTGTATCTAAAACGTTTGACTGGTAGTGTACTAAAACGTTTGACTGGTAGTGTATCTAAAACGTTTGACTGGTAGTGTATCTAAAACGTTTGTCTGGTAGTGTATCTAAATCGTTTGGATGGTAGTGTATCTAAAACGTTTGTCTGGTAGTGTATCTAAAACGTTTGTCTGGTAGTGTATCTAAAACGTTTGTCTCGTAGTGTATCTAAAACGTTCGTCTGGTAGTGTATCTAAAACGTTTGACTGGTAGTGTATCTAAAACGTTTGTCTGGTAGTGTATCTAAATCGTTTGGATGGTAGTGTATCTAAAACGTTCGTCTGGTAGTGTATCTAAAACGTTTGTCTCGTAGTGTATCTAAAACGTTCGTCTGGTAGTGTATCTAAAACGTTTGACTGGTAGTGTATCTAAAACGTTTGTCTGGTAGTGTATCTAAAACGTTTGACTGGTAGTGTATCTAAAACGTTTGTCTGGTAGTGTATCTAAATCGTTTGGATGGTAGTGTATCTAAAACGTTTGTCTGGTAGTGTATCTAAAACGTTTGACTGGTAGTGTATCTAAAACGTTTGGCTGGTAGTGTATCTAAAACGTTTGTCTGGTAGTGTATCTAAAACGTTTGACTGGTAGTGTATCTAAAACGTTTGTCTGGTAGTGTATCTAAAACGTTTGTCTGGTAGTGTATCTAAAATGTTTGACTGGTAGTGTATCTAAAACGTTTGTCTGGTAGTGTATCTAAAACGTTTGTCTGGTAGTGTATCTAAAACGTTTGTTAATGTTAACCAACCCCTAGATGGTTGAAGAGTCTGAGTCCTCCTGTGTCTGCTGAGTGATGAGTGTAGATGCAGGGTGGGTGTAGGTTGTTGTGTGTGTTTGCTGTGTATGTGCTGTTTGTGGAGATCTGTTTTAGAGTGTGGAGGTGTAGAGCCGCTGCTGCAGGCCTCCTGTGTGGGTGTGGAGAGCTGTCCGTGGTTACGGACACTGTTAAAAGACTGGTCGTGTGATTTAATGGTAGACTGAGCCGAATGTCCAGGTTGAAGTGCTCATCAGTGTGAATGTGTGTGTGTGTGTGTGTGTGTTTGCTCCAGGCCATCGTCTCCCTGAAGCTGTGCGGCAATCGGATCGGGACTCTGCCCGCGCCCAACAAATGGAAATGCTCTCAACTCCGAACGCTAGACCTGTCCAGGAACCAGCTGGGGAAGTAGGTCACACACACGCACTCACATCTCCACACCCTAACCACTGCTATCCACTCCATTAATCCTGACCACAACTGAGTCACCATCAGAACCAGAGTCGTGCTGTTCAGTGACCCTGTGTTTCTGTTGATCTGACTGAAGTCCTGCCTTTAAACTCTGTCGGTTTCAGGACGGAGGAAAACATCAAGACCAGAAAACTTGCCTTTCTAACCACGTGGCATCGCCGAGACCCAGAACCAGGTACGAGAGTCTCTAGACGTCTGTCTGTTTCAGAGTTTGGACTCATGAGCACTTTATTAGGAACCCTGTTCTGATGCTGGGTAGGGCCTCACTTGAACGTAGCATGGAGTCCACAAGCTGCTGGAGTAGTTCCTTTGAGGTTCTGGTCCGTTCTGAACTCACTGACGTGTTCATGAAACCAGTTTGAGAGGTCTTTTATGATGCTTGGTGCACCATCACGCTGGAAGTTGGTGTTAGAAGATGGTAACTTGAGGAAATGACAGAACGCACATCTTCAGCTACAGTACTCCAGTAGAACCTGGACTACTGACACACTCGTGTACATAACATGTAGTTTGACTAGAGTTGCACAAACTGTTGCTTACAACTGTGTAAGTAATGCAAGTAACAACAATAATAACAATAATAATAATAATAATAAAAGTAGTATTCGCAGTATTAGTATTAATAATGTTAATAATGACACTAATAATTATAATACTATACACTAATAATAATTGTTATAGTAGTGGTGATAACACTAATAATTATTATAATACTTATAATAACAATTGTTATATTAATAATAGTAAAAATAAAAGTTGTAGCAGCGGTAGTAGTAGTATTAATAATGTTAATAATAATAATAATTATATATAATAATAACAATGGCTATAGTAATAATAATAAAAATAATTAAAGTTGTAGAAGCGGTAGTAGTCGTATTAATAATGATGTTCTTATGTTAATAAAAATAATAACACTAACAACTATACATAATAATAATAATAATAATAATAATAATAAAGTAGTATTAACACTAAATTATAATACTCTACACTAATAATAATTGTTATAGTAATGCTGATAATAAAACTAATAATTATGTTCATAATGTTAATAAAAAGAATAATACTAACAACTATACGGAATAATAATAATTGTTGTAGTAGTAGTTGTAATAACACCAGCAGGAACAACAACAATAATAATACTAATAATAAAGTAGTATTAACAGTATTAGTATTAATAATGTTAATAATGACACTAATAATTATAATACTATACACTAACAATTGTTATAGTAGTGGTGATAACACTATATGTACTAACACTATATATGTACTAATAACAATGGCTGTAGTAATAATAATAATACAACAAAAATAATATCTATACATAAGAATAATAATTGTTATAGTAGTAGTTGTATTATTAACAACAACAACAACAAAATAATAATAATAATAATTAATAATAACTCATAGCTCATATCCCATAATGTCAAAATAAAAGGATAAGTAAAATGAAAATAAAATGGACCAGTATAGGAAAAATAAAATAAAAACAGTAAAAAGCCAAAAACAAAACAGAAAATAAAATAATAAAAAGGTAAAGTGAAGAATAAATAAAATAGAAGGAAAAAGGAAAAACAGAAAATGTAGATAAATAAAAGGACAAAATACATACAATTAATAAAAGGCAGAAGTAAAACTCAATTAAAACAAGTACAAATGATAAAAACTAAAAGTTTAAAATGTATGTATGTGTGTATATATATATATATATAAAACAAAAATAATAACACTAATAACTAATAACATAAGCATAATAATTGTTATAGTGATAGTTGTATTATTAACAACAACAACAACAACAACAATAATAATAATAATTAATAACTTATAGCTCATATCCCATAATGTCTTACAATCTTGTGATAGTATATTAGAAATATAGAAAGACCACCTCCTGGTATCCACACTATCTACTCTCCAGTGTATCAGCTCCACTGACTGTATGTAGAACTACAGAGTGCTCCTGTATGGTCAGTGGAGCTGATACAGTGGACAGTGAGAGGAGGTCCTGTATGGTCAGTGGAGCTGATACAGTGGACAGTGAGTAGAGCTCCTGTATGGTCAGTGGAGCTGATACAGTGGACAGTGAGTGGAGGTCCTGTATGGTCAGTGGAGCTGATACAGTGGACAGTGAGTGGAGCTCCTGTATGGTCAGTGGAGCTGATACAGTGGACAGTGAGTGGAGATACCAGGAGGTGGTTTATTGTTATGACTGAACTGTGTGTATATGAGAAGTGAAGATTAAATTAAAACTGGTATGTTATGTAAACGACCATTGGCGTGTTCAAATGATGTGGAAAACTCAAAATCCACAAACAAACATGTTTTTCATTGGACAGCAACAGTATTTTGATACATTTAAGAATAAAAATATTGTATATTTCATACATTAGAAGGTTGAGAAGTTGACCCTTGTTGCCTTAAAGCCCATAAAATTTCACTCTAAACTCACTCTAAGCCACACAGTGACCGGATGTAGCTTGGCGTCTGGGATGTTTTGGTCTACTGCGTGATGACCACGCTGGTACAGGCAGCTTAACGTTTCTGGCTTGCTGTTCTGGCGCAGCGTCTACTGCAGGAGGACGCAGAGTTGGACGCAGCGTCGGATCATGGCTGTGAGCCATTATGGGATGTGGTAATCAGACATGTGATTTTCTCCTCTGTTTCAGCTGCTCGTATCTCTAATTAAGCAAAGCCACATGTGCCTGAAAGCACAGCATTAGTGACACCAGTTTCGAGTTTCCATCGTCTTCACTTCAGGCTCAGTGCTAGCTTTGGCCAGCTGAGTCACGGGAGAAGAAGTCTGTCCTTGTGCTCGGCACCGCAGCCTCCCCGCTATGCCCGGCTATGGTCGTCCATCAGTCTGCTGCTGCAGAGCGTGCGGTTGCGCTAACTCTCTTGTGCTCTGTTGGCAGCCTGTCCTGTCCAGTTTCCCGAAATCTTGCGGGACACGCTGGAAGTGCTGTACCTGAACGACAACCAGCTGGAGTGCGTGCCGCCGAGCGTGTGCGCCCTCAAGAACCTCTCCGAACTCTATCTGTCCAAGTGAGTTACTGTCGCTGTAGAGTAGAGGCCATCGTTTACAGTTTTTTATATATAATATAATTTCAGGTTAACTGTCTCAGTCCAAAAACACACACGTTAGCCCTTATGCTACTTTTTCAGCAGTAGGGCTGTAAGAAAATATCAAAATATCGAATATCGGGATATTATGTTTGGTGATACTGTATTGATTCTCAAAAACACAGTATCGATACACAGATTCCTGGCAGACAGTGAATCATTGTGTGTTGTGTTTAAACCTCTGACCACTAGATGGCAGTGTTGTAATCCATTTTCAGCTCCACTCCAACATTAACAAGCAGCACAAGGGCACAATGCTATTGTAAACACTGACAAACCTGTTCATATAGTGGTGTGTTTTAATAGTAGGATTAGAAAAATCAGTATCGCGATATATCGTGATATATTGAATCGTGACCGCTGTATCACGATACATATTGTATCGCCCCCAAGAAGAAATTACAGTAGGACAGCTTTTTCGAAACTATGCTGCCAATTTTGAAATCATTGTTTTAGAACTAACTTGCCCACAAAAATGCATCTGATTGGCCTACAGCAGTTTAGCTCCGCCCATTCATGTTGAAGTTATAAGCAGTGTTTCAGCTGGGCGTTTTGAATCAGTCTAATATCAGTGGTAGTTGTTCAGTAGAAGAGGTAAACAGTCTGTTCAGTTCTAAGGGATCGTGTTAAAATTAATTGTGACCATTTTTGGCTCTTTAGAGGATCTTTAATACCTAAAATCTGATCTCAGAGTTTTCATAAGTATTTAATCTTTGAGCTTTTAGAGGTGGACGTCTGGTTCCATTCACCGCCGTTGTGAACAAATCTGATTCGACAGGTGTCTCTGGAGAGAAGTGTTTCTCACCAAACCACTCTGAATGGCTTTGTTTACAACTACGCTCTATTCTCTGACTCGCTTTATTCTCTGACTCGCTCTATTCTCTGACTCACTCTTTTCTCCGAATCACTTTATTCTCTGACTCTCTCTATTCTCTGACTTGCTTTATTCTCTGACTTTCTCTATTCTCTGACTCTCTCTATTCTCTGACTTGTTCTATTCTCCGAATCACTTTATTCTCTGACTCTCTCTATTCTCTGACTCTCTCTATTCTCTGACTCTGTCTATTCTCTGACTCACTGTATTCTCTGACTCGCTGTATTCTCTGACTCTCTCTATTCTCTGACTCTCTCTATTCTCTGACTTGTTCTATTCTCCGAATTACTTTATTCTCTGACTCTCTCTATTCTCTGACTCGCTCTATTCTCTGACTTGCTCTATTCTCCAAATCACTTTATTCTCTGACTCGCTCTATTCTCTGACTTGCTCTATTCTCCAAATCACTTTATTCTCTGACTCGCTCTATTCTCTGACTTGCTTTATTCTCTGACTCTCTCTATTCTCTGACTCTCTCCATTCTCTGACTTTCTCTATTCTCTGACTTGCTTTATTCTCTGACTTTCTCTATTCTCTGACTTGCTTTATTCTCTGACTCTCTCTATTCTCTGACTCTCTCTATTCTCTGACTTGCTTTTTTCTCTGACTCTCTCTATTCTCTGACTTGCTTTATTCTCTGACTCTCTCTATTCTCTGACTTGCTTTATTCTCTGACTCTCTCTATTCTCTGACTTGCTTTATTCTCTGACTCTCTCTATTCTCTGACTTGCTTTATTCTCTGACTCTCTCTATTCTCTGACTCTCTCTATTCTCCGACTCTCTCTATTCTCTGACTTGCTTTATTCTCTGATTCTCTCTATTCTCTGACTCTCTCTATTCTCTGACACTCTCTATTCTCTGACTCGCTTTATTCTCTGACTCACTCTATTCTCTGACTTGTTCTATTCTCCGAATCACTTTATTCTCTGACTCTCTCTATTCTCTGACTCTCTCTATTCTCTGACTCGCTTTATTCTCTGACTCGCTTTATTCTCTGACTCTCTCTATTCTCTGACTTGCTTTATTCTCTAACTCTCTCTATTCTCTGACTCTCTCTATTCTCCGACTTGCTTTATTCTCTGACTCTCTCTATTCTCTGACTTGCTTTATTCTCTGACTCTCTCTATTCTCTGACTTTATCTATTCTCCAAATCACTTTATTCTCTGACTCTCTCTATTCTCCGACTCGCTTTATTCTCCGAATTACTTTATTCTCTCACTCTCTCTATTCTCTGACTCGCTCTATTCTCTGACTTGCTCTATTCTCCAAATCACTTTATTCTCCGACTCGCTTTATTCTCTGACTCGCTTTATTCTCTGACTCGCTCTATTTTCTGACTCGCTTTATTCTCAGAATCACTCTATTCTCTGAATCACTTTATTCTCTGACTCGTTTACTCTCCAACTCTTTACTCGTGTTAAAATTAACTGTGACCATTTTTGGGATTTCAGATGACCCAATTGTTAAAAATGGAACTCGAGAGAAAAATTTCAATCCCTTAAATCTGAACTCAGAGTTTTCATAAGCATTTAATCTTCAAGCTAGCTTTTAGAGGTGGACGTCTGGTTCCATTCACCGCCACTGTAAACAAATCTTACTCGACAGGTGGCTCTGGAGAGAAGTGTTTCTCACCAAACCACTCAGAATGGCTTTGTTTACATCTTAACTGTGTAATAATGCAGAAATTCTGAAATATCAATGGAATTCCCCTTTAGCATGGAGGCAGCTGGTTAAGCTGAGAGCAAAATGATAATAGTATAGCTTTTGGTCCAGGTGTATTAGATACAGCAGGGTTCTGTTGTACCATTACTGCTGGAAATGATGTAAATATTGGAAGCAGGTTCATGTATTAGTATTAAGGGCGTGTAGTAAATTGAATGACACTAAATAGGAGCTGATTAATAAACGATAGCTTTCATATAGATTTAACGTGCTGATAGATTTAACGTGCTGATGTTGTGGTGATATTTTAATAACCGGGTTTGCTTCGCTTTCTGCAGTAATCCTGGCATCCAGGATCTTCCCGCTGAGCTCGGCCAGCTCTCCAACCTCTGGCAGCTGGACATTGAGGAGCTGAACATAAGCAACGTCCCTGCAGATGTCCGCAAGGATGGTACGAAGCTTCGTCCATGTTCAGTCGTCACGCTAGCTCAGATTTGTTTTCCTGGTTCCCTCAAATGTTCTTCACGGGATTCTTTGATGAGTCAGTCCTCGAGTGGTGGTCCAGCTGGAGCTGGACACTGAAGAGAATTAGTTTGAGAGTCTGCAGCCTTTTACAAACACAGTGCATGTACACACACACACACACACACACACACACACACACACACTGACTGACCTACACACACACACACACACACAGACTGACCTACACACACACACACACACACACACACACACACACTGACTGACCTACACACACACACACACACACACACACTGACCTACAGACACACACACACACACACACACACACACACACACACACACACACACACACTGACTGACCTACACACACACACACACACACACACACACACACACACACACACAGGCACACACTCACACTGACCTACAGACACACACACACACTGACTGACCTACACACACACACACACACACAGACACACACTCACACTGACCTACAGACACACACACACACACACACACACTGACTGACCTACACACACACACACACACACACACACACACTGACTGACCTACACACACACACACACACACACACACACACACACACTGACTGACCTACACACACACACACACACACACACTGACTGACCTACACACACACACACACACACACACACACACACACACTGACTGACCTACACACACACCCACACACACTGACTGACTGACCTACACACACACACATACACTGACTGACACACACACACACACACACAGACTGACCCACACACACACACACACACACACACACACACTGACTGACCTACACACACACACACACACACACACACACACTGACTGACCTACACACACACACACACTGACTGACCTACACACACACACACACACTGACTGACCTACACACACACACACACACACACTGACTGACCTACATCTGTAACATTAGCTCAGTCCCAGTGCGCCCTGAAGGCTGGTGTATGTTGTCGGCGGCTGTGTGGCGGTGACGGGTTGGGGTTGATGAGCTCTCTCACAGTCACCAGCGCCTCCTATCTGTCTAGTCAGCCTGTGTTCTAACCCCGAGACGAGAACACAGAGTTGACTTGCTTCATTCTCCGACTCGCTTTACTCTCCAACGGCTGCCTTTCGCTTGGCACCTCGCCTGTGTGCGCACCGCACTCCCAAATCTGCTCAGATCTGATTGGCTGGGAAGCCTTTGTTAATCTTACTGCAAGCCTGTATACCGTAAAGACAAGAAAAGTTCCACCTCTTAAAATAAACACTGTCAGAATTAAATCCTCCTCAGTAGATTATCAGTTTGGGTCCACACTGGACACCGTCTGGGTCCAGACACGGACTGCGGGCTACCTGCGGGCTGACCTCTGGTTTAGAGGTTGGTCTCTGGATATACAGCACAGTGCAAAGGTTTTAGTCACTTGGGAACATTATTCTATTTAAAAAGCTGTTTGTTCCAGACAGAGAGCTTTTATTTACTCAGTAAACACTTTATTATTAAATATTAATCAGTATTAATACAGTAAGTAGAGCTTTTCCATACGTCAGTGTGTTTAATTAACCCTTTCCAAGCTTCTCCTAAACAACCCAGTATTATTATCAGTTCTCATCTAATACCTGCTTTGACTGCTCAGTACTTCATTAAGCTAAATCAAGATTGCAGCTGAAGGAACTGAACACATTCATACAATGTCTGGGGCGTCCAGGAGAAATCTGGAACCTAACTTTGTTTATCAAACTGGAGATCAAGATCTGATCTACTTCTCTCACAATAACATATTCATGTTACTTTGTATTGTATGTCTGATTATTTACATCTGTTCTAATCAGATCTGCTGTTCTTACTGGTGAACCTTTATACAATCAGCGTAACAGAAGTTTATGAATTCGTAGAAGTTCACTGGAGTGTTTGATAGGAAATAAAATGTCTATATTTGGGTGGTGGACCCCTGCCTCCCATCACGACCACTGTAAAGAATCCAGAGTCTCTGAATCTGAAGTATTCCCTTTCCCTCTCTCCCCCGAGTCCAGCCTGTGTGCTCCTCTGATCCTCTCTCCTCTGTTTACGGCAGGCCCGGCAGCAGTGCTGGCGTTCCTGCGTGCGGAGCTGCGGCGGGCGGAGGCGTGCAGGCTGCTGAAGCTGATGGTGGTGGGGCCACCGCGGCAGGGCAAGAGCGCTCTGCTGGAGGGCCTTCAGACCGGAAAATCCTCCTCGTTCCTGTCCTCCGAGCGCAGCGTTCGCACATCCGCCTGGGAGCTGGAGCGGCCCAGCGGAGTCAAAGCCGGCGTGAGAACCCACACATCTCAGAAACCATGCATTTTAATGTGCAGCTCATGCGGCCGCAGCCAAGACTCTGCAGCTACTGTCTGCTTACGTGTATATCCTCACTGTCCAAAGAAAAACGTCCATCTAATGTATCATTTCAACGCTGTATGAAAGTATCATGACGATCAATGGAAGTTCTCCGATATAGCATAGATGAACTTCTGGTTCCATTGACTTACATTAAACGTAAAGACTGGTTTTGACGTCTCCAGTGAAGTTTCAGAGATTTTCTTTGGACGGTGGCGTTATATTCGGAATCTTTTAGGAATAACGTACGTTTCTAGCGATATTCACCGTATTTGTTTCCTCCACCTTTGTGTTAGAACTTCCGCTCAGCTAACCAAAATGAGTACAGTTACATGGGAGGAGACCAGAGAGACAGTAAGAAGTTCTAATGGGACAACACTGTCTCCTCCGAGGTTAATAACACAGTGGATGGGTGATATGAGAAGGTGGTCTGAGGTTAATAACACAGTGGGTGGGTGATATGAGAAAGTGGTCTGGGGTTAATAACAGTGGGTGGGTGATATGAGAAGGTGGTCTAAGGTTAATAACACAGTGGGTGGGTGATATGAGAAGGTGGTCTGAGGTTAATAACACAGTGGGTGGGTGATATGAGAAGGTGGTCTGAGGTTAATAACTCAGTGGGTGGGTGATATGAGAAGGTGGTCTGAGGTTACTTATGGAGATGTTTAATTACTCTGTACTCTCGGAAGGTGTAGACGGTTCAGTAATGAAAAACTATAAAAGTACTGAAGCGTATCAGTACCTGCACAGTGGGAAGGTGGGCGTGTCCTCCTACACACAGACGGTGAGTTTATATTTCTGAAAGCCGGTTAAACCCAAGTCCAGCCAGCTGCCCGAGCCACTCTGCGTGGGTGTTAGTTACAGTCCAGATAGCCTAGCGCGGTGGACACTGATCAGAAAACAGTTACTGAACTGATAGACTCACCAGCACCGACACGTCTGCTTCCTCGGAGCTTCATAAGCGAGACGTTTCTCTGGATAAGGAAGCTCTGGTGCTGGTTCTCCTCCACAGAATGGTAGGAGCAGACATACGGAGGTTTGGGTGGATGTTTTAAATTTAGAGCTTCAGTCAGAGACGCAGGTGGTCTTCTTTGGAAGGCGGCCCCCCAACACTCTGATCTTTATGTGCTGTGTTGGTAACTCTGTTGTTCAAGCCAAGTTTTCATCTTCTGATTACTGACTCCCTCTAACTGAACATGTTATTTTAGTCATTTTATATGTTTGTTGTCGTTTTGTTTGTAATTAGTATCAACGTATCCGCGCTCGCACCGGAAGTTCTAACACAAAGTAAACAAACATGGTTGCCCCAGTGTTGTCATGGAAAATAGCATGAATAAAAGTCACTGCCCACATACTTCTCTGCGTCAGCTCCGTTGACATGGTTGCTGAGCAACACGTCCAGTAGAGGGCAGTTCGGAGTAAATCAAACGTGGCGACAGTGGATGAGTTTGTAGTTCTGTATTTACTTTACTCTGACTTAAATCCTAGTGAGCTTTGGGTCTGTCTCAAATCCTACTGAGCTCCTACATATGCAGCATTCTACGTCATAGTATGCGCTCCTGACATGTAGACTGTCCCAATTCTTACATACCTTAAACATTCTGTCTACTGAGAAACCTTATTTACACCTGATTTTAAGGAAGCATCAAACGCTTCCTCAGCCGCCAAGACAATCCCATGATGCACTGCAGGCTAATCTAGGAGCAGTGAAGTGGTTTTAAAATGTGAGTTATTTTGATTCTCTGGTGTTTTAATGTGTTTCTGGTCATATAATCACACAAAACAGTATTTTATTATCAACTCTGTAACGAGTCCTTCACCATTTACACTTTATACTCCAGACATTAGCATTTATGCTAGCGGATTTTTAAGCCTCGGGCTATTGTTTTGGATGCTGGCTGGTAACTTAGCAACCAGCTAAACCACAGGTGGCGTGCTGCAGTGGACGGGAACAAGCCGTGACGCAGTCTCTCTCTAACTAGAGCGTCTCAGTAATCTGTTTTATGAGGAGAGATGAGGAGAGAACACTGCTACTTACACAGCTGCCTACCTAGACAGCCTACTTAGACACTCACTAGGATTTGAGACACAGCCATCATGTTAACACTCACAGTGTCAGTGTCATTACATCTGACATAACCCTTTATCCATGTTTATAAATGCTTATGTCAGTTGTCATAAAGGCTACTAATTAGAACTGGCACATGTATCCTTTATAATAAACTATGTCTGTTTGGATAAACATTAATAAACAGGGTTGTGTCTGTTGTCATGACAACTGTATGTAGCTGTTATGTAGCCTATGTGTTATGCCTGTAGTTCCAGAAACACCCACTTGTTTAATTGGATCCTTATTCATGTAGTTTATTCCAGATTTATTAGGGATTGTTATATTATATTATATGTGGCACACAATGGCAATCAAAAGTTTGGGTTCGTCTGGTTCCTTCATATAGAGCCAGATCTTTCTATGATGAATATAATTATATCTATTATTGAATATACAATCAATTCTAATTCTAAATATGTGCATTTCACACTATGTTTCTAAGCGCCTTCTGGTGGAGGAGGTGAGGTTTAGCTCAAGCCGGTCAGAAGTCCTTAATTTAAGTAACGCTCTGTTTTTAAATGCTAGAGGTGAAGCTCTGACACTGCATGTTGACTGTAAGTCATTTAAATGAATAGCTCCAGTATTTGCCGCTGTGGTAATTGACCTTTTGGCCTTTGCGTTAGCGGTGGCCTCGCTTGCTTTCCCGGTATGAGTCTACTCAACTTCCTGTCAAAGGGCCCTGAGTCATAGACAGACTCACTCAAACACCCCTCAGTATTGCTCAGTCCAGCCTGTCTAGAATTAATACAAACCCCATCTAGAACATACCCTACTGTACAAACGCTGATTGTTTAAAGTCTTTATCTGATCAGTAAGTGTATTTTATACCAGTAAGAACAGGAGATCTGATTAGAACAGATGTAAATAATCATACATGCAATACAAAGTAACATGAATATCTTATTGTGTGAGAAGTAGATCAGATCTTGATCCAGTTTGAAGAACAAAGTGTAGTTCCAGATTTCTCCTGGACGCCCCAGACATTGTACAATATGAAAAACTTTTACACAGCATAGTGGTGTAGTGGTTAGTATGGTGGTGTAGTGGTTAGTATGTGGTGTAGTGGTTAGTATGTGGTGTAGTGGTTAGTATGGTGGTGTAGTGGTTAGTATGGTGGTGTAGTGGTTAGTATGGTGGTGTAGTGGTTAGTATAGTGGTGTAGTGGTTAGTATGGTGGTGTAGTGGTTAGTATGGTGGTGTAGTGGTCAGTATGGTGGTGTAGTGGTTAGTATGGTGGTGTAGTGGTTAGTATGGTGGTGTAGTGGTTAGTACGGTGGTGTAGTGGTTAGTATGGTGGTGTAGTGGTTAGTACGGTGGTGTAGTGGTTAGTATGGTGGTGTAGTGGTTAGTATGGTGGTGTAGTGGTTAGTAAGGTGGTGTAGTGGTTAGTATGGTGGTGTAGTGGTTAGTATGGTGGTGTAGTGGTTAGTATGGTGGTGTAGTGGTCAGTACGGTGGTGTAGTGGTTAGTATGGTGGTGTAGTGGTTAGTATGGTGATGTAGTGGTTTGTATGGTGGTGTAGTGGTTAGTATGGTGGTGTAGTGGTTAGTACGGTGGTGTAGTGGTCAGTATGGTGGTGTAGTGGTTAGTATGGTGGTGTAGTGGTTAGTATGGTGATGTAGTGGTTTGTATGGTGGTGTAGTGGTTTGTATGGTGGTGTAGTGGTTAGTATGGTGGTGTAGTGGTTAGTATGGTGGTGTAGTGGTTAGTACGGTGGTGTAGTGGTTAGTACGGTGGTGTAGTGGTTAGTATGGTGGTGTAGTGGTTAGTACGGTGGTGTAGTGGTCAGTACGGTGGTGTAGTGGTTAGTATGGTGGTGTAGTGGTTAGTACGGTGGTGTAGTGGTTAGTATGGTGGTGTAGTGGTTAGTATGGTGGTGTAGTGGTTAGTATGGTGGTGTAGTGGTTAGTATGGTGGTGTAGTGGTTAGTATGGTGGTGTAGTGGTTAGTACGGTGATGTGTTGGTTAGCACTGTTAGCACGGACTGAGATTTCTCTTTATTTTGTATGGTAGATGTGAAAGACATGCTTATTGTGGAACTTTTCACTCTTTTTTCCTTCTAATAACTATAATATTTATTATTGTTATTATTTTTACTATTATTATTTGCAACATGTTCAACATTTGGTTCATTATATTTAAATATTTCAGCCAAAAAAATGGCTTTCAGCCAAAACATTCCAAGTTTATCCCTTTCCTCAGTTAAATAACAGGTCAAGACCATTAACGAACCACAGATTTCTGGGTTTATTGTGTTTCACATAGTGTCCCAACATTTCCGGACATGAGGTTTTGTACAGTTACACACTCACACGCACCCACACGCTCTCGCACAAGCCTCACAAACCCCCAGAGACTGCCCGGCCCGTCCTCTCCGGCCCAGCCAGCTGTGAGAACTGATCTTACTGCTGCCTTCTCCCATTTCCTCATCATGTTAGCTTTAATAGTGTCACTTACATTTAAATAGCTTCGCTGATCCTTAACAGGGAGGTCCGCGCTTCCCCCAGAAGATTGTGCCCATGTGTTCCCCACAGTGCCCTGACTGTTAGACGAGGGAGCGCGTCTCCAGGCTCCCCCCCCGGCCTCCTGATTACGTAACAGCTTTAAAGAACGACCGTGTCTTTGAGTTCAGACTGGCAACAGCTGCCGAACCTCCCGTCTGCTGGAAATCAGGACTCGCCTCTGTAAACGCTGCTCGTCTCATAAACATCCCACCTGAATCGAATCTCATTTCCAGCCTAAGTACACACGCGCCGCGCTGCCTTTTTATTACTCACCGTATTGGCTCACCCAGTTAAAGGTTTCATCATCATTCTGCTGCGAGGACATAGAAGCGATAGGATTATATCTAATTATCACCGTCATAATTATCATCAGTGCTGTGAACGACTGCGTGGATCATAAAGAAGACGTTTATAGACAGCCAGTAAACAACAACAACCACAATATAGAAACTGCATCAACAGTATAGTAACTGTAGCAGATAACAGCCCAGTTTGTTCACCCATACTACCACTACTACCACTACTACCACTACTACTACTACTACTAATAATAATAATAATAATAATAATAATTATGATAATAATCATTTAATATTATGAGTTTTTTATTGTTTATTTTATTTTGATCCCCATTAGCTCCTATAGAAATAGCAGCTACTCTTCCTGGCGTTTATCAAACATAAAACACACCTATACATTGAACATATACAAAAGAAAACAAGAACATGTTCTATGTATATTCCAAATGTATACGATAGAAGAATATACAGTATCCATGTACATCAAAAGAAAAGGAAAAGAAGAACATACTCCATGTATATTTAAGATGTATATAAAAAATAATAATTAATAAATAAATAAATAAATAAAAATAGATAAGAAAAAAAGAAACAAGTAAGTAGAAAGTTAAAAAAAAAATTATAATCCCAATAAACTCACTATTCCCCTTGAACAAATTTCCCTAATCTACTTTTAACTTTTATTTCTTTAGTTTTATGATCAGAATCAGTTTTTTTTAGTAATTTTTTATTTTTTAGGTTGTGTTCTGGTTTCCTCTTAAACACTTTACTTTTGCATACAGTTGATACTCACCCTAATATATAGGGTGAGTCAAAAGTCTCAGGACGCCCTTTTATTTCGGAAACTAAAGGGAAAATGACGTATCTGGATACCCCAGCAAGTAACTGGTGAGGGGGTCTATCTTTTAGACTATGTCCCGAACATGGCCACCATTTCAAAGCCGCCATATTGGATCAAGGGCCAGTTTTTCCCAATGGGAAGGTGGTCGTGTAGCAGATCAAAGAAGACCAGGGTTGTCTCGGAAATTGATTGATGCAATCAGATTTGCAATATCTTCTGTGGTTCAGATGTTATCAATACAGAAAGTTGCCACAGCAACCACATTGAACAACATATATGATACATAGCCTCAAAGATAGGCCCCCTCACCCGTTACTTTCTGGGGTGTTCAGATACGTTCCTTTCTGAAATAAAAGGGTGTCCTGAGACTTTTGACTCACCCTGTAGAATAAATAAATAGTGGCTAAAAATGCAAAATTTAAATGTTTCTTTTTTGGTTCATCCAATCATTCAATACTTAAATAATACATACAAAAAAAAATATATTTACATGAAAACAGTTTACAATTTGACAGGTTTTCAATACAAGGTTTCTTATATTTGTTGCTTTTAGCAAAAAAAAAAATTGAGCAACTCCCAGTAAACGGTATTTAGTAGAATTTCTACCTTTTTTCAAAGTTTATTACAAATTTTCTATGTATTTAGACAATTACAGCATAACATGTTTTAGTTTTTCCCCAAATTTGTAAAATTCCACGACATAAGCAGTAAATATGTGTAAAAGTGTGCTGCGTGTTCTGTGTAACTAATTTTCACTTCAACAAATATGACTCCTTATTCAACAAAGGCGGCCAAACTTCTGCATCGTCCTGAACCCGTTCTCTGAGCAGCCAACATGCTGACCATGATAGAGTTCAGTACAGTGGGATACATTATACATACCCTGTATCTGTTTATGATATGGCCTTCTTATCAATGTAGAGCTGCTGGATTTGGTGTTCTGGCTTTAACCACAGAGAACCTAAATATCGTCATGAATAGCATAACTGTCCAAAGAAAAACGAATCTCCATTTTTATCAATTTTTATTTTTCCACATCCTTTGAACACGACAGATGTTGTTCATATTGTGTAGAAAATTCATGAGGAATAGACCAATAGAAATGCTCCAAAATATCTTGTAAAAAATTCTGGTTCCATTGACTTAAAAGACATTAAAATTCCATTGACTTAAAAGACATTAAAAGTTAAGACTCCTGTAAAGTTGCCATTTTGAAAATACTTGTATTTCATTGGACAGCGACGACGCCATGTAATAATAATAATAATGATCAGTGTAATACTTCTCCTGCATAGGAATGTTTTCAGGCTTTAACAGCTGTTCACTGTCACTTTGGTGTCAACAGGTCGAGTCCGTGTCCTTCAACGTGTGGGATATCGGTGGTCCGGCCAGCATGTCCACCGTAAACCAGTGTTTCTTCACCGATAAGGCTCTGTATGTGGTCATCTGGAACTTGGCTCTGGGAGAAGAGGCTGTGGCCAACCTGCAGTCCTGGCTGCTCAACATAGAGGTCAGAAAAGACTGCGCTGAAATCAGCCTTGTGGTCAGTTTGCTTGATTCCAGCCTGTGGCTCACGTTCAGACCCTTAAAGTCTGTTACATCAACACAGTCAAGATTAAATAGTGATGAAGTGGCCACAGCATGGAATCTCTTAGTAGAGAAGAGTCCCGGTATGTGGTGTCCGTATACGGAACTGAGCTGCTAGTTTTGAATTAGTTATTTTTGCGAATCTTACATAGCAACACATTTGCATATCATCGCTGTCCAATATCCAATGATAAACATGTATTCCATTTTTGTAGATTTTGAGTTTTCTACATCATTGGAAAATGCCAGTGTTCATTTTCTTGATGAATGGACCAATAGAAATGCTCCAAAACAACTAGGAAAAAAATTCTGGTTCCATTGACTTACATTGAAAGTAAAGTATGTTTTTGTTCTCTCCTGTAAAGTTGCAATTTTGGAGATACTTCTTTTTCATTGGATGGTGACGATATACAGTCTGCTGCAGTTTAGCTCCGCCCATTCGTGCTGATGTTATAAGGAGTGTTTCAGCCTGCACCTATAGACTGCTCTCTTTACATCTTCTATTTTTATAATCATCCTTTATATATATATATATATATATATATATATAAATATATATATATATGTATATATATAAATATGCATCTCTTTATCTGAATCAGACTCGCCGCCAACTGCATGTATAGAAAAGTGTACATGTCCAGTCAAAAGTTTGGATACACCTGACTGAGTATATATGGTTATAAGATCATTTTGATCTGAGTGTGTTGAGAGACGAGTGTAGATAGTGAAGTTGGAGCCCATGTACACAAATATTACTAAAACAAAAATTTGACTCTATTTAAATATAAATTTGAGAATTTATATGTTTATAAGAGCTATAAAACCCCCGAACCTGTTTATCAGAACAAGATCTCAGCATCTACACTATCTTCTTCAGTCCTGTTAGAGAAGCAGCCCATGTGGCTCCTTTCAATGGAAGTCAATGGAACCAGAATTTTTTCCAAGCTATTTTGGAGGATTTCTATTGGTCCATTCATCATGAAATTTTCCCACAATGTAAACAGCAGCCACTGCATTTAATTATTAATTGATGTAGACAATTGGAAATCTTTAATATATATATAAATATATAATGACTATCACTGTTCACGAGTGAATCACTGTTCAGTGTATCGAATCGAATCAGAAGCAAATGATTCATGAAGTAATCTAATAAGCAGTCAGCTCAAGGACTCACACTCCCAGTATAAAAATGATGGACCCTTGTAAGATATGGGACCCTTAATGTAGTCCTATTTATTCAAGTGAAGCTGAATCAGGTAATTTGAGTGCAGGCCTTTGTTTTCAGTCTGGAAAGCTGAGCGTGCTCAGTGCTGCTTGGCTCTGCAGAGCGAGCTGTTGTATTGCTGTTAATGGGAATGATGGCGAATGGCGTATTGTCTCTGCTCCTGGAAGCTAAAGCTTTGAAGAAGCTTAAAGAAAATATTTTTTGGAGGTTCAGTTAAGCCTCTAGGGGGCATTTCAGAGTTATGCTAATGTTTATTTGCTTGTGTGTGTGTTTGTCTCTGGTAGGCACGTGCCCCGAACTCAGCGGTGGTGGTGGTTGGAACCCATCTGGACCTCATTGACACCAAGTTCCGCACGGAACGGATCGCCACGCTGAGGGCCTACATCCTGGCCCTGTGCAGGACACCCTCGGGCGCCAGGGCCAGCGGCTTCCCCGACATCACCTGGAAACACCTGCAGTCAGTATCAGCGTCTCGGTGCTGTGACAGACCACAGGCATTTGTTTGAACTGAGCTGAAAAGGTTCACTGTGTGTGTGTGTGTGTGTGTGTGTGTGTGTGTGTGTGTGTGTGTGTGTGTGTGTGTGTGTGTGTGTGTCTGACAGTGAGGTGTCGTGTAAGACGTTGGAAGGCATGGACGGTCTCAGGAGGCTGCTGTATCAGGTGGCCTGCTCCATGAAGGACATCAGTAATCCAGCCAGCTGCCACAAACTGGTGGGAAGACTGGTAGGTTCTACCTCGAACTCAGTGAACTCTTAAATAGAGATGGAGTGAAGAATCAGCTTTTCAGTGGAATCTTAGCCGCCAAGCAGTTTTAAAGACTATGGCTGTGTCTCAAACCCTAGTGAGCTCCTACATAGGCAGCATTTTAAGTCATAGTATGCGCTTCCGACATGTAGACTGTCCCAATTCTTACATACCTTAAACATGCTGTTTACTGAGGAACCTTATTTAGACCTGATTTTAAGAAGCATCGAACGCATCCTCAGCCGCTAAGACAATCCCATGATGCACCGCAGGCTAATCTAGGAGCAGTGAAGTGGTTTTAAAATGTGAGTTATTTTGATTCTCTCTGGAGTTTTAATGTGTTTCTGGTCATATAATCACACAAAACAGTATTTTATTATCAACTCTGTAACGAGTCCTTCACCACTTACAGTTTTATACTCCAGACATTAGCATTTATGCTAGCGGAGTTTTAAGCCTCGGTCTATTGTTTTGGATGCCGGCTGGTAACTTAGCAACCAGCTAAACCACCGGTGGCGTGCTGCAGTGGGGGGAACAAGCCGTGACGCAGTCTCTCTCTAACTAGAGCGTCTCAGTAATCTGTTTTATGAGGAGAGATGAGGAGAGAACACTGCTACTTACACACTCACTACCTAGACAGCCTACTTAGACACTCACTAGGGTTTGAGACACAGCCTATGTCTGTGTGTTTCCTTGAAACGTTTAGGTACTTGTGGTCAAATTCAAGCGTGTAGAATAAGCATGGACAGAAGTGATGTGTCCCCACCAATGTCCAGTGATTATTGAACTGTCCCCACCAATACTTTGATCCCAGCATCAGCATACAGCAGGCTAACTTCAACTGTAGCTGTGAAGAACATGGTTTAAAAAAATTAACTACACAACAAACCACCAACTGACAATCATCCACCACCCAAAGAGCTCTGTGGTGGTCCTGTGGGGGTCCTGATCATTAAAAAACAGAGTAATAAAATATACAGAGAATCAGATGAACTACAGTCTGTAAGTGGGGGCCCTGTATGGTCAGTGGAGCTGATACAGTGGACAGTGAGTGGAGGTCCTGTATGGTTGGTGGAGCTGATACAGTGGACAGTGAGTGGAGGTCCTGTATGGTCAGTGGAGCTGATACAGTGGACAGTGAGTGGAGGTCCTGTATGGTCAGTGGAGCTGATACAGTGGACAGTGAGTGGAGGTCCTGTATGGTCAGTGGAGCTGATACAGTGGACGGTGAGTGGAGGTCCTGTATGGTCAGTGGAGCTGATACAGTGGACAGTGAGTGGAGGTCCTGTATGGTCAGTGGAGCTGATACAGTGGACAGTGAGTGGAGGTCCTGTATGGTCAGTGGAGCTGATACAGTGGACGGTGAGTGGAGGTCCTGTATGGTCAGTGGAGCTGATACAGTGGACAGTGAGTGGAGCTCCTGTATGGTCAGTGGAGCTGATACAGTGGACAGTGAGTGGAGGTCCTGTATGGTCAGTGGAGCTGATACAGTGGACAGTGAGTGGAGATAGAAGGAGGTGGTTTTAATGTTATGGCTGATCTGTGTACACAGAATCAAAATCAGTGTTTACATCCACATAAAAGAAATTTTGTTGGTACTTACAAAGACTCTACTAAGAAGCTCACATTCTGCTGTGGGTAACTGAACACGGTCTACAGTGTTAATGAAGCTCGGCAGCAACTGGTCTGGATATTACAGCATAGCTAAACAGGGAGAGCCGGAAGGTCACACAGACGTGAGGCCTCCCAGGTGAGTCCACTCGCTTCTTTCTTTTCTAACGTGGTCTTTTGTCGGTTCTGTAGCCTTTAGCTCCTGTCCATGGGGGGCTCAAGGTGGTGTAAGAGTAAATTGCACTCCGCAACAGTGGAGGGACCCCAATTCTCACGTAGAGCTGCTTGAATAGGAAGTTTGCAATGACTTCTAGATCACAAATCCCACCTCAGGCTATCCCAACTGTGTTGGACAGAGCTCCAGAATGCTGCCCCACTGCTCTACAGCCATGATGATCTTGGGCTTGTGTGCGGCTGCTCCAGTGTGTTGACCATCCTATTGGTCAGTGCTTTACTATAGAGATGCCTGTGCCAGCAGTGGATTCGATAACTAAGTAGAAGAGCTGTCTAGATATTTTGGGATGTATAAAGCAATATAGATATACTTTTTTTATTCTAGTAAAATCCTATGCAACACAGTCATGGGCTGGAGGTTATGGGGAACCAGCCAGGTGACCAGAAGGTCACCGGTTCGATCCCCACAGATGACAGGACATGACTGACTGAAGTTCCCTTGAACAAGACAGCTATCCCCCAACAGCTCCCCAGGCACTGTGGGGCTTACTGCCCCCTAGTGTGTGTGTGTATGGGTGTGTTTCACTGCATGGATGGGTTATTTAAATACAGAGGTCAGATTCCTTTGTGTTTAAACACAAATAGTTGAAATGAATCCAGAGAAATGACTAGAACACTTTTAAATACATGTCTACTGTGTCTGTGTGTGTGTGTGTGTGTGTGTGTGTATGTATATGTATAGATCCCCAAAAGCTACCTGATGCTGCAGGAGGCCGTGCTGGCGGAGCGTCAGAGGAGGGATTCAGTGGACGAGGTTCAGTACCTGACTGACCTGGAGCTGGAGCAGATCATTGAGGAGAGTCCTGGCAGCGATATCAAAGACTACGAGGACCTGCAGACCGGTGAAGCATGCTTATTACACAGTTATTACAGTGGGCCTGCACAGGGTGGGCTTTGTTATATTTGGCAACACTGCCAATATATAAATGTGTCCTCTGACCAATCACAGAGCCTTACCTGGGCGCTGACCCAAATCTCTGCAGGTGCACAGCGTTCGGCCATGATAGTGAAGGTTAACTTTTATATATAGTGCTGTGCAAATGTTTGGGGCACTTGGAGACATGATTATATTAAAACTTATATTTATTTACTCAGTAAACATTTTATTTTAAATATTAAACAATATTAATGTAGTATGTGGTGCTTTTACATACATTAGTGTGTTTATTTAACCCTTTCCAAGCTTCTCCTAAACAACCCAGTATTATTATCAGTTCTCATCTAATACCTGCTTTGACTGCTCAGTACTTCATTAAGCTAAATCAAGATTTGCTGCTGAAGGAACTGAACACATTCATACAATGTCTGGGGCGTCCAGGAGAAATCTGGAACCACACTTTGTTCTTCAAACTGGATCAAGATCTGATCTACTTCTCTCACAATAACATATTCATGATACTTTGTATTGTATGTATGATTATTTACATCTGTTCTAATCAGATCTGCTGTTCTTACTGGTGAATGTACACTTATTGATCAGATAAAGGTTTGTAAGACTGTATTAGTGAATCCCAAATGCTTGAACAGTGGTATATAAAATCAAACAAATGTGGAAAAACTATATTATTATATTATATTAACTAGTTGTTATAATATTACACTAATATAGTTTGAAAAAATGGGATTAGGTTGTTCTATGATGATATTTCCAAATAATTTTCTGAGCCATTATACTCGTTTTCTTTGTGTTTTATTTTGATCAGTACATTTCTTGTAGGACACATAAAGAAAAAAATGATATTTGTATCAAATCAGAGTTTAAAGGCTTTTAAACAGTCAGCTCAGGTGCCTCAGACCTTTTCACAGTAGTGGATTTCAAAGGTGCTTCACAGTCACAGCATCTTTATTATATATTATATTAATTTTTTATTGTTTGTATTAGTTTGTTTACTTTATTCCCTCCTACTTAAGGTCTTAATCGCTTCCTTGCTGCTCCTTAGTCAAGAGCAGACACCTAATTTATTTCAGACTTTCAGATAAATATATAAATAAATAAAAGAGGTGTTATCAATATACGAGTTTCAGCCATAAATAAAATTTAAAAAAGTGTTACGTCAACAGAGTTACGTCGCTCAGTTCCTGTCTTTTGGTAGGAGCTGTGTTGATGTTACGCCTTTTATTCACGTGCAGCCGACTGATACCTTTGAATCATGAATTCAAAGTAACAGTATTTATTTATTTATTTATTTATATATTTGTTTATTTATTTATTTTATGCTGAAGGTAATACTGTGCAGGCCAAATAAACACACAAAATAGCACCTTTCTGACTGGTATGGACTACAACAGCAAAATAAAGGATTTTATTGGTTAGGTTTAGTTAGAAAACACTCTAAAACATAAAGTTACATTATTCTCTGGACACGCCCCAAACTGCAGACTGCTACTACACTACATACGTAAAATAATAAAATATAATAAATAAAATAAATTAATTAATGAATAAATAAAAGGAAGCCATCGTTAGAAGTGCTGTCAGTAGTGCAGTATGTAATGTTCCAGAGGGCGCTGTTTGGGACACAGCCTTACTGTCTAACATTAATGTTAGTCTGGTCTAGTCAGGAAACCTTAACATACATTGTTTTGGTTATATGTGTATATAATTCAGACATTGCATGTATAGTTTAAAGGTTTTCTAACAGCAGTAGTATGTAATGTGAAGTATCTAGTTTAGTTTGTAAAGTTGTCTTTAATTGGATTTATCTAATAATAATCAGACGTACAGATAATGTTGTGTTTTGTTTATTTATTTGTAATTTACTGTAATTCCACAAATGTTGTTCTACGTCACTATAGATACAGTGATTTACTACCTTACCTACAGTGGAATCAGCTTATAGCTAATATTTTAGGGGGGGCTTTGATTCATATTAGCGAATGCATCCCCTACAATTTCAAACCCACTCCTAGACCCTTGCAGACACATCAAGCAAAGAAGCAGGACCATCCAAAGCAGGATAAAGAGGGGACACAATAAATACTGATGCTGATGATCTTACTGGGCATTCTGACTGGAAGTTGATCAGCTAGTTAGTTATATGTGTGTCATAGACCTGATACACAGATCAGGATATAAATTAGGGAAATTAATGATCAGATCATGTGATTATAGCCAAAATCTGGCCGTTCCAGTCTTGACCGGTTCTGGTGGTGCGTCCGCGGTGTTGGAATTTTATGAGTTTATCAGCGTTTCCTGCTCTGAGCTTATTCTGGGCATCTCTCTCTCTCTCTCTCTCTCTCTCTCTCTCTCTCTCTCTCTCTCTCTCTCTCTCTCTCTCTGTCTCTCTCTCTCTCTCTGATAGCTATCAGTTTCCTAATCGAGACGGGCACCATGCTGCACTTCCCTGACACCAGCCACGGCCTCTGCAAGCTGTACTTCCTGGACCCCGTCTGGCTGTCTGAGTGTCTGGAGCGGATCATCCACCTGAAGAGCTCACGCTCTGTGGCCCGGAACGGCGTGATCCGGGCGGAGGACCTGCGCATGCTGCTGGTCGGAACAGGATTCACCGAGCAGACGGAGGAGCAGTACTTCCAGTTCCTCGCCAAGTTTGAGATCGCTCTCCCTGTGGCCAGCGACAGGTGGGCATGTGACTGGTGCTGGCATGTAGCCACTTAGTCCAGGAGTCAATGACCACATAAAAATGAGTCACTTCTGAGGAAGTGAAAAAAAAAAATTATATATTACATATATATATATATATATATATATATATATATATATATATATATATATATAATACTGGGTTGTTTAGGAGAAGCTTGGAAAGGTTTAAATAAACACACTGACGTCTATTAATACTGTTTAATATTTAATAAAGTGTTTATTGTACATTAAATTCACTTTTCCTTCCATTCACTGGCCAAGCAGAAACACCTAGCTTGTACTTCCGGTAACTGGCCACTTTATTAGAAACAATACCTTGTGCTTCTGCTAACTGGCCACTTTATTAGGAACACCTACCTTGAATTTCTACTATCTGGCCACTTTATTGGAAACACATATCTTGTGCTTCTGCTAACTGGCCACTTTATTAGAAACACATACCTTGTGCTTTCATTCACTGGCCACTTTATTAGAAACACCTACCTTGTGCTCTCATTCACTGGCCACTTTATTACAAACACCTACCTTGAATTTCTGCTAACTGTTCACTTTATTAGAAACACCTACCTTGTGCTTCCACTTACTGGCCACTTTATTAGAAACACCTACCTTGTACTTCCACTTAGTGGCCACTTCATTAGAAACACATACCTTAAACTTGCACTCACTGGCCACTTTATTAGAAACACCTACCTTGTACTTCCACTCACTGGCCACTTTATTAGAAACACCTACCTTGTGCTTTAATATTAATCTACATTACAAAAATGAATTATTTTATATGTGATCTCAGCAAAAAGATCTACTGAACAATTGATTTATAATAATATGTAATAGCAGCGGACTGTCTGTGTTCCAGTGAGCTGTGAGTGAGAAATAGTTACTGTAATCTAAGTGAAAATGTCTGCAGATTGTTTCTTGTGCGTGAAGGTCTGAGCAGATCAGCGTTTGAGGAGGTTTCACTGAACTGGCTTTGATGCACCAACCAAACCCAAATTAAGTGCTATCGAAGATCAGCTCGCTCTCTGAGCCAGCAGGCCTCAACCCACTCGTCAGACGTTCTCGAGTCCCCCTGTGTCGCCCCTTCTTCATCGTCTGTTTATCTCACCCTTTCCCGTCTCCGTAGCTATCTCCTGCCGCACCTGTTGCCTCCGAAACCCGCCATGGATATCCACAGCTTCCGCCAGCAGAGCAGCAACTCCATCCAGCGCCATTTTAAGATGAGTTTTGTGCCGGCGGGCTTCTGGGAACGCTTCATCGCCCGCATGCTGATCAGCCTGAACCAGATGGACCTGCAGGTACACACAAGCCTGCCTCACATTAAACAGCTGCCAGTGCGTGTTTACCTCTGATAAACACACGAATACAAGATAACAGCTATTACACAAACTACACTCGACAACTACACAAGCCTAAATCACACAGTCAGGGTACTGTTTGTTTATACTGGTCCCATGAAGGTCCTGTATCCCACTTCCTGTTTTGAAGTATTGAGGTCCACTTGTAATGTTTGTGAGGTCCGAAGTTAATCAGTATGTAATCCATTGTTATGTAATCGTTGTACAGCCCAGTTTTTTGTGGATGTGCCTTTAAGTCTGATATATGTAAATGAGATTTATTCTGATTGGCTGTCTGGAGAGACTCAGGTGATGTGTTGTCTTGTGTACCTCCCTGTTGTGTATCAGACGTTCGAGTCTAAGCGAGGCACGCGGAGTCCCCGGAACAGGAACACGGTCATTTACAGCTTTGCGGGGAGCCAGCAGAGGAACCGCTGTAGCACATTTCGAGTGCGCCGAAGTCAGACCATCTACTGGAAGGAGGGGCTGCTGGTCACCTTCGACGGGGGCTATTTGAGGTTAATGTTCATAAAATCTCAAATTATAATTAAAACTACAGAGACTCAGTTTTACTAAACATTCATTTACATCACTTTATCAGACACTCCAACCTCATTCTTGCACTCACTGGCCACTTTATTGGAAACACCTGCCTTGTTCATCCACTCATTGGCCACTTTATTGGAAACACCTGCCTTGTACCTCTATTCACTGGCCACTTTATTAGAAATGCCTGCCTTGTATTTCCACTTAGTGGCCGCGTTATTGGAAACACCTATCTTATGCATCCAGTCAATGGCCACTTTATGGGAAACCCCTACCTGGTGCTTTGACTCACTGGCCGCTTTATCAAAAACTCCAAGCTTGTACTTCCACTAACTGACCACTTTATTAGAAACACCTACCTAGTACTTCCACTAACTGGCCACTTTATTAGAAACTAATCTTGTACTTCCACTAACTGGCCACGTTATCAGAAACTCCAACATTTTATTTCTACTCACTGGCCACTTTATTGGAAACAACTGCCTTGTAATTCCACTCAGTGGCTGTTTTATTAGAAACACTTACCTTTTATTTCAACTCACTGGCCACTTTATTAGAAACACCTACCTTTTATTTCCACTCACTGGTCAATTTATTGGAAACACCTACCTTGTGCATCCACTCACTGGCCACTTTATTAGAAACACCTCCCTTGTACTTCCACTAACTGGCCACTTTATTAGAAACACCTACCTTGTACTTCCACTTAGTGACTGCTTTATTGAAAACACCTACCTGGTGCATCCACTCACTGGCCACTTTATTAGAAACAACTCCCTTGTACTTCCACTAACTGGCCACATTATTAGAAACACCTACCTTGTACTTCCACTTAGTGACTGCTTTATTGGAAACACCTACCTTGTGCTTTGACTCACTGGCCACTTTATCAGAAACTCCAACCTTGTATTCCACTTTTTGGCCACTTTATTGGAAACACAAACATAGTGCTTCCACCCACTGGCCATTTTATTGGAAACACCTGCCTTGTGTATCCACTTACTGGCCACTTTATTAAAAAACTCCTGCCTTGAGCATCCACTCACTGGCCACTTTATGGGAAAAACCTACCTTGTGCTTTGACTCACTGGCCACTTTATTGGAAACACCTACCGTGTACTTCCACTTACTGGCCACTTTATTAGAAACGCCTACCATGTGCATCCACTTACTAGCCACTTTATTGGAAACGCCTGCTTTGTACACTCACTCACTTGCCACTTTACTGGAAACAGCTGCCTTGTGCATCCACTCACTGGCCACTTTATCAGAAACACCTGCCTTGTGCTTTGGCTCACTGGCCACTTTATTGGAAACATCTACATTGTATATTTACTAACTAAATGTCCAACTAAGAGCAGCTCCGTGGTCAGAAAGTGACCGCTGATGAAGGGCTAGAGGCGGGTTTACTGATCAGTTGACCAGTGACTGAAGTTTCTGCAGATCAGTAAAGACCCTCAAAAACTCTGAAGCTCTTCAGAACCTCCTTTTTAGTTTTGGGATTGAAGGACTGTTCCAGAAGCTTCTGCTGATGGTATATCAGCTTTAAACGGTGTGATGTGGTTAGGCTGTTATTCTGATTGAACAATGATTCCTCTGTTGAAAGCTGACTGCGGAGGTACGAGTAGGGGGCCGCAGCTCTGCGGTGCCACATGTGAAAGTGATCGGGACGAGAGAAAACAAGCAGGCTTGCAAAAGCAGCTCCTCAGAGCGATGCCTGGACGTCACATACCTCATAGAGGAGGCAGCGAGCCGAGACCACAAGCCCTCGCTAGCTTTCACCCAGCGTCGCATCATAGATCTATGTCACTTAATAACATACCCGCGTCAGCCTGCTGCGCGAGGGCGGTTGTCGGGACGCGGCGCGTCAGGAGAGGGTCTAATTACGCCTGACGTAAAGAGACAGTGTCATGCTGTAGTTGTGGCTTTCCTCGTCTGCCTCATAGCTTCAAAGCCTGGTCCAGCACTGCTGTCTGACTGACTGTAGGAGCGTCTGAAATCTCCTACTAGTCAGTAGGTACTGGATTAGAGTCAGTACGTACTGCTCGAGCGTCAGACTAGTAGGTAATTTCAGTTGGAGAGTTTTAGTAGCTACACAATCTCAGACGTACTACGTCCACCATATTACCAGCGTCCTGTTAGCAAGACGTCAGACCACCACCGTAAAAGTCCTGCTATTCATTTAAAAGCTCGTTTACTGACAGATTTAGATCTTTTAGTGACTCTGATCTGAGTTTTTATCTGATTATGTATCAGACGGTGTGGAGCTGTAGATCAGAGAAGATGAAACGGGAGGAATGTAATCATTGTTTATCTCAGCAGTAGCGCTAACTTCTGTAGCGGCAGTTCACTAGCAGTAGCTACGTACACACAGCCGACGTTCAGCTTTACACCGTTTATTTACTCCACTTTGAATTCATCCACGACTCGCCTACTGATTTACTACTGAATACTCAGACATACTAGCCGCGCTCGCCTACTGATTTACTACTGAGAACTCAGACATACTAGCCGCGCTCGCCTACTGATTTACTACTGAGTATTCAGACATACTAGCCGCGCTCGCCTACTGATTTACTACTGAGTATTCAGACATACTAGCCGCGCTCGCCTACTGATTTACTACTGAGAACTCAGACATACTAGCCACGCTCACCTACTGATTTACTACTGAGTATTCAGACATACTAGCCACACTCGCCTACTGATTTACTACTGAGTATTAAGAAATACTAGCCGCGCTCGCCTACTGATTTACTACTGAGTATTAAGAAATACTAGCCATGCTCACCTACTGATTTACTACTAAGTAGTAGACATGTAGGCAATTTCAGATGCAACCTTATTTATTTATTTATTTATTTATTTATTTTTTGGCCCGCCACCCCTCCCCCCCTTCGGAGGACTATTAATTCTTTATCATTTATTTCAGAACAACAATCTTTGTACTGCAACTTTTTTTTTCTTTTCCATGCAGATAGTGTTGGGGGGGTTCCTAAATTGAAGGGACTGGGGAGTGAAGTGCAGCATGGGGTGAAGGGTGGGGGGGATGACAAAGAAAACAAACAACAAAAAAATAAACAGGAAAAAACAAAAAAATACTTGAACACAATTTTTTAATTAAATAATTCAATAACAACAACAACAACAACAATAATAATAATAATAATAATAATAATAATAAAAATAATGATTATTATTATTATTATTATTATTATTATTATTATTATTATTATTATTATTATTATTATTTATTTTGGGCTGTTGATTATTATATTAACTGTAGTGTTTGAATTAGATGTTTCCAAACAGTGATGTAAATGAATGTTCCTCACAAAGAAGTTACTGCTGTTCTAATAACTTTGGAGTGACCACTCCAGAGTCTAGAACCTCAACACCACTGAATGTGTTTGGGGTTATTTGGATAGTAAGAAGCAGAACAAGCATCTATGACTGAACTTTGGAGGTGTGTCTCCTGAAGAGAATGGTGCTGATGCCGAACTTCTAATTATCAGCTGTCTCTACATGTGGTCTCTGACTTCTGCCCATAGCACACCCTCATACGTGCTGGTCTTCTCTCCTGCAGTGTGGAGTCTTCAGACCTGAACTGGAAGAAGAAGAAGAGTGGTGGCATTAAGATCATCTGTCAGTCAGCGACCAGAGACTTCTCAGCCATGGCCTTCATCACTGACCACGTCAATGCGCTCATAGAGCAGTGGTTTCCTGGTGAGACTGACCTCCAACATCATACACCTGATCGATCAAAACAACCACTACCTTTGGGCCAGATCGTAGATGGTTTTAATATTGCTTGTCATTTATTTACTGATATTCAGCTCTGCTTTTAATTAAATTTAGAGATGGACAGATCAGCATTGTTGAGGCCCATTCAGATTGCCGATCACCTTTTCTCTATCTTATATTATATGCTATGAGCTTGTATAAAGTCACTATAATCACATGATTAGTCACTATTATTGCACCATTAGTCACTATTAACACACAATTGGTAACTGTTTTTACACGATTGGTCACTATTTTGCATGATTGGTCAATATTATTGCACAATTAGTCACTATTATCGCACGATTAGTTACTATTATTGCACGACTAGTCGCTATTATCCCACGATTAGTCACTATTATCCATATTATCACTATTATCCACTAGTATCACTCGATTACGACTGTCGCTATTAACACACAATTAGTCGTTACTACCGCACGATTAGTCGCTTTTAACTCATGATTGGTTGCTATTAGCACACGATTAGTCGCTATTGCAGCAAGTTTGGTCACAATTAGTCATTATTAACACACAGTTAGTAACTATTGCCGCACAGTTGGTCGCGATTAGTTGCTATTAACACACGATTGGTCACTATTATTACAGGATTAGTCACTATTGTCACACGTTTAGTCGCTATTATCACATGTTTAGTCACTATTATAGCATGATTAGTCAATATTATCACTATTATCACGCGATTACTCACTATTATCACGCAATTGGTCTCTGTTATCACACAATTGGTCACTATTATCACACGATTAGTCACTATTATTACTCAATTGGTCACTATCACACAATTGGTTACTATTATCACTATTATCCACTAGCATCACACGATTAGTCACAATTATTACACGATTCGTCGCTATTGTTGCACGATTAGTCGCTATTATCACACGATTGGTCACTATTATAGCACAATTAGTCACTATTATCCACTATCATCGCACAATTAGTCGCTATTATCGCACAATTAGTCACTATTAACGCACGATTGGTGACTATTATCACACGATTAGTCACTATTGTAGCATGATTAGTCACTATTATCACTATTATCCACTATCATCGCTCAATTAGTCGCCTTTATCGCACAATTAGTCACTATTAATGCACAATTGGTGACTATTATCACACGATTAGTCACTATTGTAGCACGATTAGTCATTATAATCACTATTGTCCACCATCATCGCACGATTAGTCACTATTATCGCACGATTAGTCACTATTATCGCACGATTAGTCACTATTATCCTGAGATGTTAGAGGAACACTCTGGCACGAGTGTTTGTCAGGCCGAGGCTGTTTCGCTTTACATGCAGAGTGCTTCCCAGCTCCGCGGCAGAGCTCATCCTTCCACCTGCGACTGTCTGCAGCCGCTTACGCAGTAATGCAGTGATGTATAAGACGCTTCCCGCTTCCAAGGCTTTTTTCTTTTTTCACCAGCGGGATGAGTCACAGGCGGCGCGTTCAGCCTCGCCGCCTGCTCGTTTGAGTGCACGGAGCCGGCCGCCCAGCCCGCATGCCTCAGCACACCTGCTCTGGAACTGCTTAAGAATGAATGATTCATGCAGCTCCGTTTTCCTTTCAGTGACATCCTACTTTCTGTCAAGCGTGCGGCAAACAAATAAACAAACATGCAACACGGGTAAACGAGCGTTCCGCTGCGGCGGGCACCTCGCAGACGCGCTCAGACTGATTTGCATGCGCGCGTGTGTTTGTTTACGTTTGGAGGAGGCGACCGAGCAGCTCTGATTCTTTAACGGTGTGCGGTTTGTGGGGGGTGCATGCGCTCACATGTTAAGAGAAGCTCAGAATCTTCATTTTTTAAGATTTTCTTTTTTTTTATTCTTTGTTTGGAAACAGCCTGTAGTTCAGGACGAGTTGGAGCACCGAGTCCTCTGAAAGCAGCACTCACACATTTCAGATACGGACCGATGCTGCATGTACACTGAACAACTATATAAACTCAACCAAGCTAGTAGATCTGCTCCTGACATTAGTGGGGACCTATGAATCTATGAATCTGACCTATGAATCGCCCCCACCCCCCCCCACCATTTTCTCTTTGCTCTGTGATGAAATGATAGGACTGATATTCTACACAGCTACAGACGACGTTGGCCTGCTGTATGCTGTGCACCAGAGCCTAGCATCACCATTAACACTATTATGATTGGACTCATTTTATTAGAGAACTAGACTTTAAGTGACTTTCACGTTTCTTTACAGCTCTTTATGTCCACCCTCTTCTTTTCTGCTGCCATCCTCACTCACTTTTCACACCCATGTGTCTCGCACGCTGCACCTGAGTCCTGCACAGTGAGTCTCTAACCCCCCCCCCCCCCCACCACACCCCCCCCACCTGCACACACCTGTGCAATAATCATGCTGTCTAATCAACATCATGATATGCCACACCTGTGAGGTGGATGGATTATCTCGGTGAAGGAGAAGAGCTCACTAACACAGATTACGAGACATTTTTTAAACAACATCTGAGAGAAATAAGTCTTTTACGTACATAGAAAGTAGAGATGGAACGATCGATCGGCTGTGTATCGGTATCGGCTGACTTCTAATCAAAATATGAGATCGGACGATGTTTCTCCAATTTAGCCGATCCTGAGAGCCAATCGATGGTGTTAAACAAATGAGCCTAATTTCTGTATTTCCAGCTAGAGTTTCATCCAGTAAGAGGAGACCTCCAGCCAGTTCCCTGCAATTCCTATCTGAACCACTAGGTGGAAAAACATACGCTTACAGGGCGTTCTATAAAATTAGTCAAATCAACGTGTCTCGTTGGAGAACCAAGACATTTAACACTACTGATCTGATACGACACTTCAGAGACACCACACGAGCAGAGCTGGCACAAAACAAACAACCCAGAAACCCGTGACATATAGCCCCGCCCTCTATCGGTATCTGCTATCGGACGATCGTGCTGAAAGGTGATCTGCGATCGAAATCGGCCTCAAAACCGCTGATCGGACCATCTCTAATAGAAAGAGTCTTAGAGCTTTGTGTTTATGTATATCATGGCTGTCCAAAGATTTTAGGTTTTCTCATTTATGTTGAGTCAAAGGTTCCTCATGATTGGACCAATGAAAATGCTCCAAAACTGCTTTAAACTAAACACCTGTCCGTTAACTTGTGCCGACAGTAAAAAGGGTTTTGACCTCCACTGTAAAGCTGTCATGTTGAAGATAGTAGTTTTTTTCTTTGGACAGCAAACATTTGCACGCGTGTGTGATTACGGCGCGTGTGTTTCTGTACACTACTGTCAGCTTCTGCTTTCAGTGTCTATGTAAAAGTTATATATATGCAAATACAATGTGTTTATGCTCATGCATATGCATTACCCAGTTAGCATACTCGCTACACTTTATAGCAGGCAAGGGCTTTGAGTACAGAGCCGAGAGCCACAGTTAAACACAGCCTATTAGCAGCATTAGTAATAGCTGTGTTATTTTAATAACATCGGTCAACTAATAACGATCAGTAATTAATATTGCATGTGATATTAAAAAAGATAATTTGATTTTTTTTTATTTTTTGTCCATAAACATATTAGTTAATCATGAAGAGCTGTGAGAGTAAAAGGATTGTTCACTAAGAGCTGAATGACTGTCATGATGAACACAAATAATGTGGCACTTTGTTGTTAAAGAATGTTAGAATAAATAAGGTTAGAATAATAAATAAATAGTTTAATGTTACAGCTCTTCAGCCTGCAGCTTCTTCTAACTGGTTAAACATTTTAATATACTGGTTTTAAACTATGTTAACAAAATGCTGCATATTTACACTACCAGACAAACGTTTTAGATACACTACCAGTCAAACGTTTTAGATACACTACCAGACAAACGTTTTAAATACACTACCAGACAAACGTTTTAGATACACTACCAGTCAAACGTTTTAGATACACTACCAGACAAACGTTTTAGATACACTACCAGTCAAACGTTTTAGATACACTACCAGTCAAACGTTTTAGATACACTACCAGACAAACGTTTTAGATACACTACCAGTCAAACGTTTTAGATACACTACCAGCCAAACGTTTTAGATACACTACCAGCCAAACGTTTTAGATACACTACCAGTCAAACGTTTTAGATACACTACCAGCCAAACGTTTTAGATACACTACCAGACAAACGTTTTAGATACACTACCAGACAAACGTTTTAGATACATTACCAGTCAAACGTTTTAGATACACTACCAGCCAAACGTTTTAGATACACTACCAGACAAACGTTTTAGATACATTACCAGTCAAACGTTTTAGATACACTACCAGTCAAACGTTTTAGATACACTACCAGTCAAACGTTTTAGATACACTACCAGCCAAACGTTTTAGATACACTACCAGTCAAACGTTTTAGATACACTACCAGACAAATGTTTTAGATACACTACCAGACAAACGTTTTAGATACACTACCAGACAAACGTTTTAGATACACTACCAGACAAACGTTTTAGATACACTACCAGCCAAACGTTTTAGATACACTACCAGCAGTGGATCTAGACCAGGTCTGCTGTAGGACCTACAAGTCTGTTTCACTTTACATGTAAAGTGTTTTTCTGCTGACGTGCGGCCTGTGTCTCTGCAGCGCTGACGGCCAGTGAAAGTGATGGGTCTCTGCTGATTGAGCAGTACGCGCCCTGTCCTTACTGCAGCGCAGCCTCCAGGCACACGGACCCCCTCCCTCCCACCAACTCCAACCAAACCAGCGTCCACTACTTCAACATGGAGGACTGCGTGCTGGCAGCCGCCGGACAGGAACACATCACCTGCCCCAATCACCCCAAAGAGCCCGTGGCCCTGCAGGAGCTGGTGCCCGAACTGTTCATGACTGACTTTCCCTCACGGTAAGACTTCGCCGGAGCGCCGGTGGGCGCAGGAATGTTCCTACTTTGCTCAGGATGTATCTTAGTCCTGTCTGGTATCAGAGGAGATGTTTAAAACACTGTATGTCACACTGTTATCTTTAAACATGGACAAAAGTGAACAGTTACAAATAACAGTAGCAGCTGTCGTCCGAAAGCAGCTGGTGTACATTAAATGTTTGGCCCGAACCGTAGCCATCAGGGGAATTCCAACGGTTTTATTTATTTTTTTATTTATTTTAATGTCTAAATAATTCAGTGGGCTCCACAGTGGCATGGTGGGTAGCCAGCTAAGGGCATCTGGGGTCTTTTCTATGTGGAGCTGGTCTGGATCTGAAAAGACTGACGTTGCTCAGAAGACGACAGTTTACAGACTTTGTAAGAAAGCAATCGTTAAAGATCAACACCTAACCTGTTCATCATCTCCCAACAAACCACCACACAGAGTGTGAGGAGTATGAACAGAGTATGAGGAGTATGAACAGAGTATGAGGAGTATAAACAGAGTATGAGGAGTATGAACAGAGTATGAGGAGTATGAAGAGAGTATGAGGAGTATGAAGAGAGTATGAGGAGTATGAAGAAAGTATGAAGAGAGTATGAGGAGTATGAAGAGAGTATGAGGAGTATGAAGAGAGTATGAGGAGTATGAAGAGAGTATGAGGAGTATGAACAGAGTATGAGGAGTATGAAGAGAGTATGAGGAGTATGAACAGAGTATGAGGAGTATGAAGAGAGTATGAGGAGTATGAAGAGAGTATGAGGAGTATGAAGAGAGTGTGAGGAGTATGAAGAGAGTATGAGGAGTATGAAGAGAGTATGAGGAGTATGAACAGAGTATGAGGAGTATGAAGAGAGTATGAGGAGTATGAGGAGAGTATGAGGAGTATGAAGAGAGTATGAGGAGTATGAACAGAGTATGAGGAGTATGAAGAGAATATGAGGAGTATGAAGAGAGTGTGAGGAGTATGAAGAGAGTATGAGGAGTATGAAGAGAGTATGAGGAGTATGAAGAGAGTGTGAGGAGTATGAAGAGAGTGTGAGGAGTATGAAGAGAGTATGAGGAGTATGAAGAGAGTGTGAGGAGTATGAAGAGAGTATGAGGAGTATGAAGAGAGTATGAGGAGTATGAAGAGAGTATGAGGAGTATGAAGAGAGTATGAGGAGTATGAAGAGAGTGTGAGGAGTATGAAGAGAGTATGAGGAGTATGAAGAGAGTATGAGGAGTATGAAGAGAGTGTGAGGAGTATGAAGAGAGTATGAGAAGTATGAAGAGAGTATGAGGAGTATGAAGAGAGTATGAGGAGTATGAAGAAAGTATGAGGAGTATGAAGAGAGTATGAGGAGTATGAAGAGAGTATGAGGAGTATGAAGAGAGTGTGAGGAGTATGAAGAGAGTATGAGGAGTATGAAGAGAGTATGAGGAGTATGAAGAGAGTATGAGGAGTATGAAGAGAGTGTGAGGAGTATGAAGAGAGTATGAGGAGTATGAAGAAAGTATGAAGAGAGTATGAGGAGTATGAAGAGAGTATGAGGAGTATGAAGAGAGTATGAGGAGTATGAAGAGAGTATGAGGAGTATGAAGAGAGTATGAGGAGTATGAAGAGAGTGTGAGGAGTATGAAGAGAGTATGAGGAGTATGAAGAGAGTATGAGGAGTATGAAGAGAGTATGAAGAGAGTATGAGGAGTATGAAGAGAGTATGAGGAGTATGAAGAGAGTGTGAGGAGTATGAAGAGAGTGTGAGGAGTATGAAGAGAGTATGAGGAGTATGAAGAGAGTATGAGGAGTATGAAGAGAGTATGAAGAGAGTATGAGGAGTATGAAGAGAGTATGAGGAGTATGAAGAGAGTATGAAGAGAGTGTGAGGAGTATGAAGAGAGTATGAGGAGTATGAAGAGAGTATGAGGAGTATGAAGAGAGTATGAGGAGTATGAAGAGAGTGTGAGGAGTATGAAGAGAGTATGAGGAGTATGAAGAGAGTATGAGGAGTATGAAGAGAGTGTGAGGAGTATGAAGAGAGTATGAGAAGTGTGAAGAGAGTATGAGGAGTATGAAGAGAGTATGAGGAGTATGAAGAAAGTATGAAGAGAGTATGAGGAGTATGAAGAGAGTATGAGGAGTATGAAGAGAGTATGAGGAGTATGAAGAGAGTGTGAGGAGTATGAAGAGAGTATGAGGAGTATGAAGAGAGTATGAGGAGTATGAACAGAGTATGAGGAGTATGAAGAGAGTATGAGGAGTATGAAGAGAGTATGAGGAGTATGAAGAGAGTATGAGGAGTATGAAGAGAGTATGAGGAGTATGAAGAGAGTATGAGGAGAGTATGAGGAGTATGAAGAGAGTATGAGGAGTATGAAGAGAGTGTGAGGAGTATGAAGAGAGTATGAGGAGTATGAAGAGAGTATGAGGAGTATGAAGAGAGTATGAGGAGTATGAAGAGAGTATGAGGAGTATGAAGAGAGTATGAGGAGTATGAAGAGAGTATGAGGAGTATGAAGAGAGTATGAGGAGTATGAAGAGAGTGTGAGGAGTATGAAGAGAGTGTGAGGAGTATGAAGAGAGTATGAGGAGTATGAAGAGAGTATGAGGAGTATGAAGAGAGTATGAGGAGTATGAAGAGAGTATGAGGAGTATGAAGAGAGTATGAGGAGAGTATGAGGAGTATGAAGAGAGTATGAGGAGTATGAAGAGAGTGTGAGGAGTATGAAGAGAGTATGAGGAGTATGAAGAGAGTATGAGGAGTATGAAGAGAGTATGAGGAGTATGAAGAGAGTATGAGGAGTATGAAGAGAGTATGAGGAGTATGATGGATGTTAATATCCTTTAAGAAGTGCAAGCTAGTAAAATATAAGACTTTTACAAACCCATTTTTAAATAATGCAGAATATCGTTTATTATCGTTATCAATTAAATCACAGAAAATATCAAGATATCATTTTTTGTCAGTATCATACAACTCTAGAGATGGTGGTAAATTAGTGGACAATGTTTTATAATATATTTATAGTATATTATTATTATTATTATTATTTATAGTATATTATTATATTATTAATTTATAGTATATTATAGTATATTAAGCCCTACATATACATCTCCAGTATGACTTATTGAAAACAAGCTTTGGGCTAAAACCCTTTACCAACGTATCAGAAAACAATGAGCATGTTCAAAACCTTTTTTATGTAATAGCTGTCTGTGAGGGAGCTTCGAGGTCTGGACCACTGTGAACAGTTCTGAGTCTGTTCTTCTAGAACCAAGCTCTTCCCACCAGCGCTTTCATGATGAAGGTCCAGCGTTTCACTTCCACCTGCATCAGAAAAGGAGAGACTCTTCTCTAGAGAGTCCTGTGAAGCCATCCCATTCTTGGATGCAGTGGTTTGCTCCAATCCCAATCTGCTCCTAATCCCAGCATTCCTGAGTGACGTAATCCGTCTTGAGTCAGGCGTGTTGGATTGAGGCCAGAGTGAAAGCTTGTACACTGCAGCTGTTTCCGAAGCGCCTGCTGTCGACACAGGAAGTTATGTATGTAGGAAAAGTGCAACATTTCCAAGAGTCTAACAACCGTGACGGCCAACCAGCGTGTGATATAAGAAGACGTAGAAGCTCTTCATACATTCTCTCTCTCTGTCCACGGTCGACCAGAGCAGGATGGGTTCCTCACTTGAGACTAGGTTCCTCTAAAGGTTTCTTCTTTTTTTTTTTTGAGAGAGGGTTTTTTCTGCCACTGTCTCCTCTGGCTTGCTCTATGGGGGCTTGGACCTCGATACCCTGCTATTACTATATAAATAAATGTTGATTGATTGATTGATTGATGTGGAACCAATCTGAGTTTTGTGGTGTTTACGGTGGTGGTGATGTTTACAGTGGAGGTGATGATGTTTACAGTGGAGGTGATGGTGTTTTCAGTGGTGATGATGGTGTTTACAGTGGAGGTGATGGTGTTTACAGTGGAGGTGATGATGTTTACAGTGGTGGTAGATGTGTTTATGGTGGAGGTGATGGTGTTTAAAGTGGTGGTGATGATGTTTACAGTGGTGATGATGTTGTTTATGGTGGTGATGATGGTGTTTATGGTGGTGATGATGGTGTTTATGGTGGTGATGATGTTTACAGTGGTGATGATGTTGTTTATGGTGGTGATGATGGTGTTTATGGTGGTGATGATGGTGTTTATGGTGGTGATGATGTGTTTACAGTGGTGTGATGGTGTTTAGAGTGGTGGTGATGGTGTTTACAGTGTGTGTAGTGTTTACAATCTGACAGTAATAACTGTGGAGTGATTTTAATCCAGTATGAATCTGCAGTGTGTGTAGTGTTTACTGTCTGACAGTAATAACTGTGGAGTGATTTTAATCCAGTGTGAATCTGAAGTGTGTGTAGTGTTTAAAGTGTGATAGTAATATCTGTGGAGTATTTATAATCCAGTATGAATCTGCAGTGTGTGTAGTGTTTAAAGTGTGATAGTAATATCTGTGGAGTATTTATAATCCAGTATGAATCTGCAGTGTGTGTAGTGTTTAAAGTGTGATAGTAATATCTGTGGAGTGATTATAATCCAGTATGAATCTGCAGTGTGTGTATTGTTTAAAGTGTGATAGTAATATCTGTGGAGTATTTATAATCCAGTATGAATCTGCAGTGTGTGTAGTATTTAAAGTGTGATAGTAATATCTGTGGAGTATTTATAATCCAGTATGAATCTGCAGTGTGTGTAGTGTTTAAAGTGTGATAGTAATAGCTGTGGAGTGATTATAATCCAGTATGAATCTGCAGTGTGTGTAGTGTTTACAGTGTGATAGTAATATCTGTGTAGTGATTATAATCCAGTATGAATCTGCAGTGTGTGTAGTGTTTAAAGTGTGATAGTAATATCTGTGGAGTGATTATAATCCAGTATGAATCTGCAGTGTGTGTAGTGTTTACAGTGTGATAGTAATATCTGTGGAGTGATTATAATCCAGTATGAATCTGCAGTGTGTGTAGTGTTTAAAGTGTGATAGTAATAACTGTGGAGTGATTATAATCCAGTATGAATCTGCAGTGTGTGTAGTGTTTACAGTGTGATAGTAATATCTGTGGAGTGATTTTAATCCAGTATGAATCTGCAGTGTGTGTAGTGTTTACAGTGTGATAGTAATATCTGTGGAGTGATTATAATCCAGTATGAATCTGCAGTGTGTGTAGTGTTTACAGTGTGATAGTAATATCTGTGGAGTGATTATAATCCAGTATGAATCTGCAGTGTGTGTAGTGTTTAAAGTGTGATAGTAATAGCTGTGGAGTGATTATAATCCAGTATGAATCTGCAGTGTGTGTAGTGTTTACAGTGTGATAGTAATATCTGTGGAGTGATTATAATCCAGTATGAATCTGCAGTGTGTGTAGTGTTTAAAGTGTGATAGTAATATCTATGGAGTGATTATAATCCAGTATGAATCTGCAGTGTGTGTAGTGTTTAAAGTGTGATAGTAATATCTGTGGAGAAATTATAATCCAATATGAATCTGCAGTGTGTGTAGTGTTTAAAGTGTGATAGTAATAGCTGTGGAGTGATTATAATCCAGTATGAATCTGCAGTGTGTGTAGTGTTTACAGTGTGATAGTAATATCTGTGGAGTGATTATAATCCAGTATGAATCTGCAGTGTGTGTAGTGTTTAAAGTGTGATAGTAATAACTGTGGAGTGATTATAATCCAGTATGAATCTGCAGTGTGTGTAGTGTTTACAGTGTGATAGTAATACCTGTGGAGTGATTTTAATCCAGTATGAATCTGCAATTTGTGTAGTGTTTAAAGTGTGATAGTAATAGCTGTGGAGTGATTTTAATCCAGTATGAATCTGCAGTGTGTGTAGTGTTTAAAGTGTGATAGTAATATCTGTGGAGTGATTATAATCCAGTATGAATCTGCAGTGTGTGTAGTGTTTACAGTGTGATAGTAATAACTGTGGAGTGATTATAATCCAGTATGAATCTGCAGTGTGTGTAGTGTTTAAAGTGTGATAGTAATAACTGTGGAGTGATTTTAATCCAGTATGAATCTGCAGTGTGTGTAGTGTTTACAGTCTGACAGTAATAACTGTGGAGTGATTATAATCCAATATGAATCTGCAGTGTGTGTAGTGTTTAAAGTGTGATAGTAATATCTGTGGAGTGACTTTAATCCAGTATGAATCTGCAGTGTGTGTAGTGTTTAAAGTGTGATAGTAATAGCTGTGGAGTGATTATAATCCAGTATGAATCTGCTGTGTGTGTAGTGTTTACAGTGTGATAGTAATAGCTGTGGAGTGATTATAATCCAGTATGAATCTGCAGTGTGTGTAGTGTTTACAGTGTGATAGTAATATCTGTGGAGTGATTATAATCCAGTATGAATCTGCAGTGTGTGTAGTGTTTACAGTGTGATAGTAATATCTGTGGAGTGATTATAATCCAGTATGAATCTGCAGTGTGTGTAGTGTTTACAGTGTGATAGTAATATCTGTGGAGTGATTATAATCCAGTATGAATCTGCAGTGTGTGTAGTGTTTAAAGTGTGATAGTAATAACTGTGGAGTGATTATAATCCAGTATGAATCTGCAGTGTGTGTAGTGTTTACAGTGTGATAGTAATACCTGTGGAATGATTTTAATCCAGTATGAATCTGCAATTTGTGTAGTGTTTAAAGTGTGATAGTAATAGCTGTGGAGTGATTTTAATCCAGTATGAATCTGCAGTGTGTGTAGTGTTTAAAGTGTGATAGTAATATCTGTGGAGTGATTATAATCCAGTATGAATCTGCAGTGTGTGTAGTGTTTACAGTCTGACAGTAATAACTGTGGAGTGATTATAATCCAGTATGAATCTGCAGTGTGTGTAGTGTTTAAAGTGTGATAGTAATAACTGTGGAGTGATTTTAATCCAGTATGAATCTGCAGTGTGTGTAGTGTTTACAGTCTGACAGTAATAACTGTGGAGTGATTTTAATCCAGTATGAATCTGCAGTGTGTGTAGTGTTTACAGTCTGTGGAGGTTATTAGACTCACTGCTGAGCTGCTTTATGTTACACCCTTGTTAAACTCTGTATGTGAGATTCTCAGGAGACGCACACAGCTGTCCACTCAGCGTTGTGGTGGACTGATACAGTGCGTTGTATCAGGCGTCCCCCTGTATTAGGGGCATTTGCGCAATTCGTATTTACAGAGAAGTGGGGGTCCGAAAGAGTCGCCGCAAATATTTATGCATTGACACAAACACTGCGCTCGTCTTGCTGGCAGGCTTTATCGAGACAACCATCACCCTGTCCCGGTGAACAGACCACAGGCTATGGGGGAGTTTTGTGAGGGACAGGGCAGCGTATTCATGGCATCAGGCTGCAGGAGGATAAGGGGGATGGAGCCCCCCACCCCTGAAAGCATGTGTCCGATTAAAGGGGCTCTGAAGGACGTTTCCTTAGCCTGGCGCTCTCATGCCGAGTGCTAATGGAAATGGTTTGCAGAGCAGCTGGTAAAGTGGTCATGGTTTGTGTTGGCCGTGTGCCAAACTTCAGTTCAAAGCTGATGCAAAAGTGAGAATTTTCTCTTTCCATGTGTCGGGAAGGATTCAACCTCGTATCAGCGCTGCGTTACCGCAGAGGACAAAGGGTTACGTTACTGACTGAGACGGTGCAGGAAGGCAGAGTGACTGATGCGCTTAATATCGATAACACATTAACTGTTTAACCCGATTCAAACTGAATCACTTACATTTGAACCTATTTGCTGGCAGTAATTTTGTGGATCCAGTATGAATCTGCAGCTTTTTTCATTTGGGAAAATTACAAATACTGCACTTTTTAGTTTGACAGTAATAACCGTAAGAGAATTCAATCCAGTATGAATCTGCAGTGCATTTACTGTCTGACAGTAATAACTGTAAGCGATTTTAATCCGGTATGAATCTCCACTGTGTGTAGTGTTTACAGTCTGACAGTAATAACTGTAAGCGATTTTAATCCGGTATGAATCTCCAGTGTGTGTAGTGTTTACAGTCTGACAGTAATAACTGTAGCGCTTTTTAATCCGGTATGAATCTCCAGTGTGTGTAGTGTTTACAGTCTGACAGTAATAACTGTAAGCGCTTTTTAATCCGGTATGAATCTCCAGTGTGTGTAGTGTTTACAGTCTGACAGTAATAACTGTAGCGCTTTTTAATCCGGTATGAATCTCCAGTGTGTGTAGTGTTTACAGTCTGACAGTAATAACTGTAAGCGCTTTTTAATCCGGTATGAATCTCCAGTGTGTGTAGTGTTTACAGTCTGACAGTAATAACTGTGGAGTGATTATAATCCAGTATGAATCTCCAGTGTGTGTAGTGTTTACAGTGTGATAGTAATAACTGTGGAGTGATTATAATCCAGTATGAATCTCCAGTGTGTGTAGTGTTTACAGTCTGACAGTAATAACTGTAAGCGCTTTTTAATCCGGTATGAATCTCCAGTGTGTGTAGTGCTTACAGTCTGACAGTAATAACTGTAGCGCTTTTTAATCCGGTATGAATCTCCAGTGTGTGTAGTGTTTACAGTCTGACAGTAATAACTGTAAGCGCTTTTTAATCCGGTATGAATCTCCAGTGTGTGTAGTGTTTACAGTCTGACAGGTAATAACTGGAGTGATTTTAATCCAGTATGAATATGCAGTGTGTGTAGTATTTACAGTCTGACTGTATTAAGTGTTCAGTGGTTTTAATCCAGTATGAATCTGCAGTGTGTGTAGTATTTACAGTCTGACTGTATTAAGTGTTCAGTGGTTTTAATCCAGTATGAATCTGCAGTGTGTAGTGTTTACAGTCTGAAAGGTAATAACTGGAGTGATTTTAATCCAGTATGAATCTGCAGTGTGTGTAGTATTTACAGTCTGACTGTATTAAGTGTTCAGTGGTTTTAATCCAGTATGAATCTGCAGTGTGTGTAGTGTTTACAGTCTGGCTGTAATAACTGTAAGAGATTTTAATCCAGTATGAATCTGCAGTGTATGTAGTGTTTGCAGTCTGACAGAAATAACTGTGTAGTGGTTTTAATCCAGTATGAATATGCAGTGTGTGTAGTATTTACATTCTGACTGTATTAAGTGTTCAGTGGTTTTAATCCAGTATGAATCAGCAGTGTGTGTAGTGTTTACAGTCTGACTGTAATAGGTGTTCAGTGGTTTTAATCCAGTATGAATCTGCAGTGTGTGTAGTGTTTACAGTCTGACTGTAATAACTGTGGAGTGATTATAATCCAGTATGAATCTGCAGTGTGTGTAGTGTTTACAGTCTGGCTGTAATAACTGTGGAGTGATTTTAATCCAGTATGAATCTGCAGTGTGTAGTGTTTACAGTCTGGCTGTAATAACTGTGTAGTGGTTTTAATCCAGTATGATTCTGCAGTGTGTGTAGTATTTACAGTCTGACTGTATTAAGTGTTCAGTGGTTTTAATCCAGTATGAATCAGCAGTGTGTGTAGTGTTTACAGTCTGACTGTAATAGGTGTTCAGTGGTTTTAATCCAGTATGAATCTGCAGTTGTGTGTAGCGTTTACAGTCTGACTGTAATAACTGTGTAGTGATTATAATCCAGTATGAATCTGCAGTGTGTGTAGTGTTTACAGTCTGGCTGTAATAACTGTGTATTGATTTTAATCCAGTATGAATCTGCAGTGTGTGTAGTGTTTACAGTCTGGCTGTAATAACTGTGTAGTGATTTTAATCCAGTATGAATCTGTAGTGTGTGTAGTGTTTACAGTCTGACAATAATAACTGTGGAGTGATTATAATCCAGTATGAATCTGCAGTGTGTGTAGTGTTTACAGTCTGACAGTAATAACTGTGGAGTGATTTTAATCCAGTATGATTCTGCAGTGTGTGTAGTATTTACAGTCTGACAGTAATAACTGTAAGAGATTTTCATCCAGTATGAATCTGCAGTGTGTGTAGTGTTTACAGTCTGAAAGGTAATAACTGGAGTGATTTTAATCCAGTATGAATCTGCAGTGTGTGTAGTATTTACAGTCTGACTGTATTAAGTGTTCAGTGGTTTTAATCCAGTATGAATCTGCAGTGTGTGTAGTATTTACAGTCTGACTGTATTAAGTGTTCAGTGGTTTTAATCCAGTATGAATCTGCAGTGTGTAGTGTTTACAGTCTGAAAGGTAATAACTGAAGTGATTTTAATCCAGTATGAATCTGCAGTGTGTGTAGTATTTACAGTCTGACTGTATTAAGTGTTCAGTGGTTTTAATCCAGTATGAATCTGCAGTGTGTGTAGTGTTTACAGTCTGGCTGTAATAACTGTAAGAGATTTTAATCCAGTATGAATCTGCAGTGTATGTAGTGTTTGCAGTCTGACAGAAATAACTGTGTAGTGGTTTTAATCCAGTATGAATCAGCAGTGTGTGTAGTGTTTACAGTCTGACTGTAATAGGTGTTCAGTGGTTTTAATCCAGTATGAATCTGCAGTGTGTGTAGTGTTTACAGTCTGACTGTAATAACTGTGGAGTGATTATAATCCAGTATGAATCTGCAGTGTGTGTAGTGTTTGCAGTCTGACAGAAATAACTGTGTAGTGGTTTTAATCCAGTATGAATATGCAGTGTGTGTAGTATTTACATTCTGACTGTATTAAGTCTTCAGTGGTTTTAATCCAGTATGAATCAGCAGTGTGTGTAGTGTTTACAGTCTGACTGTAATAGGTGTTCAGTGGTTTTAATCCAGTATGAATCTGCAGTGTGTGTAGTGTTTACAGTCTGACTGTAATAACTGTGGAGTGATTATAATCCAGTATGAATCTGCAGTGTGTGTAGTGTTTACAGTCTGGCTGTAATAACTGTGGAGTGATTTTAATCCAGTATGAATCTGCAGTGTGTAGTGTTTACAGTCTGGCTGTAATAACTGTGTAGTGGTTTTAATCCAGTATGATTCTGCAGTGTGTGTAGTATTTACAGTCTGACTGTATTAAGTGTTCAGTGGTTTTAATCCAGTATGAATCAGCAGTGTGTGTAGTGTTTACAGTCTGACTGTAATAGGTGTTCAGTGGTTTTAATCCAGTATGAATCTGCAGTGTGTGTAGCGTTTACAGTCTGACTGTAATAACTGTGTAGTGATTATAATCCAGTATGAATCTGCAGTGTGTGTAGTGTTTACAGTCTGGCTGTAATAACTGTGTATTGATTTTAATCCAGTATGAATCTGCAGTGTGTGTAGTGTTTACAGTCTGGCTGTAATAACTGTGTAGTGATTTTAATCCAGTATGAATCTGTAGTGTGTGTAGTGTTTACAGTCTGACAATAATAACTGTGGAGTGATTATAATCCAGTATGAATCTGTAGTGTGTGTAGTGTTTACAGTCTGACTGTAATAACTGTGTAGTGATTATAATCCAGTATGAATCTGCAGTGTGTGTAGTGTTTACAGTCTGACAGTAATAACTGTGGAGTGATTTTAATCCAGTATGATTCTGCAGTGTGTGTAGTATTTACAGTCTGGCTGTAATAACTGTGTAGTGGTTTTAATCCAGTATGAATCAGCAGTGTATTTACTACGTGATCATGTTCATGATGAGTGCATCTTGTGGTTCAGTTCCCAAAACCAGTGGTATCCCAGTTTGACTGGTCTGTGTGTGTTTTCAGGTTGTTTCTGGAGAAGAGTGACCTGGAGTGCAGCGAGCAGGAGAGAGACATCCTGGGCCAGGGAGGCAGCGGCACCATCATTTACAGAGCCAAGTACAGAGGCCAGTCGGTGGCCATCAAACGCTTCCACTTTAAAAAATGCAGACAGCAGTCCCTCAACAGCAGCACAGGTAAGGCTGCGGCTCCTCCATCCATCATCCTAATGTGATAAGGGTCCTTCAGTTAATCCTTATATATCAGCCCAGGGCCACTCGGGTCTATACATCACTGAGGCCCCACTTGAGGTGTGTGCTTCAATGCAGCCTCGTGATTGGCCGCTAAACCGAAACTCAGCTTTTCTAGTTTAAAGCCTGCCTCTAATTCAGGCTGTGTTAGAGGTCAGAAGTCAGAGCTTCAGCACTCTCTCGAAGTCTGTATTGAGCTTTTCACAGCACGAAGCCGGAAGCGGGAGCTGTAAAGGCCAGAGGTCATGACATACAGCGAAGAGGACGAGGCTAAATCTTAAATAACTCCTCTCCCGCTTCTTGCTTTTCCTTCTTTTACTCTCTGTTCTCTCTGCTCTCTGGTTTTCCTCGCTCCTCTCTCGGGGGGCCGAAATAAAGACATGGTTTTCTGAAGGGAAATGCATACAGACGTACAGAAGCCATACAGCACAGCAAAGCAGAACCGCCGGCAATTTGGCGTGCAGGAAATGAACTTGGCTGGAACCGCTATGTTTCCGACGTCCCACGAGGCAGCAGTTATGCGGGTGGAAAGCACACTTTCAGCTGTTTTCGTTAGGGGCACGGAGAGACCACACGTGGTGCTTTACACACTAAGGACACATGCTGTCTTATGGTGGGCCAGAGATGAGCATATATATATATATATATATATATATATATATATATATATATATCACTTCCGTGGCCCACTAGTGAATAAAACCGAACACCTAGGGTCTGTCTCAAATCCTACTGAGCTCCTACATAGGCAGCATTTTACATCATAGTATGCGCTCCTGACATGTAGACTGTCCCAATTCTTACATACCTTAAACATGCTGTCTACTGAGAAACCTTATTTAGACCTGATTTTAAAGAAGCATCGAACGCTTCCTCAGCCGCTAAGACAATCCCATGATGCACCGCAGGCTAATCTAGGAGCAGTGAAGTGGTTTTAAAATGTGAGTTATTTTGATTCTCTGGAGTTTTAATGTGTTTCTGGTCATATAATCACACAAAACAGTATTTTATTATCAACTCTGTAACGAGTCCTTCACCATTTACACTTTATACTCCAGACATTAGCATTTATGCTAGCGGATTTTTAAGCCTCGGGCTATTGTTTTGCATGCGGACTGGTATCTTAGCAACCAGCTAAACCACCGGTGGCGTGCTGCAGTGGGGCGAACAAGCCGTGACGCAGTCTCTCTCTAACTAGAGCGTCTCAGTAATCTGTTTTATGAGGAGAGATGAGGAGAGAACACTGCTACTTACACAGCTGCTACCTAGACAGCCTACTTACACACTCACTAGGGTTTGAGACACAGCCTATAGTCATGCAGACTGCTTCTACACACATTAGTAAAGAATGGGTCTCTCAGGAGCTCAGTGAACTCCAGTGTGGTACCGTGATAGGACGCCACCTGTGTAACAAGTCCAGTGGTGAAGTTTCCTCAGTGGGCTGTCAGTGGTGTCTTGTATTGGAAACAGGTGATACAATATGTGGAATACTTCTCAAGGGGAAGACCCCACCAATCTCAAAGTCCATTTGAGAAGCGTGCACAAGAAGGCTAATTGTGAGTACCTTGATAAGCTAGCCTCTCTGAGCAGCTCCGACCCAGCTGCTGGTTAGTTAATACGCAGGAGCACCGCGAGCGTGAGGGTGCATTGGTAAATATGTTTATTGAAACTGGGACGTCCACACGACTATGTGACTCGATTGCCTTCAAAAAGTTTAACATTTCACTCGAACCAGAATCCAACTCACCCGGTGCTGCAAGAGTGAATAACCTTATTGGAGCTGAGATGGAAAAGTTCAAGCACAAACATACAATTTGTTAAATGGTATCTTTTGTTGAGTTTTTATTACACAATACTTGCTCTGACTTTTGAATCCTGCACCTGAAAAATAGCACAAAGTATAAAAAAAACTAAAACTAATACTAAAACTAATGAAAACTAAACTAAAACTGAGCATTAAAATATAACAATAACTAATAAAAACTAACAAACCCACTCTAACTGAATTAGAATAAAATAAAATAAAACTAAACTATCATTAAAAATCCAAAACTATTATAACCTTGGTTGCCACTACATGTTAGGCTAGCCCCTACATGGCTAGTTTTTAAATCTCGTCTGAAATCTCATTTTTATTCTTTGGCTTTTAATATAGTTGAGAGTTGATGTTGTGTTTTTGTTTGTTTGTTTGTTTGTTTTTATGTATGTCTTGCATATTCATTACTGGACAGTACTTTTTAACATGTGGTGTTTTATCAAGTGCTTTATAAATAAAATTAACTTTAACATTAACAAATCTATGAACACTAGAACTGAGAACATGAGTTATTGATCATTTGTCCTCTCTTAAATAGCAACTCAAGACTTTTGAGCATTAGCTTGTGAGCAAGTCTGGCAGTAACTGCCCTTCTGTGGTGACTCATACGCCACCAATCTCAAAGCTTCTCTGTCTGTGAGCTGGGCGTGACCTCCTTTTCTCTCCACCTGCTCCTCTTTCATATCCCCCCATCCCGTATTCCGTATCCGTGCTGTTTCGGTTTGATCTACGGTGCGAGTGAATGGAAGTTAACTGTATAAGCGAGGCAGAGATCCTGAACGGAGGCAGTAAAACAAAGTACCGCAGCCTAAAACACTTGAATCGCTCCAGCTGTCGCTTCTCTTTCTCTCTCTGCTACAGTTTTTCTTTCTTTTTTTAATGAATGCCATTGCTTGTCAGTCAGCTTTACAGTGTTATGAATCGGCGGCCTCCACTTTTACATCGCGCTTGATTTATTCCGGAACAAATGATATGGCTTCGTTCGCAATAACAGCTAATAATAAATCATACGTTGCGACGCAGGTTTAGTCTTCCATATGGATTCAAGAGTTTTCTGGCTACGGGGAAGGGAAGTGCTTTCACATCTCGAGTGCATGTGTAATAACCACAAACAGTTATTTTTTATATTATTATTCCAATGGCTCGGTGATCTAACGTGATAATCATGCCCCTGTACCATAACCTCAAAACCAAACCCTAAATCAATGCGAATATAGTGTTTATATTATATGGAATAGAGAAAGTTTTCTAGGACCAAGTCACTTAACAACACCATGTTCCAAATTATTATGCAAATTGGATTGAAGTGTCATAAAGATTAATTTTTTAAATGTTTCTGAATTAAACTCATGGATGGTATTGTGTCTCAGGGCTCTTTGGATCACTAAAATCAATCTCAGACACCTGTGATAATTAGTTTGCCAGCCCAATTAGGAAAACTACTTATAGAGGATGTTCCATGTTATTAAGCAGGCCACAGGTTTCAAGCAACAAAGGATCTCCTTGGACAAGGTATGAAAACATATTTCTGAATAGATGTTCGTGCAGATAAAGGCAGAATGAGGACGGTTTCTACCAGGCAAGTTCATCAGATTAAGAGAGCAGCTGCTATAATGCCATTACAAACCAGCAAACAGGTATTTGAAGCTGCTGGTGCCTCTGGAGTCCTGTGAACCTCAAGGTGTAGGACCCTTCAAAGGCTTGCTATGGTGCATGAACCTACTATTCGTCCACCCCTAACCAGCACTCACAAGCAGAAACGGCTGCAGTGGGCCCAGACATACATGAAGACTAATCTCCAAACAGTCTTGTTTACTGAAGAGTGTCGTGCAACCCTGGATGGTCCAGATGGATGGAGTAGTGGATGGTTGGAAGATGGCCACCATGTTCCAACAAGGCTGCGATGTCAGCAGGTAGGTGGCAGAGTCATGTTTTGGGCCGGAATCATGGGGAGAGAGCTGGTAGGCCCCCTTTAGGGTCCCTGAAGGTGTGAAAATGACCTGCAAAGTATATAGAGTTTCTGACTAACCACTTTCTTCCATGGTACATATAGAAGAACCGGAGCAAAATCATCTTCATGCATCTCATTGCACCATCTCATGCTGCAAAGAATACACTAGAATACACAAAAATACAATGTCACTGGTTGCTATGGGCATAAAAGGAGAGAAACTCAAGGTGTGGCCACCATCTTGACCTCAACCCTATAGAGAACCTTTGGAGTATCATCAGGAACAGATCTATGAGGGTGGGAGGCAGTTCACATCAAAACAGCAGCTCTGGGAGGCTATTCTGACATCATGCATAGAAATTTAAGCAGAAACTCTCCAAGAACTCACAAGTTCAATGGATGCAATACTTCTGAAGGTGATATCAAAGAAGGGTTCCTATGTTACCATGTAACTTGGCCTGTTTGGATGTTTTTGATTGAAGTAGCTTTTGATTTCAGTGAATGTGACCTCCTAATGCTGCAAATTCAATTAATTTCGATTTTCTGTTCTTTACAACCTATAAAAGGCTTTTTGAAGAATATACTGTTATTATTGGGAGATTTGTTCAATAAAATTAAATCTATACTCTTAATGGGTGATGACTTTTATTATACTAAATATCATTTGCATAATAATTTGGAACGCAGTGTGTACACTACTGTGTAAAAGTCTGAGGCACCTTCATCTGATCAATAAGTGTATTTTCACTACCATATCTGATTAGAACAGATGTAAATAATCAGACATACAATACAAAGTATCATGAATATGTTATTGTGAGAGAAGTAGATCAGATCTTGATCCAGGTTGAAGAACAAAGTTAGGTTCCAGATTTCTCCTGGACGCCCCAGACATTGTATGAATGTATTCAGTTCCTTCAGCAGCAAATCTTGATTTAGCTTAATGAAGTACTGAGCAGTCAAAGCAGGTATTAGATGAGAACTGATAATAATACTGGGTTGTTTAGGAGAAGCTTGGAAAGGGTTAAATAAACACACTGATGTATGTAAAAGCTCTACTTACTCTATTAATACTGATTAATATTTAATAATAAAGTGTTTACTGAGTAAGTAAAAGCTTCCTGTCAGCTTTTTAAATATAATAATCTTCCCAAGTGACTAAAACTATTGTGCAGTGCTATAATTTTTATAGCCATTATTGAAACCAAACCTCTAAATTTTTGTTGTGGTGGAGAAAAGAAGAAAAGAATCATGCCATCCAAAAGAAACGTATCCAAACTGGGGAAAAGAATCCCACTGATTTTTCGAAATGTCTGCGATATTAAATGATTCTGGTGGTTAAACAGAGTGATCCAGGTTGGCTCTGGTGTGAAACACTGCATTACGAAGAATCTTCAGTACTGTTCACAGTGGTGGTGAATGGAACCAGACGTCCACCTCTGAAAAGCTCCCTCTCAGAAAGGCTTGTCTATTATATATTCATTTCTATGCTCCAAGCTTCACTTTCCTCAAGATGGATGGAACATCCTGTGAGTTCCAGCCTCTTATGATACCTATGGACCTTGGGGGCAGTCGGGGGCTGAAGATCTGAGATCTGGTCTTGTGACTAGATGGTCTCCAGTTCGATACCAGGACCAGCAGGACATGACTGAAGCAAGGCACCTAAACCGCAACTGCTCCCTGGGCGCCCCATGGATAGGGCTGCCCACCGCTCTGGGCACGTTTTCTCACTGCCCCCTAGTGTGTATGTTCACTAGTGCGTGTGTATATGTGGGTGTTTCACTGCACGGAGGGGTTAAATGCAGATGTCAAATTCCGCTAACAGAATAATTCTAAACTTAAAACTTAATTTAAACTTACAGAAAGCAGGTCTTGCTATAGAATGAGGACGTTCTACACAGTCGAGGGTCTTATGACCTGCTTTGGACGGCAGCAGCGCGTAGGTGGCAGCATTATCATCTAAGGAATGTTTTCTCTGGACCCACCAATCCATGTGGAAGTCACTTTCAACTGATCTGGGTCTGACTCCATCCTTACAGATCACATACACCATACATGCTGATGGTCTTCTCTGGGGTGGATGTGATCTTCCAGCAGTTCAATGAGACACGTCACACGACTAGAAACGTCCCACATTGGTTAGAATAGCTGACCAAGACTTCCAAGTACTACCCTGGACCCTTAATTATCTCAGACTTGAACCCAGTTGAGCATCTGTGGGACCACCTGGCTCCATGGATCCTCCTCCACGCTCCCTCCAGCAGCTGTGGGATGCAGTGCAGTCAGCATGATACCTCCAGATACCTATGACCACCTACCAGGACCTTATTGAGTCTCCCAGTCCATCTAGCTGCTGTCCGTGCAGCACACTGTGGTCACTCTGGATATCAGCTGGTCATAATTATGTGACTGGACTGTGTATTTATCTTGTTGACTAGCTGGCAGTGTTCATCACAGCTCTGGTTTCACTTCTCTTCTCTGGGATGAAACGGGGAAGTGGGAATATCAGCTGCTGTGTTTTGTGTCTGTTCTCTGTTCATACTTTCTCAGTTCTTCTGTGTATCTTCATCAGCTCGTCCTATGACGAGGTTAAACTACTCATTAATACTTGCACAGGGAGAGTAATGCCCAGAACGAGCAGCGCTCCAGCCTGACTTACGACCCCGAGTGTTCCTGTGTTATGGTTTTAACTTGCCGTTCAGGCACCGTGGAGCCGATGCGAGGACTTCAGCACAGCTGGATAGAAACTCTATACCTGCTCATTAAGGCTGAGGTACAGACGCTGACCCTAGAGCAGCTACAACACAGACCCGGCTGTAACCAGGCCGTTAAACACACCCAGCTACTGTGGAAGTTGGCGAGTCGGGTCAGGAAACCCAGCTGCTGATTGTTTCCTCTTTTGAGGTCATGGGTTGAGCCCGGCTTCGTATGTAAAGAGTAGAAGGTGTTACGAGCCTCGTTAATGAAAAAGTGCTGTGATTTGCTGTCAACTGATTCTGAGTGATGACTCATTGTTCAGTTGACATCGTTTTCTAAGCGTTTGTCGGTAAAAGGTGACATATTTTGGTATGATTTGAAGCTGAAACGTCTTGTTTTGAGGAAAGATAAACCTTCTGTACATTTTTGCCATGTCTGTCACTTTTTGTTTGATAGACAGAAGCAAAACTTAAGCTCAGATTTGTTGATCTCAGAATGTGAATTGTAATAATTGTATTAAAAAGTGATTAGATAAATTACAGTTAAATGTTTTACTGTAGACATCATAATTATAACTATAAATAATGTACTTTTTAAATGTATGTATTGTAAATTACATTAATTATAACTATAAATAATTGACTTATTAAATGTATGTATTGTAAATTACATTAACTATAATTATACTTATTGAATGTATGTATTGTAAATTACAATAATTATAACTGTAAATAATTTACTTATTAAATGTATGTATTGTAAATTTCATTAATTATAACTGTAAATAATGTACTTATTAAAGGTATGTATTGTAAATTACATTAATTATAACTGTAATTTACTTATTAAATGTATGTATTGTAAATTACATTAATTGTATCTATAAATAATTTAATTATTAAATGTATTTATTGTAAATTACATTAATTATAACTATAATTTACTTATTAAATGTATTTATTGTAAATTACATTTATTATACCCATAAATAATTTACTTCTTAAATGTATGTATTGTAAATTATATTAATTATATCTATAAATAATTTACATATTAAATGTATTTATTGTAAATTACATTAATTATAACTATAATTTACTTATTACATGTATGTATTGTAAATTACATTAATTATATCTATAAATAATTTACTTATTAAATGTATTTATTGTAAATTACATTAATTATAACTAATTTACTTATTAAATGTATTTATTGTAAATTACATTTATTATAACCATAAATAATTTACTTCTTGAATGTATGTATTGTAAATTACATTAATTATAACTATAAATAATTTACTTCTTAAATGTATGTATTGTAAATTACATTAATTATAACTATAAATAATTTACTTATTATATGTATGTATTGTAAATTACATTAATTATAACTATAAATAATTTGCTTATTAAATGTATTTATTGTAAATTACATTATAACTATAAATAATTTACTTATTACATGTATTTATTGTAAATGACATTCATTATAACTGTAATTAATTCACTTATTACATGTATTTACTGTAAATGACCATTTTAATTAATTAATTTGCCAATTAAATATATTTACTGTAAATGCCATTCATTGTAACTATACTTTATTTAAAGGTTAAATGAATTTGCTGCAAATGTCTATAATAATACCTATAATTAATTTAGAAATTAAATGTATTAAATGTGTAACTATAATTAATGAATTATAAGTACAGAATTAAGTGTGTAATTATGGTAACTGTAGTACCTCTGAAGTCATTCCAGGTGGTTTGGTGTGAAATGGATTTGTGTAGGTTCACTGGTGGTTGTGATAGTAAATAAAATATCTATGTTTGTGTTGAGACCCCTTGGTATTTATTTATTTATTCTGAATTTGTAATTGTAGTTATATATAATTATTAAACCCTTTCCAAGCTTCTCCTTGTGGAAACAACCCAGTATTATTATCAGTTCTCATCTAATACCTGCTTTGACTGCTCAGTTCTTCATTAAGATAAATCAAGATTTGCTGCTGAAGGAACTGAATACATTCACACTTCTGTTGGTCCGTTCGTTATGAATTTTTCATGTACAATGAAAACGGAAGCTGCTGCAATGACAGAGCAGCATATCGTTCATCACAACAGTACAATTCATCACAGTTATTATAAAATATTCTCTCCAGTAGATATGATGGACAGCCAGGGTTTGGATACAGCCCCTTGCTGAGGTTTGCTGTGACTGCTATCTCTAAAAAGCTCACACAGAACAACGACAGCCAGAAGTTTGTGGTTTAGTATTCAGTAAAACACGTCAGCCAAACAGAATTTCTGCTTTTTGATGGATTTACTTGTCACCTTCCCTCAGGGTACCCAGACTGTAACCCCCCACACTTCTATCGTGCCTTCATCCCATTACACTTTGAACAGATCACACTGTCGACCTGCTCAGAATTCAGTGTGCACACTAGAAAGTGCTGCGTAGCAAAGATGCTGCAAGCTGGCCGGGTGCTATTTATTTATTTATCTATTTATTTATTTATTTATTTATTTTTACTCCCTCGCTCCTCTACGAGCCATAACACTGACCCTCACAGTCCTGTGGCGTTCTCTCTCTCGTCCTGCAGACACCATGCTGAAGCACCTGCAGTCTATGGACGCCGCCAGAAGCTTCTCAGAGTTCCGGCAGGAGGCCAGCATGCTGCACACTCTGCAGCACCCCTGCATCGTGGCCCTGGTGGGCATCAGCATCCACCCGCTCTGCTTCGCCCTGGAGCTGGCCCCCCTCAGCAGCCTCAACACCGTCCTGGAGGAACACAGTAAAGGTGGGCAAACACGTCAATCTCATAAAGTCATGGATTCATTTCATCAACACAGATTACTGAATCCTACTGAAAGAATCAACTTGATTGCTATAATAATAATAATAATAATAATAATAATAATAATAATAATAATAATAATAACAATGGGCAGAACTAAGAGCATTTCAGAAGTTATTGGATGTTTTACTAGAGAATTGAAAGAAATATTTGTATTATATTATTTAAGTATATTATTTAATCTAAACCCAGTTTTAAAGGAGCAGTATGTTTTTTGTTTTTGTTTAAAACGTTCCAAAATGAGCTAAAGTAATCAGCAGATTGTGAAGAAATAACTGTTTTGAGGGTCTGTCAAAGACATCTATGTATGTTACATGATATTCCACTTCACTAGGAGTAAAATTTGCTATCTGCATTCACCGGCTACATAAAAAAAATAATCAGATGGGCTTTTCCCCCCTTTTTTCACATTTAATAAACATAAGGAATTATATTGATGGTAAAATAGAGTTAGTGAGTTACTGTAGTACCACTTTGTACCTGAAGAGGTGATAGTGAGTCACTGTGATACCACTTTATACCTGAAGAGGTGATAGTGAGTCACTGTAGTATCACTTTCTACCTGAAGAGGTGATAGTGACGCACTATAATACAACTTTGTACCTGAAGAGGTGATAGTGAGTCACTGTAGTATCACTTTCTATCTGAAGAGGTGATAGTGAGTCACTGTAGTACCACTTTGTACCTGAAGAGGTGATAGTGAGTCTCTGTAATGCCACTTTGTACCTGAAGAGGTGATAGTGAGTCACTGTAGTAGCACTTTGTACCTGAAGAGGTGATAGTGAGTCACTGTAGTAGCACTTTGTACCTGAAGAGGTGATAGTGAGTCACTGTAGTAGCCCTTTGTACTTGAAGAGGTGATAGTGAGTCACTGTAGTAGCACTTTGTACCTGAAGAGGTGATAGTGAGTCACCGTAGTACCACTTTGTACCTGAAGAGGTGATAGTGAGTCACTGTAATGCCACTTTGTACCTGAAGAGGTGATAGTGAGTCTCTGTAATACCACTTTGTACCTGAAGAGGTGATAGTGAGTCACTGTAGTAGCACTTTGTACCTGAAAAGGTGATAGTGAGTCACCGTAGTAGCACTTTGTACCTGAAGAGGTGATAGTGAGTCACTGTAGTACCACTTTGTACCTGAAGAGGTGATAGTGAGTCACTGTAGTACCACTTTGTACCTGAAGAGGTGATAGTGAGTCACCGTAGTACCACTTTGTACCTGAAGAGGTGATAGTGAGTCACTGGAGGAAGGGAGGAGGTTGAAGGCTGAACTCAGAACGTTTCTTCTAGACTGGTAAGGAGTGAAGAGGAAGGAGGAGGGACTGTGTATTTTCCTCTTTTCTGGTAATGTGTCGCCCCCTATAGTTTGAAGTGTGAATTCAGCAGGCTGCAGTTGAACATTGGCTCTGTCGATCAGCTCAAGACTAGCTGTCTGACGTGTCTGTTGATCTGGTCTGTAATGGTCCACAGGCTCTCACTTCTTGCCGCTTGGCCACATGCTGACCTTCAAAGCAGCCTACCAGATCGCGGCCGGCCTGGCGTACCTGCACAGGAAGAACATCATCTTCTGCGACCTGAAGTCCGACAACATCCTGGTGTGGTCCCTGGAGGTGGAGGACTCTGTCAACATCAAGCTGTCCGACTACGGCATCTCCCGCCAGTCCTTCCACGAGGGAGCTCTGGGAGTGGAGGGAACGCCGGGATACCAAGCGCCAGAGATCCGGCCCGGCATCGTCTACGATGAGAAGGTAGGCTCACTCTGGTGTGTTACACAGATACAAACCCACAGAAGCCTGTTGTTTATGAGTGATTGATCTTTTTCCTGTTTTGGGAGTTTGTCTCAGACGCACTCTGAATGGTTGTAGAGGTTTACAGCAAGTACTCGCCAAGTATTACTATAAACTATTTAAAAAATAGCTATAGCTATACTGCTAGTGCTCTACTAGTAGTTTAAAGATGGACTGATCTGCGTTTCAGAGCCCGATTTCAATCGCCGATCAACTTTCAGCACAATCCGCCGATAGCCAATACCGATCGAGGGCGGGGCTATACGCCACAGCAGGGCTACATGTAGTTATTAGTGCAAGCAAGTCATAAAACATGATCTAAACTGGTTTATTACCATTTTTATATATATTACCATATTTATAACTAAATTAACAGTAAATAAACAAAGTAAATCAAAACAAATGTCCCCAATACTGTAATCATTACATTTAGACCCTTAATTAAAAACGACATTAAAAACATTAAATGTAGAATATTGAATTGTTGCTGCTGTTCTGTTCGTACCGGTCAGATCTGGTCTGTACGGTGTTCTGGGTTATTAGTTTATATTAGATATCGGCCGATCTCATATTTTGATTAAAAATCAGCCGATACCGATACATAGCCGATCGATCCTTCCATGTGTAATTTAAATATTCATTTATTTATTTTTATTTATTTATTTATTTAGCCAGGCCTGACGGGCAATAATGGAGAGGAAAAAGAGGAGAGAAAAAAAGGAAAAAAAGAAAGAAATAAAAATAAACAGTATATTAACCATCTCATAGTGGCACGATAGTAAACATGAACTTAATCATTTCAAACAAGATGACAATTAATTTATTATTATTATTATTATTATTATTATTATTATCATTTTTTTTTTTATTTTATTTTATTTTATTTTATTTTATTTTATTTTATTTAAAATGCCTAAAGCTTGATCAGACCCCAGAATCAGCATGTGGACCTACTCCTGGACGACTGCACTAGGAATGATCTTGTAGGTCTTCGTAGAGTAAGGACTCCAGATGTGCTCTAATGAAACAGTTTAGCAGACGAGAGCTACGCTGTCTCATCTGGACCAACCAGAAAACAGTAGCTGACCTTCTTCTCCTCTCTGACAAAACCCACAACTCCACCCACACCCAACCAGCGTCCAGACCTACTGACCTCAGACTGAGATCCCGGCTTTCTCTTTCCGCGTACGTGCCGGTGACGTGCTGGAGGAGCTACAGAATCGTGGGATGTGACTTCGCTGTGAGGCCCAGTAATGTCTGCCAGCCAGGCGGCCGGAGGATCCTTTAATAACAGAGTCCTGCTGATAGCAGCGCTGCCCGCAGAGGTAGCCGGTTCACAGCAGGCAGGGTACGAGCTTCTGAGCTTTGATATCACTTGGTTCAGTTTGGTGTGATGGGAATGTTTCATCTCCGTGATCTAGGAGTGAAATGATGTCACCGTGTGATGATATGTGTGTTTCTTTGTCGTGACGTGGTGGGCAAGTTTCCAGTCCTCCGCTCCCACCGCAGCGCTCCTGTAATTGAGATGTAGTCTGAGAAAAGCAGACTTCATGCTTGCACGCTCCGTTTCCTCTCGTCCTCCCTCTTTAGTGTGTACGAGTCTATTCTTGTAGTGCAGTGGGTGTGTTTGTCTGTGTGTTGTACGTGGTGGTAGTAATGGGGGGGTGATATGGGGGGTTTCTTCACTCTGTTAACGCTGTGTTAACATGTCAGGGGGAAAAAATCCTCTATTAATTTCCATTTTGGGGTTGTGTTTATTTTATTTCCAGTCAGAAGGTCAGGAACAGTCAGGAAAAGAACCAAAAACATGTATTTAACAGCATTAACACACAAGCCTCCACGGCTAAATATAATATCTGCATGTCCACTCTTTGTTGTGATTCTTCTATGGTGATTATTAAGATATTATTAAGATATATACACACAGTACTTAGACATTTTACTTAAAATTGCTACACTTAAAATCTACTTGCATTGTTCTGAGAAGCCTTTCTCTTGTAAAGTAACTTATATACTATAATATCAGAATACATTTTCAATTTTAGTAAAGTTTACATTTTTTACATGAATTAAAATGCCCATTGAACAGTGGAAGTCCAAAATAGATTATATGGGATTAAAAAGGTTTATATATAAATAGGCTATATTTATATATACATTAGATAAAAATAGCATGAAAACGTTCTATACAGGAGGGTTTACAGGAGAGACCAATAACTGCCTTTACTTTCAATGTAAGTCAATGGAACCACAATATCTTATTTTGGAGTATTTCTATAGGTCCATTCATCATAAGACTCACCCAGTGTAAATGTTACTAATTTGGAAAGACTTTGAATAGACAATCAATATATATATATATATATATATTTTTTTTTTTTTTTTTTTTTTTTTTTATTTCTTTTATTTCAGAAGTGAATAGGGAAAATCTTGCCATCTTGAAAGCCGCCATATTGGATCAAGGGCAAGCTTTTCCAATGGGAAGGTGGTCCTGTAGCAGATCAAAGAAGACCAGGACTGTCTCAAAAATCGATTGATGCAACCAGATTTGCAATATCGCTTGTGGTTCAAACGTTATCAACACAAAGTTGCAACAACAACCACATTGAACAACATGTTCAGCGCCCTGTCCACTCAGCTTGTAGTTCTTGTAGTTTCTGTGCTGATTGCATCAATCGATTTCTGAGACAGTCCTGGTCTTCTTTGATCTTCTACTTGACCACCTTCCCATTGGAAAAAAACTTGGCAACTTTCAAGGTGGTGGCCATGTTTGGAACATAGCCTAAAAGATAGGCCCCCTCACCCGTTACTTGCTGTGGTATTCAGATACGTCATCTTCCCTTTCCTTTCTGAAATAAGAGTGTCCTGAGACTTTTGACTGAGACTGTATACACCTCAGTTTGTTTGTTTTTCACCTGATTAAAAAATACCTGTTGTCACTTAAAGAGGGTTTACATTGAATGATTATTTGAGCAATAGAAGTTGAATAGAAAACTGGAAGAAGGTCTAGTTTCATTAACTTTCATTAAAAGTACAGTATGTGGGTTTTCTTGGTGCCTCCTGTATGTGTGTAGTTTAAATGACCAGCTTTACGTCCATTACGTCCTTTTTCATTCTCTTAATTTAACGAAAAGCTTAAAAACACATTACATCCCAGTAAGAGCAGCAGAGCCACATGTTTTAACTCTCCGTCCCCCTCGGTGCTCCGCTGCTTTAATGAGTGCAGCTGACAGTGAATCTGATCCCGTAGCGTCCCGAGGGGGCCTTCACAGCCAGCGGGCTTTTACGAAGGCTCTAAATTTCCCTCTGCCTGTCAGTCCTGCGCCGTAGCCCTCAAAGAAAAGTTATAGATCCAGTTAAGCTGCGGCGTCAATAAACTCACCTCCTTTAACTGAGCAAGTAAAAGAGCTCCCTCCACACGGCCAGAGGAGCCAAAATCAGTACTCAAGTACTGTAACCTCAAAATAATACTTACTCAAGTAGAAGTAAAAGTAGTCATTTAAATGATTACTTGAGTAAAAGTAAGAAAGTATTCAGTACAAAGACTACTCGAGTAGTGTGTTACGTCCTCTATCTTATTTAATAATCAAAATAGAACTGCAATATCTTAGGTAATACTTAGGTATCACATACAAGCACCGGATCAAAAATGGCCATAACACAGTTTTTCTTCAAACTAATTGGAATAAAATAAATAAATACATAATTAATAGTGCACAGCGTTTACTAACTTTACTAACGTATCACAGCTACAGCACACAGCGTCAATACACTAGCCAAAGCCATTACTTACCGCACCGTGTTTTCTCAATTTAGACCAGTAGGGAACTGTTATGGCCCTCTTCGCCCTCTCTGAGCTTGGACAATGAAACTGAAACACCTGTCATTGTAGTGTGGGGGAGGTTTCATGGCTAAATTGGACCAGTCTGGTGGACAATCTTCATTAACTGCACCAGTAAGATCAGAGTGTGAAGTTCAGTTAGCAGGTAAGACAAAGTTTAGCTCTATATACAGTAATAACACAACATTATGGGACATACCAGAGTTCAAAAGAGGACAAACTGTTGGTGCACGTCTTGCTGGCGCATCTGTGACCAAGACAGCAAGTCTTTGTGATGTATCAAGAGCCACGGTATCCAGGGTAACGTCAGCATACCACCAAGAAGGACCAACCACATCCAACAGGATTAACTGTGGACGCGAGAGGAAGCTGTCTGAAAGGGATGTTGGGTTCTAACCCGGATTGTATCCAAAAAACATAAAACCACGGCTGAACAAATCACGAAAGAATTAAATGTGCACCTCAGCTTCTCCTGTTTCCACCAGAACTGTCCGTCAGGAGCTCCACAGGGTCAATATACACGGCCGGGCTGCTATAGCCAAACCTTTGGTCACTCGTACCAGTGGCGAACGTCAGTTTCAATGGTGCAAGGAGATCAGATCTTGGGCTGTGGACAATGTGAAACATGTATTGTTCTCTGATGATCCACCTTTACTGTTTTCCCCACATCCGGGAGAGTTACGGTGTGGAGAAGCCCCAAAGAAGCCTAACACCCAGACTGTTGCACGCCTAGAGTGAAGCATGGGGGTGGATCAGTGATGGTTTGGGCTGCCATATCATGGTATTCTCTATTGGCCCAACACTTGTGCTAGATGGGCGTCACTAGCCAAGGACTACCGAACCATTCTGGAGGACCATGTGCATCCAATGGTTCAAACATTGTATCCTGAAGGCGGTGCCGTGTATCAGGATGATGATGCACCAATACACACAGCAAGACTGGAGAAAGATGGTTTGATGAACATGAAAGTTGAACATCTCCCATGGTCTGCACAGTCACCAGATCTAAATATTATTGAGCCACTTTGGGGTGTTTTGGAGGAGCGAGTCAGGAACCGTTTTCCTCCACCAGCATCACGTAGTGACCTGAACACTGTCCTGCAAGAAGAATGTCTTTAAATCCCTCCGACCACTGAGCAGGACTTGTATATGTCATTCCCAAAACCAACTGACGCTGTATTGGTCACAAAAGGAGGCTCTACACCATACTAATCAATTATATATATATATTTTATTTTATCTACTTACAGTTTGACAAACAACATCAAATAAATTATTCATAATTATTATAATAAATTATTGTCCCACCAATCTCACTGTATTTTTCTTCTCTCTGTCATAAACAGTGTTCAGCATCTGATTCTAGGTCAGGAAAGATGGTGTCA
>CM038721.1:4036485-4058985 GCA_021613375.1 Megaleporinus macrocephalus | reverse complement strand
CTCTCTCTTCTCTTTCTGTCCATCTCTCTCTCTTTCTCTCTCTTCTCTCCTACTATCTCTTTTGTCTCCACCCTCTCTCTGTCTCAATCTCTCTCCCTCTCTCTATTCTCTCCCACTCACTTTCTTCTCGCCTACTCTCTCTGTCTCTCTCTTCACACACTCTCTATGTCTCTGTCTCTTTCTTCTCTCTGACTCTGTCTCTCTGTCTCTCTCTTTCTGTCTCCCTCTGTCTCTCTCTCACTTCTTTCTCTCTCTCTCTCTCTCCCTCTTTCTCCATCTCTCTCTCTCTCCTACTGTCTCTTTTGTCTCCACCCTCTCTCTCTCTCTCTCTCTCTCTCTCTCTCTCTCTCTCTCTCTCTCTTTCTCCCTCTCTACTCTCCTACTCTCTCTCTGCCTGTTTCTTTCGTCTCTCTCTCTCTCTCTCTCTCTCTCTCTCTCTCTCTCTCTCTCTCTCTCTCTCTCTCTCTCTCTCTCTCTCTCTCTCTCAGGTGGATATGTTCTCCTATGGGATGGTGCTGTATGAGCTGTTGTCTGGACGCAGGCCGGCTCTTGGTCACCACCAGCTGCAGATCGCTAAGAAGCTCTCTAAAGGGGTGCGTCCTGTTCTGGGGAATCCGGAGGAGGTGCAGTTCCACTGCCTGCAGGCTCTTATGCAGGAATGCTGGGACACCAAACCAGAGAAGGTATCGCGCAGAGTACAGCACAGAGTAACAACCAGCACTTAACCGTCACTGGAGAAATTCCACCGGCAGCACTGCAACCTAGGATACCATACCATCACCTAGCAACACTTTAGCAAACACCTGGGATACCATACCATCACCTAGCAACACTTTAGCAAACACCTGGGATACCATACCATCACCTAGCAACACTTTAGCAAACACCTGGGATACCATACCATCACCTAGCAACAGTTCACTAAACACCTGGGATACCATACCATGATCTAGCAAAACTTTCCTTTGCAATCACTCAATAACATTTCAGCAACCATCAGAAATACCACGACAACCTACTAGCAACACCTTAGTAACAATTTGGGCTACTATAGCAACTTCTTAGCAACACTTCTGCAGCCATCAGGAATGCCATATCAACACACTGGCAGCCATATAAGATACCATAGTAACCAGCTAACCACACCTTAGCAAACACTTGAGATACTATAGCAACCACCTTGCGACACACTAGTAGCAGCATAGCAACAGCGTAGCAACCACTTAGGGTATCATAGCAACCACCTTGTAAAGCCCTAGTAACCACCTTGGATACCATAGCAACCACCTTTCAACATTTCAGCATTCACTTCTTTCAAAAACACCTTCCAGCACCATAGCAACAGAGTAGCAACCATCTAACAACATCATAGCAACCACTGTGCAACATCCTAGTAACCACCTAGGATACCATAGCAACCAACTTGCAACACTTTAATAGCACCATAGCAACAGCATAGCAACCACTTAGGATACTATAGCAACCACTGTGCAACATCCTAGTAACCAGCTGGGATACCATAGCAACCACTGTGCAACATCCTAGTAACCACCTGGGATACCATAGCAACCACCTTGCAACACTCTAGTAATCACCTAAGAGTACCAAAGAGTGTTTCTCAGAATGTGTCCAGTTAGCAGTTAGCGGCTGGTCAGATGGTCTGATGGTCTCTGCTGTGAAAAACCTCACTTCTCTGAAACTGTGTTCATTAACAGCATGGTGTTCCTGTCTGTGTGTGTGTGTGTGTGTGTGTGTGTGTGTGTAGCGCCCGCTGGCCCTTCCGCTCCTGAGGCAGATGCAGGACCCCACGTTCCCCTGTCTGAGGTACCTGCTGCCCTGCCAGCAGCACAGCCAGCTCTTCCTCTCACCTCTACAGGGCTGCAGCGCCGTCTTCTGGGACGGAGACAAGGATGACAGGTGCGTGAGGGGGCGGAGCAGCAGCTGCTTTAGTTCACAGGTTCTTTTGTGTCTGTTTCTTATTCGAACGGTGCGAATGTTCCTCTGTTCAGGCCAACGTTTCTGTAACCAACAGTCTAAACTAACGAACCAACAGTAGCAGCTGTTTAAACGGATGCATCAGTTCGTCTGTCCTTCACCTGCTGTTAAAATGATCTACGTAGCTGGATTGTTCATCCTCTCCTCGCCTGACACTCAGTTTCTTTACACAGAGCTCAGATTCCTTTAAGGACCACAGGATGAAGATTATTATAGAAGAGCAGAGATTCAGTTTGTGGTTGTGAGTTGTTTGGAGTTGTAGGGCTGTTAAAACTAGACGAGAGTCTTCTCATGAAGTAAACATGCAACATGGATTAGAACTACTTTTCCTCATTTCTGTGAACACAGTGAACAAATAACAACCAAAAATATTTTTAAAGTATCCCTCCATATACATTTGCTGAGCAAACACTCTGAACAGCAGAACAGCTATGCACTGCTATTGGAAACATCTAATAAAGGCCACAACCTGTACAACACTCACTGTCCACTGTATTATCTCCACTGACCATACAGGAGCTCCACTCACTGTCCACTGTATCAGCTCCACTGACCATACAGGAGCTCCACACACTGTCCACTGTATCAGCTCCACTGACCATACAGGACCTCCACTCACTGTCCACTGTATCAGCTCCACTGACCATACAGGAGCTCCACTCACTGTCCACTGTATCAGCTCCACTGACCATACAGGAGCTCCACTTACAGACTGTAGTTCATCTGATTCTCTGTATACTTTATTACTCTGTTCTTTAATGATCAGGACCCCCACAGGACCACCACAGAGCAGATACTATTAGGGAGGTGGATCATTCTTAGCACTGCACTGACACTGATGTGGTGGTTGTGTGTTAGTGTCTGTGTTGTGCTAGTGTGAGTGAATCAGACACAGCAGTGCCTCAGTTGGAGTGTCACTGCTGGACTGAGAATCGTCCACCAACCAAAACTATCCGGACAGCAGTGTCCTGTGGGCGGCGTCCTGTGTCCACTGATGAAGAACTAGAGGAACACAAACTGTGCAGCAGCAGATGAGCTACTGTCTCTGACTTTACATCTACAAGGTGGACCAGCAAGTAGTAGGAGTGTCTAATAGAGTGGACAGTGAGTGGACACAGTGTTTAAACACTCCAGCAGCAGCAGTGCTGTGTCTGATCCACTCACACCAGCACAACAGTGTCACTGCAGTGCTGAGAATGACCCACCACCCTAATAGTATCTGCTCTGTGGTGGTCCTGTGGGGGTCCTGATCATTAAAGAACAGAGTAATAAAGTATACAGAGAATCAGATGAACTACAGTCTGTAAGTGGAGCTCCTGTATGGTCAGTGGAGCTGATACAGTGGACAGTGAGTGGAGGTCCTGTATGGTCAGTGGCGCTGATACAGTGGACAGTGAGTGGAGGTCCTGTATGGTCAGTGGAGCTGATACAGTGGACAGTGAGTGTAGCTCCTGTATGGTCAGTGGAGCTGATACAGTGGACAGTGAGTGGAGGTCCTGTATGGTCAGTGGAGCTGATACAGTGGACAGTGAGTGGAGCTCCTGTATGGTCAGTGGAGCTGATACAGTGGACAGTGAGTGGAGCTCCTGTATGGTCAGTGGAGCTGATACAGTGGACAGTGAGTGGAGGTCCTGTATGGTCAGTGGAGCTGATACAGTGGACAGTGAGAGTAGATATAAGGAGGGGTTCTGATGTGATGTGACTGATGCTTTCTAGCCTGTGATTGGGCCACCACTTCTACACCTTCTAAAAAAAACTCTGAGATGTATAGAACTAGTTTTTTAATTGCTGTAAGTTGCGTCATTAATAAAATATAGTGAGTCTTTTCTATGCATTCCATGCATTAAATATGAATTTCATGAGAATTAATTATATGGAGTGGACCGGTTTCTTAGACGTGTGAGCGAGGAGTGATTACATAAACGCTTTGAGTGAGGAGTGGAAACGTCTTCCGCTCCGCTCACACGCTCTGATCCTAATCATGCTTGCTATTTTAATATATATATATATATTAAGTATTATGCCTGTAGACCAGACTGATGAATAATGAGTAGAGCCATAGAAGGTTCAAATATGAAAGAAAAAGCTGTATAACTTCCAGAAGTTGTTATAAATATTATATTATAAAACAATATATAAATAAACATTTCCCATCTATATTCATGATGCATCATAAATGCATTCAAAAGGTGGCAAACATAATACCACAAAAAATGTATTAAAAATAAATTTATTAGGCTTCTATAGCAACCAACTTGCAAAACCTTAGTAACCACCTGGGATACCATAGCAACCACCTTGCAACACTCTAGTAGCACCATAGCAACAGCATAGCAACCACTTAGGATACTATAGCAACCAGCTTAGAAAACCCTAGTAGTGTCCACAATCAGTTATATAGGCTTAGGCCAGGCATTATAATGAATTATAGATGTTATAGAATGGCATTATATAGATTATATAGCACTGTGATTGTAGGATGTATAGAAAGTGTTACTGAAAACTGTATACAGTAAAGTTATAGAGTGTAATAACAGGTCATTAAAGGTGACTGTTAAAGCAGGAAATCACAACAAGTGAGCAATGCTAATAATTAGGCAGCTGTTATTTAGTGTAGCTTTTAGCAGCTAATATATAGCAGCTCTGTGCTGCTAACGGTTCAGCCGCGTCAGCTAGTCGAGGGTTACAAGTAAAAGTTATCAAAATAACACAATGCATGTAAAAGTTATGACTCAAAATAATTGAAACGTTGCCAGGTGTGCTAAAAATCATCTTTTGTTATAGTGTGTATTAGTGCATAACAACTAAGGGTGTAAGAAAATATTCAAAATATCGAATATCGGGATATTATATTTAGTGATACTGTATCGATTCTCAAAAACACAGTATCGATACACAGATTCCTGGCAGACAGTGAATCATTGTGTGTTGTGTTTAAACCTCTGACCACTAGATGGCAGTGTTGTAATCCATTTTCAGCTCCACTCCAACATTAACAAGCAGCACAAGGGCGCAGTGCTATTATAAGCATTGATAAACCTGTTTATATAGTGGTGTGTTTTAATAGTAGATATATTGAATCATGACCGCTGTATCACGATACGTATTGTATTGCCAGGTTCTTGCCGATACACAGCCCTAATAACAAGACTCATGTTTATAATGTTCTTATGAACAGACATCATAATGCATTAGAGATAAATAGATACTGTATTGATCCCAGAGGTAAATTCAAGATATCTGTATTTAACCCATCTGTGCAGTGAAACACTCACATATATACACACACACTAGTGGACAGAGTACACTAGGTGAGCGCACACTTGCCTGGAGCGATGGGCAGCCCCACCACAGTGCCTGGGGAGCAGTCAGGTGCCTTGTTCAAGGGCACTTCAGTCATGTTCTGTCTGTTCATGGGAATCGAACCTGCGACCTTCCAGTCACAAAGCTGGTTCCCTAACCCCCAGCCCCGGACCCACAGCCCTAACCCCCAGCCCCGGACCCACAGCCCTAACCCCCAGCCCCGGACCCACAGCCCTAACCCCCTGCCCCTATATATGCCCATTACAAAACCTGACATTACATAAAGACATTATAAAACATAGGCTGTGTCTCAAATCCTAGTGAGCTCCTACATAGGCAGCATCTTAAGTCATAGTATGCGCTCCCGACATGTAGACTGTCCCAATTCTTACATACCTTAAACATGCTGTCTACTGAGGAACCTTATTTAGACCTGATTTTAAGAAAGTATTGAACGCTTCCTCAGCCGCTAAGACAATCCCATGATGCACTGCAGGCTAATCTAGGAGCAGTGAAGTGGTTTTAAAATGTGAGTTATTTTGATTCTCTGGAGTTTTAATGTGTTTCTGGTCATATAATCACACAAAACAGTATTTTATTATCAACTCTGGAACGAGTCCTTCACCATTTACACTTTATACTCCAGACATTAGCATTTATGCTAACAGATTTTTAAGCCTCGGGCTATTGTTTTGAATGCCGGCCGGTAGCTTAGCAACCAGCTAAACCACCGGTGGCGTGCTGCAGTGGGGGGAACAAGCCGTGACGCAGTCTCTCTCTAACTAGAGCGTCTCAGTAATCTGTTTTATGAGGAGAGATGAGGAGAGAACGCTGCTACTTACACAGCTGCTACCTAGACAGCCTACTTACACACTCACTAGGATTTGGGACACAGCCATCATGTATGCCTTATGAGATGTATTATGAATTAAGGATTTATAGGAGGGGTAATATTCAGAATGCATCAAAATCATGAGATCAAATCATCACGTTATTAAAAAAATTACCTTCTGTTTTATTATATTCTGCTTTGTATGTCGTTGCTGTCCAATGAAAAACATTGTATTTTACATTTTTTTACAATTTTAAGTTTTCTACATCATTTGAACACGACAGTGGTTGTTTACATTGTTGATGGTGAATGGACCAATAGAAGTGCTCCAAAATAGCTTAGAGAAAATTCTGGTTCCATTGACTTACATTGAAAGTAAAGTATGTTTTTGGTCTCTCCTGTAAAGTTGCAGTTGTGGAGGTACTTATTTTTCATTGGACAGCGACAATGTACATAAACAAATCCTGGTTCGTTGGGTATTCCTAACCTCTGCTGCTGTACGACTGCACGTCATTTGTGCTGAACTGCAGGTCGACTCTCGAGCGCGCTGACGTTTTAGGTTGCTTGCTATTTTAATCTCCCCTCGGAAGCAGTTTGATCCCACCCAGTGATTTTAAATGTATCCTTTGTTGTTGAGTTGTTGCTTTTAGGGAAAAACAAAAAAACAAAAAGGTGTGCGCAAACGAGCATGAGACAGAATTAGAATCTGTTTCTCTCTGGCTCGCTCGGGTCGCCTTCTGTCTTAGGAGCGAGCGTCTGTGCTCCGTTTCCTCCTCCGCCTTCACAGCAAACACCCTCCAAGTTAGAGTATTTGGTGGACTTGCCCTCTGTGTTCTGTTACCGCCTTTATCCCGCGCGCTCGCCGACCCTGCCGCCCTCATTAATGCCTTTTTGATGTGAATAAATTAGGACATGGACCACGCTCGGCCCTGGAGGCTGTTTAATGGTCTTAGTTTAATGATTTTAAGGGATATATGAATATTCATGAGTATGTATATGAGCTCATTATTATGCATGAGCCGCTTCCTGTAAGATAAGCGGAGGCGGGTGGAAGAAATGAGGCGCGTCTGCTTTGTTGGGCGTTTTCAGAGTCGTCCGTTCGGGGGCTCCGTGCTACGCCCGGCTTTTATCTCGTGGCTCAGGTGCCGCCATGCCGGTGGGGGCTGCCACAGCCGTGATAGAGGGTCCTGTAATTCACCATCAGAGTCTAGGAACAGCAGTAGGACTTCCTCATCCTCACATGTTGGACTGATTTAACTCCACAATACATTGACTCGCTGTCACCTCCTCAGGTACAAAGTGGTACTACAGTGACTCACTATCACCTCTTCAGGTACAAAGTGGTACTACAGTAACTCACTATCACCTCTTCAGGTACAAAGTGGTGCTACAGTGACTCACTATCACCTCTTCAGGTACAAAGTGGTACTACAGTAACTCTATCACCGCTTCAGAGACAAAGTGGTACTACAGTAACTCACTATCACCTCTTCAGGTACAAAGTGGTACTACAGTGACTCACTATCACCTCTTCAGGTACAAAGTGGTACTACAGTAACTCACTATCACCTCTTCAGGTACAAAGTGGTACTACAGTGACTCACTATCACCTCTTCAGGTGCAAAGTGGTACTACAGTAACTTACTATCACCTCTTCAGGTACAAAGTGGTACTACAGTAACTCACTATCACCTCTTCAGAGACAAAGTGGTGCTACAGTGACTCACTATCACCTCTTCATGTACAAAGTGGTACTACAGTGACTCACTATCACCTCTTCAGGTACAAAGTGGTACTACAGTGACTCACTATCACCTCTTCAGGTACAAAGTGGTACTACAGTAACTCACTATCACCTCTTCAGGTGCAAAGTGGTACTACAGTAACTCACTATCACCTCTTCAGGTACAAAGTGGTACTACAGTGACTCACTATCACCTCTTCAGGCACAAGGTGGTACTACAGTGACTCACTATCACCTCTTCAGGTACAAAATGGTACTACAGTAACTCACTATCACCGCTTCAGACAAAGTGGTACTACAGTGACTCACTATCACCTCTTCAGGTACAAAATGGTACCACAGTAACTCTTTATCACCGCTTCAGAGACAAAGTGGTACTACAGTGACTCACTATCACCTCTTCAGGCACAAGGTGGTACTACAGTGACTCACTATCACCTCTTCAGGTACAAAATGGTACTACAGTAACTCACTATCACCGCTTCAGACAAAGTGGTACTACAGTGACTCACTATCACCTCTTCAGGTACAAAGTGGTATTACAGTAACTCACTATCACCGCTTCAGGTACAAGGTGGTACTACAGTGACTCACTATCACCTCTAGGTGCAAAGTGGCATTGCAGTGACTCACTATCACCTCTAGGTGCAAAGTGGCATTACAGTGACTCACTATCACCTCTTCAGGTACAAAGTGGTATTACATCACTTAACACCATGCTAGCCAGTTTAGTTAAAACCCAACACACCCTTTGAATAAAAAAGAATAAGGACATATTAAAACTTTCTCGGGGGCCTGAGGTAAAGAGATACATGGGCCAGGATGGTGTACATCGCTGTTTAGCAATCTGTGTTCACCCCCACCGTAGTCTATGGATGGCTGTGGCATCGGTGGGGATCCCAGCGTTCATATCAACCAGACCTCTATATATAGCCTGAAATTCCTGGACCTGAAAATGAAGGGAGCAGTCACACGTTAAGGCCGTATCAGACAGATGTGTGTGTGTTTTTGTCACTGCTAATTAGATCACGCGAAGGTGGGAAAAGAAACTTGATCACTGCCGAGACGAGCACCTTTTATAAAGTAATTGGATTTAAAGTTCCAGCAGTAGAGCAGAGGTTAGTGTAGTGATGGAGTGAATCATTTAGAGCATCACCCCCCACTTACACAGAGGGATCTGCCCACGGTATCCCGTTAACGACTTCAGAGCTCAAGTCGTGAATCAAGATCCCATAAATGAATTAATGAATTGCATAAATCATCAGAATGTATTTGCCTTTCCTGCGTTGTAGAAACAAACAACCACGCTCGCTCATAACAGCATAATCCTCACTAAACGTTCAATCAGGAAACAAGTCGTAAATCAACCGCTGGCGTTCTCATTCCAGCTTATTAGCATCAATAAAGCTCTTATTCTTTTCACGAAAACACAGAACATAACACTTCCTGTTGTTTACCCTGAGAGATGCAGTAGACCTGAATTATACTCTGTTGATTTAGGTTTTATTTTTAATATTTATTATAAAATGTATATATTTGAAAAAAAAATGCATAGAAAATGAAAAGAAATGTTGCGTCCGTTAAGAAAATGATTTTGTTTAACCTTTTTCACTTAATAATAATAAACTATTAATCATTATATTATTTTATAATTTTAGTACTATTTCATTATTATTAATAATACTATCCAGCATCCATTTAATAAAAAATGGGAAACAGTAATATTGGTAACTGTCTGGCTAACCTGTATTTCATTTAAAATATTTATTTATTTATTTATTTATTTATTTATTTATTTATTGATCAAAATAGGAGCTACATCCATTTGAAATAAAAAAAAAAAAAGAATAATAGCATCTGGCTATAACATAATATATAGTAATGTATTATAATAAGGGTAATATAATCTGCCTGACCCATATTTTCTTTTATTCTTTTAATTATTACTTAAATATGGTTTTATTTATTTTCACTAAACAACATAAGCCGCATCCATTAAAACATATCTTTTATTTTGTTGTACTTTCACTTAAAAACACAAACATGCTTTTAAAAAAGGAAAATAAAATCTAGTATCAGTTCCTCTTTGACTTTCCTACATTTATTTGTTTATTTTTTATTTTTTTATTTTTTTTATTTTGTATCACTTCACTTAACAAAACAAGTTACATCCATTAAAATAATTTAAAAGATGTAACATAAAAAAGTAAGATCGGTTCCTATCTGTCTGTATTATATTATATGTATGTATTTATTTATTTATTTATTTATTTATTTATTTATTTATTTATTTATTTGTTTATTTTCAGCTACATCAACTTTAAAAGATAATTAAAAAGTGAAATAATTTGTAACATTGGTTTCTTTCTGACAGAAAGAAAGAAAGAAAAGAAAATATATATGTAGTAAATTATGTGTGTGTGTGCGTGTGTGTGTGTTACAGGAACTATACAGTGGTGAACGTAGCTAAAGGCCAGGTGGAGGTGAAGCGAATGCCGTGCCCGGGGACACAACTCAGTTGCCAGCTGAAGATGGACACCACCCTGTGGACGGCCACCGAGGTGGGCATCTGGGAAACGCGCCCCCTCAGCATGTTGCCATGGAAACGCCACTCGGGCTAAGCTGCAGTTTGAGTTTGGCGTATATTCAGACTTTATAAGTGTTATCAGATAAACAGCGAACGATTTTAGCTTCATTTACTTTCAATTGATTCCTCCGGCCCCCCGAGTGCCGTCCTGTGGGCTTCTCAGTGGACGATTAGATTTCAAGGCCGCGCGGGTTTCCGTCCTCCGTTTGGCAGCTCTTGTCTTTTTCCTTTGCTCGGCTCGGACGTGTGTCCAGCCTGCTGGAGAGTGAATGGAGATGACTGTTGATCTTGACGCTCTGATTAAGGCTGATCTTTCTTGTGGCTGTTCTCAGGAGCAGGAGATCTTTATCTACAGCCTGAAAGAGATGTGTCCCCTGAGCCACCCGCAGAAACTGCTCTCTTGTCCGGCCGTGGTCACCTGCCTCACGCTGCTGCCAGCCAGAACAGAGGTCAGTATCAAAGCCTGTCCTCTCACTTTCCGACCGGTCAGCTTGGTTACTTGTCACATAGGTGGACAGGATTCCTGTCAGATAGGATTCTGTTGGGAGACGGAACATGGGTATTATGATGGAGCAATGTCCCCATATACAGCCGCGGCTCCTACACCATGCAGTGACCCCGCATGATATACAGTCAGGGCATGTGGGCGGAGCTTTACGCACACTGAACGAATCAGAAAGAAGGTCTGCAGAGCAAGTGTGTATATGAGAGCTGTATCATATCATAGAGATGGTCAGAGTTGATCACTGTAATGGTCAGAGTTGATCACTGTAATGGTCAGAGTTGATCACTGTAATGGTCAGAGTTGGTCACTGTAATGGTCAGAGTTGGTCACTGTAATGGTCAGAGTTGAACACTGTAATGGTCAGAGTTGATCACTGTAATGGTCAGAGTTGATCACTGTAATGGTCAGAGTTGGTCACTGTAATGGTCAGAGTTGATCACTGTAATGGTCAGAGTTGATCACTAATGGTCAGAGTTGATGACTGTAATGGTCAGAGTTGATGACTGTAACGATCAGAGTTGATGACTGTAACGATCAGAGTTGATCGCTGTAATGGTCAGAGTTGATCGCTGTAATGGTCCGAGTTGATCGCTGTAATGGTCCGAGTTGATCGCTGTAATGGTCAGAGTTGAACGCTGTAATGGTCAGAGTTGATCGCTGTAATGGTCAGAGTTGATGACTGTGATGATCAGAGTTGTTCACTGTGATGGTCAGAGTTGGTCACTGTAATGGTCAGAGTTGATCACTGTAATGGTCAGAGTTGATCACTAATGGTCAGAGTTGATGACTGTAATGGTCAGAGTTGATGACTGTAACGATCAGAGTTGATCACTGTAATAGTCAGAGTTGATTGCTGTAATAGTCAGAGTTGATCACTGTAATGGTCAGAGTTGATCACTAATAGTCAGAGTTGATCACTGTAATGGTCAGAGTTGATCGCTGTAATGGTCAGAGTTGATGACTGTAATGGTCAGAGTTGATGGCTGTAATGGTCAGAGTTGATACTGTAATGGTCAGAGTTGATCACTGTAATGGTCAGAGTTGATCACTGTAATGGTCAGAGTTGATCACTGTAATAGTCAGAGTTGATCGCTGTAATGGTCAGAGTTGATCGCTGTAATGGTCAGAGTTGATCGCTGTAATGGTCAGAGTTGATCACTGTAATGGTCAGAGTTGATCACTAATAGTCAGAGTTGATCACTGTAATGGTCAGAGTTGATCACTGTAATGGTCAGAGTTGATCACTGTAATAGTCAGAGTTGATTGCTGTAATAGTCAGAGTTGATCGCTGTAATGGTCAGAGTTGATCACTGTAATGGTCAGAGTTGATCACTAATAGTCAGAGTTGATCACTGTAATGGTCAGAGTTGATCACTAATAGTCAGAGTTGATCACTGTAATAGTCAGAGTTGATCACTGTAATGGTCAGAGTTGATCACTGTAATGGTCAGAGTTGATCACTGTAATAGTCAGAGTTGATTGCTGTAATAGTCAGAGTTGATCGCTGTAATGGTCAGAGTTGATCACTGTAATGGTCAGAGTTGATCACTAATAGTCAGAGTTGATCACTGTAATGGTCAGAGTTGATCACTAATAGTCAGAGTTGATCACTGTAATAGTCAGAGTTGATCACTGTAATGGTCAGAGTTGATCACTGTAATGGTCAGAGTTGATCACTGTAATGGTCAGAGTTGATCACTAATAGTCAGAGTTGATCACTGTAATGGTCAGAGTTGATCGCTGTAATGGTCAGAGTTGATGACTGTAATGGTCAGAGTTGATGGCTGTAATGGTCAGAGTTGATACTGTAATGGTCAGAGTTGATCACTGTAATGGTCAGAGTTGATGACTGTAATGGTCAGAGTTGATCACTGTAATGGTCAGAGTTGATGACTGTAATGGTCAAAGTTGATCACTGTAATGGTCAGAGTTGATCACTGTAATGGTCAGAGTTGATGACTGTAATGGTCAGAGTTGATCACTGTAATGGTCAGAGAACAGGAAATTTGAGCGACACACAAAATGACCAGTCACATGCCAGCTATTTGCCAGTAAGTATGGAGAGAGGCACGACATAAACAGACTCTTAGATATTTTCAGATACTTTGATTCATGTCAGACCAGCACAGAACCATACAGGCGGGTATACAGGGCAGTGCAAACAGCCAATCAGAACTGACAGCATGGCCAAGCTACAACTCTAAAGACGTCCAACTCTTTAGGTCTGTCTGAAAACCTACTGAGTGTGTACATACAGTATTTTATATCATAGTTTTAAACAAACTGTCTACCGAGCCTCCTTCCTTTGGCTGAATTGTAAGGAAGCATCGCTAAGGTTCCTCAGCCGCTAAGCTAATCCCAGGATGCAAGCGAGCTGAACTTTTTTCCAACATGTTGGACGTTATCAGCAGCAGCGCTCGTCTTCTTACACGTGGGCGTCTGACTGCAGCGCCTCGAAACTGGCGTCTACTTCACTCCTCCAGAGCAAAAACCATTAAAACTGCTATAAAACCCACAAGAGGAGAATCCATGGAGCTGAAACGCTGAGGAGATGCTGCAGCTGAGGTCAGTAAACACTGGTCACATGCAGTGGGCGTGAAGAATCTGTGATGCAGTCTCTCTGTAACTGGAGCATCTCAATAATCTGGCCCATAATGCTACTTACACAGCTGATACAGTAGAGTCAGTGCCTGCTTAGGCAGCTCACTAAGTTTTGAGACAGACCCTCCAGCTAACTCTGAGGTGAAACTCTGAGGTTGTGATGCAAGTAAAGGTGGAACTGCTCCTGTCTTCAGTCTCTTCAGTGTCAGACACTGAGCGCAGGTTTGAGAAACCGTCCGGAGTGAAATGTGCAGAGGAAAAGTTTGGAGTTGTCTTGAAGACATTGTTTTGGGTGGCGTCTGTTCGAGTTATGAAAGAGATGGCTTAGCCACAACAATAATAACAATATAATATATAATTATTAGATCCAAAGCATGTTTCATTTGCTTCTTCAGCTGTGCTACAGCGCTAACGTAGCTGTTAGGGATAGCAGTGTTTCAAACAGTGTCAGAAACCACATCAGCAAGTCCGTTAGAGATGACTTAACGTTGCAACACAGTTTGACGCAAGTGTGTGATGATGGCATGTGGTTTGCTTCAAGCTTCCATTGCTCGCTGTCTACATTACAATTACAGCTCCAGTGTGAAGCAAGCAAAGCTGACTGAATGTTTTGTCTGACCAACCACGTTTGGCACTTGTTCATGTGTTTGCTACAAGCAGAGTTGATGACTGTAATGGTCAGAGTTGATGACTGTAATGGTCAGAGTTGATACTGTAATAGTCAGAGTTGATACTGTAATAGTCAGAGTTGATACTGTAATAGTCAGAGTTGATACTGTAATGGTCAGAGTTGATGACTGTAATGGTCAGAGTTGATGACTAATAGTCAGAGTTGATGACTGTAATGGTCAGAGTTGATGACTAATAGTCAGAGTTGATGACTGTAATGGTCAGAGTTGATGACTGTAATGGTCAGAGTTGATGACTGTAATGGTCAGAGTTGATGACTGTAATGGTCAGAGTTGATGACTAATAGTCAGAGTTGATGACTGTAATGGTCAGAGTTGATGACTGTAATGGTCAGAGTTGATCACTGTAATAGTCAGAGTTGATACTGTAATAGTCAGAGTTGATACTGTAATAGTCAGAGTTGATACTGTAATGGTCAGAGTTGATGACTGTAATGGTCAGAGTTGATGACTAATAGTCAGAGTTGATGACTAATAGTCAGAGTTGATGACTGTAATGGTCAGAGTTGATGACTGTAATGGTCAGAGTTGATGACTGTAATGGTCAGAGTTGATGACTGTAATGGTCAGAGTTGATGACTAATAGTCAGAGTTGATGACTGTAATGGTCAGAGTTGATGACTGTAATGGTCAGAGTTGATCACTGTAATAGTCAGAGTTGATACTGTAATGGTCAGAGTTGATGACTGTAATGGTCAGAATTGATCACTGTAATGGTCAGAGTTGATGACTGTAATGGTCAGAGTTGATGACTGTAATGGTCAGAGTTGATGACTAATAGTCAGAGTTGATGACTGTAATGGTCAGAGTTGATGACTGTAATAGTCAGAGTTGATGACTGTAATAGTCAGAGTTGATACTGTAATGGTCAGAGTTGATGACTGTAATGGTCAGAGTTGATCACTGTAATGGTCAGAGTTGATGACTGTAATGGTCAGAGTTGATCACTGTAATGGTCAGAGTTGATCACTGTAATGGTCAGAGTTGATGACTGTAATGGTCAGAGTTGATCACTGTAATGGTCAGAGTTGATCACTGTAATGGTCAGAGTTGATCACTGTAATGGTCAGAATTGATCACTGTAATAGAGTTGAACACTAATGGTCAGAGTTGATCACTGTAATGGTCAGAGTTGATCACTGTAATGGTCAGAGTTGAACACTGTAATGGTCAGAGTTGATCACTGTAATGGTCAGAGTTGATCACTGTAATGGTCAGAGTTGATCACTGTAATGGTCTCTTACTGGAGTTACTAATAAAACAGTCCAACTGGTCAGCAGCAGCTGGGATCCTAACAAACTATAAACAGATCTCAGATCAGTCCTGTTTTAAAAGAGCTGCACTGACTACCTGTATCTTTTAGACCAGACTTTAAATTCCTGTACTCGTCCATAAAGCTCTAGATAATCTAGAACCTGCTACATCACAGAACGTCTCTCTGTTTATGTTCTAGCTGTTGATCTTAGATCTGTAGATACTGACCTTTTGTATAAACACCTTCAGTAACAAACATAGAACCTGGAGAACCTCTTTCAGCTCTTCTGCTTCTAAACGGTGGAGCTCAGTTCAGCTTTTATTAGACAGTCCAGCTCAGAATCACTTTCAGTACACGTTTATAAACGTTTAATTTAGCTTTTCATTTCAAGCTCTTAATACTTATCAAGACTCAGTTGAAGCTATAGAGACTGTCTGTAAAGCACTTGGAGCTGATGGTGTGAAGATTATTATTGTTATTATTATTATCATTATCATTATCATTATCATTATCATTATTATTATTATTATTATTATTATTATTATACTTTTTTACTCTTGCTTTAAGGTCCAAATTCCTATTGGAATAATTACTAAAGTATTTTTAATCCAATATACAGATCTGCAGAGCTCAACCTATTAATACTGTTTACATAAACATCACCTGTGCTGCCATTAGCCTTAGCGAAGCCGCTAGCCTCTGTGAGAATCAGCCACGAGCCAACTTCATCCCAGCCCACACCTCACTCCGACACCGTGGGAAGAAGGGCCTTTACGGTGGCCGACTGAGACGCTTTCCCACCTTTCTCCCCTCCGCACCCTCCTCCTGTTTGAAGTGCCCCAGGTGTTAGCACTCCAGCCCGTGGAGGCAGATGGCCCTCACTTCCTACAACAATGACAGAGCGCTCCTCAGACCTCTCCAAACACACACTTAGACTCCCCCCGCGCTCTTTGATGTGGCCTCCGCCCGCGGCTTTGATGCGCGCTGGGTCAATGGCAAGCACTCGGCGCTTTCAGGGGCGGCTTTAGGAAGGAAGAGAATGGATCCTGCTCTTGTAGCGGTTAGAGAACGACTCCCACTCTCGAGACGAGGGGTTCGGTGAGAGCAGTCTGGCTGTTACTGAAACCCAGAGTAACGGCTGACGCCGATAACGATGCGATACAGTTTCGTTGAAAACTGCTGACCTTTAAAATGAACTATTTTTAAATAAAGCTTACACAGAAGTAAGACTATCATCCTCAAATTACTCAGCCACCCTCACAGGAAGACATAACGTCATACCGTCGCTGTCCAGAAAAACAAGTGTCTGCAAAACAGTAACTTTACAAGAGAGAACAAAAACATACCTTACTTTCAATGTAAGTCAATGTTCTTAGTGATTTTGAAGCGTTTCTATTGGTCCGTTCATTATGAACAATTTTATATATTCAGGTCTGGATCAGGATAGATCCGTGACTCTAGCAATGAAATGCAGTTGATTAGCTCATCATTAAAATATAAGGCCACTGCTATAAAAGCTGAATTACTGAACTGTGCTGGGGATGTAAGAAATATTGTTGTAATATTGTGTTATTTTTTGTAATACTGTATCAGTTCTCATAAAACAAAGTATCGCAAAGTAAGCTGGACACAGCCATAGATAGATAGATAGATAGATAGATAGATAGATAGATAGATAGACACAGTCATAGACAGAGATAGATAGATAGATAAAGTCATAGACAGAGATAGATAGATAGATAAAGTCATAGACAGAGATAGATAGATAGATAGATAGACACAGTCATAGACAGAGATAGATAGACAAAGTCATAGACAGAGATAGATAGATGGATAAGTGGATGGATAAATGGATGGATAAAGAGATGGATAGATAGATAGATAGACACAGTCATAGACAGAGATAGATAGATGGATAAGTGGATGGATAAATGGATGGATAAAGAGATGGATAGATAGATGGATAGATAGATGGATAGATGCATGGACAGAGATAGATAGATAGATAGATAGACAGTCATAGACAGATAGATGGATAAGTGGATGGATAAATGGATAGATAGATAGATAGATAGATAGATAGATAGATAGATAGATAGATAGATAGATAGATAGATAGATGCATGGACATAGATAGATAGATAGATGCATGGACAGAGATAGATGCATGGACAGAGATAGATAGATAGATGGATAGATAGATAGATAGATAGATAGATATAAATGGATGGATAGATAGATGCATGGACAGAGACAGAAAGATGGATGCAGTCATAGATGGATGGATGGATAGATAGATGCATGGACAGAGACAGAAAGGCGGACAGACAGTGATAGACAGAAAGATAGTTAGATGGATGGATAGATGGATAGAGAGATAGATGGATAGATACTGTATTGATCCCAGAGGGAAATTCAAGGCATCCAAGGTAAGACAAAACAGGATAGTATTGCATCTTGCCAATACACAGCCCCACTCCAGAGGGGGACACTTGCTTCAAAGGGGAATTCCACTGATCTTACCAAAATTTACTGCATAATTAAACAGATAAGAAGTAAACAAAGCCATTCACAGTGGTTTCATGTGAAACGTTTAATTCTAGAGAAACTTACTGAGTCAGAACCATTCACAGTGGTGGTGAATGGAACCAGACGTCCACCTTTAAAACCTCCCTCACATAAAGTTATTACATAAAATTATTTATTGGAATTTATTTGGAAATTTATTGGAAATCAAATCAATATCACTTTGACACGCTCGCCTGTGAGGTTCTAACTCGTCTTCTGCCTCCACAGACACTTCCTCGAGTCTTTGCTGGCATGGCGGACGGCCTGGTGGCCGTGTACACTCTGGTAGACGACATGCCGATGGAAGGGGAGTCCTACGTCTGCTCGCACACTCTCAACAAGTCCCAGTTCGGGCTGGAGGATTCGGACCCCCGTCAGAAGCCGTATCCCATTCGCAGCATCGTGCCCGTCCGGACCGGCTCGGAAGTGTGGTACACCAACGGCCCGGGCATGCTCGTGATCGACAGCCATTCCTTGCAGCCAGTCCGCCGCCTGGATCCTTACCTCCCGCCCTCCTGCGTGATCTCCATGGCTTCCAGCTGCAGTTTACGTGGAGACGAGGCCGTCTGGTGCCTGGACGATCACACCAACACCTTGCTGATGTACCATGCCGCTAGCTACCAGCTTTGCGCCAGCTACAACTGCGGGGACTTGCACCCGTTGCGGGACGTTTTCCCAATCCAGATTCCATCCAGGGTTGTTCTAGGAGGCAATTTGGGTGAGGACGTCCCTCCAGAGGCCGAGGAACCGGCGCCACCCGATCCGGAAGCTGTGGCGGTCACCGTCATCCACAGCAAAGAAGCTGGCACTCAGATCCTCAGGCAGCAGGACTCTCTAGACTACTGCTCCATCAGTTCTTCAGGCTTCAGCTCGGAGCAGCTGGACCAGCTGGCCCTGAGCCACATCGACGCCTCCAGCTCAGGAGCCCTCAGCTCCCTGGCCAGCTCCAGCAGCATGCCCTTCTCCACAGACTGCGAGGATGCCGACAGGGCTCAGGATGAGCAGGTTTCATCAGAGCCTTCGCCTACAGCAACCGCAGAGCCGCCTCCGCACAGCCGCACTCCGCCCTTCCTCCAGGCCCTTAGCATGGTGCCAGTCAGCGGCACAATATGGGTCCCCAGGTACCACTAACATCCATTACACCTGCTTAAAATGAAAGATTGTTCAGCCTGTTTCTGTTTATAGACACGGTTTATGTTCTCACTCGTTCACGTTCCCTCGCTGCAGTACCCATGATGCACTGCTAAACACATTATGCACAGTCGAGTCACATTATTATGACCACTGTCTACGGCAGCATGTAGGCAGCAGCAGCGTCTGGTCTGGGGAATGTTTTCGTGGCATCCTACTCATCCATGTTGAAGACACTCCCAACCAGTTAGGGTCTGAATCCAGATCACCATACATGCTGATTGTCTTCTCTGGGGCAAGACGATGAGACACGTCACACGGCTAGAAATGTCCCACATTGGTTGGAAGAGCTGACTAAGACTTCCAAGTACTACACTGGACCCCTTATTCCCCAGACTTGAACCCAATTAAGCATTTAAGTGACCACCTGGATGGTGGTGTTGGCTCTATGGATCCTTCTTCATGCTCCCTTCAGCAGCTGTGGGATGCTCTGCAGTCAGCATGATACCTCCAGATACCTGTGACCACCTACCAGGACCTTACTGAGTTTCCCAGTCCGTCTAGCTGCGGTCCATCCTGCATATGGTGGTCATAATAATGTGACTCGGCTGTGTACGTCTTTGCACAAGGAGGTTTGCTTCGTCTTCGTTTAGACACGTTAGTTGCTGCCATTGGGTTGTAGACTGTGTGTAGGCATGTTTACATTAGCTGTAAACACGGTTAAGCCTTTATTGGGCTGGAGTGTCCCCTGAGGGTCTTACACTGTAAACCCAGATAAGTTGATTGTACTTAGAGTTTGAATGATTGTCTTAAAATATTTGAGTAATGCAAACTAGAGAAAATCAAATGGTTTGAGTAAAATCAACTTAAATATCAAATAGACTGGAAGTAATCATTTGAGTTGAATACAATAAAATCTAAATTGTTTGTACTTAAAATAATTAGTAAAATCAACCCTACTGACCACTCAATTCAACTCAACATTGAGTTTCCTGTAATCAGAATTAAGTTAACTTAAAACTAGTCTCCATAAAAAGCTGATGTTTTCTACATCAAAAGAACACAGACAGCAGTTACATTTAGTTTAATTTTATTTATAATTACATCACTGGGATCATCTAGGATGATCCTGACTCTTGAAGGGTTCAGTAGTGATGATGACTGGTTTTGATTGGTCTAGTTAGAATACTGTTTATCTTACAATAATTATTAAATACAGTTTAAACATTGAAATGATAAAAACACAGTAAATTACATTTTCTAACTTTAGATCAGCATCAACAACAGTTTTACACCACTTGAACACGGAAAACAACTTACCAAGTTCCAGAATGAGAAAAAGAGAGGGAAGATGGCGGCTTGGTTAATTGTAGTCCTCTGTAGTTCTTCAAGAAAAGAAAACAATGGAGAAAATGTCCACTGTAGAGAAATCCCAGCACTACAGAGTTTCTGTCCGAGGAAAAGAAGTTAAACACAGAAAACACCAAACCTCACAGTGAAAATAGAAAAAGACTTCAAAACCTTTGCAAGCTCCACTAAACAACTCAAACTAGTCTTGATTGAACTGACCAATGAGAATCTGGCAAGGTGCTACAGGGGCGTGGTCCAAGCTAAAACCTGATGTTTTAAGTTTGTTCAACTTAAAAATATTAGTGTACTCAGTTATTCTTTTAAAATAGTAGAACATACTAAAATATTTATTTTAAGTAATAAAACTTTAGTTTTTAGGCAATCAGTACACAAACTCTTTACACAGAAACTAATTACAGGTTAACAGTGTATTTTCAAGTGAAAGAAAGTGGAAAGTATTCTGAAAATAATTGTTATACTTTAAAATAAAAAGATTCCCTGTTTTAGCTGAGAAAGGTGACCCAGGTGCCTGAAGTTCTAATGATAAGTTTACAGAACTGTAATGTATTTTGCATTCTGTTCACTATTTGAAGTTCAGTTCAGTTTAAGGCAACCAGGTTACTTGTTTCGGTGAGTAATAATTAACCCTTTCATGCATGGTGTCCACTCTTGTGTTAATAATAGTTCAATTTAAAACATATGAAATGCAGTTCACCCTCCAAACAACTAGATGGCGGAATCATAAGTCTCACTGCTCCAGTGTAACAAAATCCATTCTCCTGAATTCTATTGTAGTCTTGAGTGCTGAGGCTTAGAATCTAGGATGACTGACAACACTAAGAATTCAAAAAATGTCTCTGGTATATCTATAATCAAGGTTTCTACTCAAAAAAGGTCAAATCTAGTAAAAAACTCAAATATTTGTGTGTCAGTCAGACTCTAATCAACATGATTTGAAATATTAAACTTCTTTTCTGTTATTTTAGATGTTTTTATGGCTCAGAAACCAACATCATGCAACAACAAATGCTATGAATATAAAAATGCACCGTTTATATGTTATAGTTTTTTATATGTTGTGTAGATTTATAACAGTAATACATTTATATAAATTTATAGTTGTGTGACATCTGTGTCCAATACCAAATATAAGTTTCCCTCTGTCCAGACTGTTTTGAGGGATTTCACATTAAGAAGTAAGTGAAAATTCCAGCCTGAACAGATTTATTAAAGTTTCTATTAATTTTGCTTTCAGCATGCTCTTAACAGAACCAAAATTATTTTATTTTATTTTATGAAAAGAGATGGACACCTCACAAATGTGGTAATATTTTGCATTTTTTATTTAAAAGTTACAGAAAAGAAGCTTAAAATTCAGCATGGTTTGTATAAAATGTTAGTTTTATAATATAATACATTTTTTAAAAAGTGGAAAAAAGATTTGAGAAAAAATATAAGCATTCTTGGAAACACTTTAGATGTTTTTAAAAAGCATATGTTCTTCTATTTTTTACTCCACTAACGCATGGTGTCCACATGTGGACAGTTCAATAACTTTTTAATAAACCTGATTTTTATGTAAAATGAAATATTTCATAGTATAGCAGATAGGAGCAAGAAAAAGTTTTTTTTTTTAAATCTGAATACAATTTTTAATAATTTGTACCAACGCGCTGAACGTGCTGCTGGTATTGTTGGAAATGATTGTAGAGGTTAACCTTCTTCGGTGGTCCTCAGGGGTTTGAAAGTAATCAGGTTAAACAGGTGTCTCTTCGACTCTCAGCTCAGCTGCCAGAAATAGATCAGATTTTCTAAACGAGTTCTGAAAGTGGGTTGTGCGGTTTTCTGTGAATCTCCTGGTTATGTAGGTGAGGAAATTTCCAGGGCTTTGTTAGCGTTAACTGCGGATCCGTGCACAATGCACTTCATTCATCTGCGTG
>CM038721.1:3931485-4033985 GCA_021613375.1 Megaleporinus macrocephalus | reverse complement strand
GAACATTCTCCAGACTTTTCCTAGAGTTTTCCCAATCCGCCTTAAATTCCCCAGGTCCATTTACAGAACAGGAAAAGAGGAGGTGCTCCGTTTCTGTTTCTTCAGGTCTGTACTGCTAACTGCTGCCCCATTTAAGGTGGACCGGTATATTCAAACTAGGATCTGGTTGGTAGTATTTTGGAGAGGGATATTTTGGTTATCAGCATATCCCACCTAGATGATGTCGGTACGGAGCTATTTTGAGTATTCTATCAGAATACCGCCATAGCCTGCAGTATGGTGGGCCGTCATGGGGGGCTGGAGGTTTAGGAAACCTTGTCAGCGGAAGGTTGGCAGTTCAGTCCTCTGCATTGAAAGGAAGTGCCCTTGAACAAGACCTCTAACGCCCAACTGCTCCCCAGGTGCCGGAGGGAGAGAGAGGGAGGGAGAGATAGAGAGAGGGATGAGAGATGAGAGGAGAGAGAGGGATGAGAGATGAGAGGAGAGAGAGGGATGAGAGATGAGAGGAGAGAGAGGGATGAGAGATGAGAGGAGAGAGAGGGATGAGAGATGAGAGGAGAGAGAGGGATGAGAGATGAGAGGAGAGAGAGGGATGAGAGATGAGAGTGAGAGAGAGGTATGAGAGATGAGAGGAGAGATGAGGGATGAGAGATGAGAGGAGAGAGAGGGATGAGAGATGAGAGGAGAGAGAGAGAGAGGGATGAGAGGGGAGAGAGAGAGGGATGAGAGGAGAGAGAGAGTGAAAGAGAGAGAGAGAGGGGAGAGTAGAGAGTGAGAGGCGAGGAGGAGAGGAAGAGAGAGACGAGAGGAGAGAGAGAGTGAGAGAGGGATGATGAGGGAGGACAGAGAAGGAGAGAGAGAGAGGGGGAGGGAGAGAGGGAGTGAAATGAGGGAGATGAGTAGGGGGGAGAGAGAGTGGAAGAGGGGAGAGAGAGAGGAGGAGAGAGGGGAGGAGAGAGAGAGGGAGAGAGAGGGATGAGAGATGAGAGGGGAGAGAGAGAGGGATGAGAGGGGAGAGAGAGAGGGATGAGAGGAGAGAGAGAGTGAAAGAGAGGGAGAGAGAGAGGGGAGAGAGAGAGAGGGGAGAGAGAGAGGGAGGAGGGAGAGGAAGAGAGAGAGAGAGAGGAGAGAGAGTGAGAGAGGGATGAGAGAGGACAGAGAAGGAGAGAGTGAGAGCGGTATGAGAGAGGAGAGAGAAGGAGAGAGAGTGGAAGAGGGAGAGAGAGGGGAGAGAGAAGGAGAGAGGGAGAGAGAGAGTGATGAGAAGGATTAGAGGGGGAGAGAGATTGGGAGAAGGGGAGGGAGAGAGGGATGAGAGAGGAGAGAGATAGAGAGTGTGAGAGAGGGAGGAGGGATGAGAGGGAGAAAGGGAGAGGAAGAGAGAAGGAGAGAGAGAGGGAAGAGAGGGAGAGAGAGAGAGTGATGAGAGTGGGAGAATGGGAAAGAGAGAGTGATGAGAGTGGGAGAATGGGAAAGAGAGGGTGAGAGAGAGTGATGAGAGGGGGAGAGAGAGTAGGAAAAGGGGAGAGCGAGGGTTGAGAGAGAGTGAGGAAGGGATGAGAGAGGAGAGAGGGGGAGAAGGGGACAGAGAGAGTGTGTGAGAGAGGAGCAGAGAGAGTGTGTAGGAGAGGGAGAGAGAGAGAAGGAGAGAGAGAGTGTGTGAGAGACGGAGAGAGAGAGTGTGAGAGAGGAGAGAGAGAGAGTGAGAGAGGGATGAGAGAGGAGAGAGAGAGAGAAGGAGAGAGAGTGTGTGTGAGAGAGGAGAGAGAGTGAGAGAGGGATGAGAGAGGAGAGAGAGAGAAGGAGAGAGAGAGTGTGTGAGAGAGGAGAGAGAGAGTGTGAGAGAGGAGAGAGAGAGAGTGAGAGAGGGATGAAAGGAGAGAGAGAGAGAGAAGGAGAGAGAGAGAGTGAGAGAGGGATGAAAGGGTGGGAGAGAGAGGGAGAGAGGAGAGGGATGAGAGAGAGTGTGTGAGAGAGGAGAGAGAGAGATGTGTGTGATGTGAGAGAGGGAGGATGAGAGACGAGAGAGAGGGAGTGATGAGGGAGATGAGAGGGGGAGAGAGAGTGGAAGAGGGAGAGAGAGAAGAGGAGGAGAGAGGAAGGAGAGAGGGGGAGAGAGAGAGGGAGAGAGAGTGATGAGAGGGATGAGAGGGGGAGAGAGATTGGGAGAAGGGTGACAAGAGTGAGGAGAGGGATTGAGAGAGGAGAGAGAGAGAGAAGGAGAGAGAGAGTGTGTGAGAGAGGAGAGAGAGAGTGTGAGAGAGGGATGAGAGAGGAGAGAGAGAGAAGGAGAGAGAGAGTGTGTGAGAGAGGAGGGAGGAGTGAGTGAAAGAGGATGAGAGAGAGAAGGAGAGAGAGTGTGTGTGAGAGAGGGGTAGAGAGAGGACTGAGAGAGAGAAGGAGAGAGAGAGAGTGTGTGAGAGAGGGAGAGAGAGAGTGTGAGAGAGGGAATGATAGAGGAGGAGAGAGAGAGAAGAGAGAGAGTGTGTGTGAGAGAGGAGAGAGAGAGTGATGAGAGGGATGAGAGAGGAGTAGAGAGAGAAGGAGAGAGCGAGTGTGTGAGAGAGGGGGAGAGAGAGTGAGAGAGAGAGAAGGAGAGAGAGAGTGTGTGAGAGAGGGGGAGAGAGAGGCGAGAGAGAGAGAAGTAGAGTAGAGAGAGTGTGTGAGAGAGGGGATGAGAGAGGAGAGAGAGAGAGAAGGAGAGAGAGAGTGTGTGAGAGAGGAGAGAGAGAGTGTGAGAGAGGGAGGAGAGAGAGAGTGTGAGAGGAGGGATGAGAGAGGGAGGAGAGAGAGAAGGAGAGAGAGAGTGTGAGAGAGGAGAGTAGAGAGTGAGAGAGGGATGAGAGAGGAGAGAGAGGAGAAGGAGAGAGTGTGTGAGAGAGGGGGGAGAGAGGCGAGAGAGAGAAGGAGAGAGAGAGTGTGTGAGAGAGGGATGAGAGCGGAGAAGGAGAGAGAGAGTGTGTGAGAGGAGAGAGAGAGTGTGAGAGAGGGATGAGAGAGAAGGAGAGAGAGAGTGTGTGAGGAGAGAGAGAGAGAAGGAGAGAGAGAGTGTGGTGGAGAGAGAGAGAAGGAGAGAGAGAGTGGAGAGGGATGAGAGAGGAGAGAGAGAGAAGGAGAGAGAGAGTGTGTGAGAGAGGGGGAGAGAGAGGCGAGAGAGAGAAGGAGAGAGAGAGTGTGTGAGAGAGGGATGAGAGAGGAGAAGGAGAGAGTGTGTGAGAGGAGAGAGAGAGTGTGAGAGAGGGATGAGAGAGAAGGAGAGAGAGTGTGTGAGGTGGAGAGAGAGAAGGAGAGAGAGAGTGTGTGAGAGAGGAGAGAGAGAGTGAGAGAGGGAAGAGAGAGGAGAGAGAGAAGGAGAGAGAGTGTGTGTGAGAGAGGGGGAGAGAGGCGAGAGAGTGAAGGAGAGAGAGAGTGTGTGAGAGAGGGATGAGAGAGGAGAGAGAGAGAAGGAGAGAGAGAGTGTGTGAGAGAGGAGAGAGAGAGTGAGAGAGGGATGAGAGAGGAGAGAGAGAGAAGGAGAGAGAGAGTGTGTGAGAGAGGGGGAGAGAGAGGCGAGAGAGTGAAGGAGAGAGAGCGTGTGTGAGAGAGGGATGAGAGAGGAGAGAGAGAGAAGGAGAGAGAGAGGTGTGATGAGAGGAGAGAGGAGAGAGAGAGAGAGGATGAGAGAGGAGAGAGAGAGAAGGAGAGAGAGAGTGTGTGAGAGAGGAGTGAGAGAGGAGAGAGAGAGAAGGAGAGAGAGAGTGTGTGAGAGAGGAGAGAGAGAGTGTGAGAGAGGAGAGTGAGAGAGGGATGAGAGAGGAGAGAGAGAGGAGAGAGAGAGTGTGTGAGAGAGGAGAGAGAGAGTGTGAGAGAGAGGGATGAAGAGAGAAGGAGAGAGTGTGTGAGAGAGGAGAGAGAGAAGGAGAGAGTGAGTGTGTGAGAGAGGAGAGAGAGAGTGAGAGAGGGATGATGAGAGGAGAGAGAGAAGGAGAGAGAGTGTGAGAGAGGGAGAGAGAGGGAGAGGGATGAGAGAGGAGAGAGAGAGTGAGAGAGGATGAGAGAGGAGAGAGAGAAGGAGAGAGAGAGTGTGTGAGAGGAGAGTGAGAGAGGGATGAGAGAGGAGAGAGAGAGAAGGAGAGAGAGAGTGTGAGAGGGATGAGATTGGGAGATGGGGAGAGAGGGATGAGAGAGGAGAGAGAGAGAAGGAGAGAGAGAGAGTGTGTGAGAGAGGAGAGAGAGTGTGAGAGAGGGAGAGAGAGGAGAGAGAGAGAAGGAGAGAGAGAGTGTGAGAGAGGAGAGAGAGAGTGTGAGAGAGGGATGTGAGAGAGGAGAGAGAGAGTGTGAGAGAGGGATGTGAGAGAGGAGAGAGAGTGTGTGAGAGAGGGATGAGAGAGAAGGAGAGAGAGTGTGAGAGAGGGATGAGAGAGGAGAGAGAGAGAGTGTGTGAGAGAGGAGAGAGAGTGTGTGAGAGAGGAGAGAGAGTGTGAGAGAGGGAGAGAGAGGAGAGAGAGAGAAGGAGAGAGAGAGTGTGAGGAGAGGAGAGAGAGAGTGTGAGAGAGGATGTGAGAGAGGAGAGAGAGAAGGAGAGAGAGAGTGTGTGAGAGAGAGAGTGAGAGAGGGATGAGAGAGGAGAGAGAGAAGGAGAGAGAGTGTGAGAGAGGGAGAGAGAGGAGAGGGATGAGAGAGGAGAGAGAGAGTGAGAGAGGGATGAGAGAGGAGAGAGAGAGAAGGAGAGAGAGAGTGTGTGAGAGAGGAGAGAGAGAGTGTGAGAGGGATGAGAGAGAAGGAGAGAGTGTGTGAGAGAGGAGAGAGAGAAGGAGAGAGAGAGTGTGTGAGAGAGGAGAGAGAGAGTGAGAGAGGGATGAGAGAGGAGAGAGAGAAGGAGAGAGAGTGTGAGAGAGGGAGAGAGAGGAGAGGGATGAGAGAGGAGAGAGAGAGTGAGAGAGGGATGAGAGAGGAGAGAGAGAAGGAGAGAGAGAGTGTGTGAGAGAGGGGGAGAGAGGAGAGGGATGAGAGAGGAGAGAGAGAGTGAGAGAGGGATGAGAGAGGAGAGAGAGAAGGAGAGAGAGAGTGTGTGAGAGAGGGAGAGAATGTAGATATTAATTTGCCGATTCAGCTTCAATACAGCACATAGATCATTCATCATGTGCTTAAAGGCTCACAGCGCTCTTCTAATTATACTGTAAACTCCAGCAGCTGTTCAGAGAGACAGAGACAAAAGAGAGGGTGGGAGGAGAGTGGTAGAGGAACGACAGAGGAGAGAAACAGGAGGAAAGAGGGAGAGGGAAAAAATGAGAATGAGATGGAAAGAGAAGGCAAAGAGAGAGAGAGATGTGATTTAGAGGGGAAAGAGGAAAAAATAAGAATGAGAGGAGAGAAAGTAGGATAAAATAAGAGAGAAGGAGAAAAAAGAGAGAGGACAGTCAGAAAAAGGAGAGTGGGTGAGAGAGAGGGTATGGAGAGAGATAGGAAAGGGAGGAGGGACAGTAAGGTATGAGAAAGTGAGAAGAGAAAGAAGAGTAGAGGAAGAAGAGGTAGGACAGTGGCAGAGGAAGAGAAGAAAGAAAATGAGAGACAATTAAAGAGAGAGTCGGGGAGACAGAAGGGAGAGAAAGAGATTGGGTGGAGGAGAGAGGAAAGAGAAAGGTGAGGAGAAAGGTAAAGAGAAAGTAAGGAAGAGAGAAGAGAATAAGAGAGAGAGAGGAAGGAGAGCATGAGGGATAGGAGAGAAAGAGTAGGGGAAAAAGAGAGGAGAGGAGAAAGGTAAGGAGAGATTGAGGAAGAGAGGAGAGAAGAAAGGGTGGGGGGAGATAAAGAGAGAGTGGGGGAAAGGAGAGAGGAGAGGAGAAAGGTAAAGAGAGATTGAGGAAGAGAGGAGAGAAAGAGAGACGAAAGAGTGGGGGGAGAGGAGAGAAAGAAAGAGTGGGGGAAAGGAGAGAGGAGAGGAGAAACGTAAGGAGAGAATGAGGAAGAGAAGAGAGAAAGAGAGAGAAGAAAGAGTGGGGGAGAGGAGAGAAAGAGAGTGGGGGAGAGGAGAGAAAGAGAGAGAATAAAGAGTGGGGGGGGGAGGAGAGAAAGAGAGTGGGGGGAGAGGAGTAGGGTAAGGAGAGAGTGAGGAAGAGAGGAGAGAAAGAAAGAGAAGAAAGAGTGGGGGGAGAGGAGAGAAAGAGAGTGGGGAAAAGGAGAGAGGAGAGGAGAAAGGTAAGGAGAGAGTGAGGAAGAGAGGAGAGAAAGAGTGAGAAGAAAGAGTGGGGGGAGAGGAGAGAAAGAGAGTGGGGAGGGAGAGATGAAAGGTGAGGAGAGAGTGAGGAAGAAAGGAGAGAAAGAAAGAATAAAGAGTGGGGAGAGGGGGGAAAGGAGACAGGAGAGGAGAAAGGTGAGGAGAGAAAGAAAGAGAAGAAAGAGTGGGGGGAGAGGAGAGAATAAGAGTGGAGGAAAGGAGAGAAAGAGAGAGAAGAGAGAGTGGGGGAGAGGAGAGAATAAGAGTGGAGGAAAGGAGAGAAAGAGAGAGAAGAGAGAGTGGGGGAAAGGAGAGAATAAGAGTGGATGAAAGGAGAGAAAGAGAGAGAAGAGAGAGTGGGGGAGAGGAGAGAATAAGAGTGGAGGAAAGGAGAGAAAGAGAGAGAAGAGAGAGTGGGGGAGAGGAGAGAATAAGAGTGGAGGAAAGGAGAGAAAGAGAGAGAAGAGAGAGTGGGGGAGAGGAGAGAAAGAGAGAGAAGAGAGAGTGGGAGAGAAAGAGAGTGGGGCGGGAGAGAGGAGAGGCGAAAGGTAAGGAGAGATTGAGGAAGAGAGGAGAGAAAGAAAGAGAATAAAGAGTGGGGGGAGAGGAGAGAAAGAGAGAGAAGAAAGAGTGGGGGGAGAGGAGAGAAAGAGAGTGGGGGGGTGAAAGGTAAGGAGAGAGTGAGGAAGAAAGGAGAGAAAGAAAGAATAAAGAGTGGGGGGAAAGGAGACAGGTGAGGAGAGAAAGAAAGAGAAGAAAGAGTGGGGGGAGAGGAGAGAATAAGAGTGGAGGAAAGGAGAGAAAGAGAGATAAGAGAGAGTGGGGGAGAGGAGAGAAAGAGTGGGGTGGGAGAGAGGAGAGGCGAAAGGTAAGGAGAGATTGAGGAAGAGAGGAGAGAAAGAGAATAAAGAGTGGGGGGAGAGGAGAGAAAGAGAGAGAATAAAGAGTGGGGGGAGAAGAGAGAAAGAGAGAGTAGGGGGAAAGGAGACAGGAGAGGAGAATGGTTAGGAGAGATTGAGGAAGAGAGGAGAGAAAGAAAGAGAATAAAGAGTGGGGAGAGAAAAGAAAGAGAATAAAGAGTGGGGGGAGAGGAGAGAAAGAGAGAGTAGGAGGAAAGGAGACAGGAGAGGAGAAAGGTTAGGAGAGATTGAGGAAGAGAGGAGAGAAAGAAAGAGAATAAAGAGTGGGGGAGAGGAGAGAAAGAGAGAGTAGAGAGAGTGGGAGAGAGGAGAGAAAGAGAGTGGGGCGGGAGAGAGGAGAGGCGAAAGGTAAGGAGAGATTGAGGAAGAGAGGAGAGAAAGAAAGAGAATAAAGAGTGGGGGGAGAGGAGAGAAAGAGCGAGTAGGGGGAAAGGAGAGAGGAGAGGAGAATGGTTAGGAGAGATTGAGGAAGAGAGGAGAGAAAGAAAGAGAATAAAGAGTGGGGGAGAGGAGAGAAAGAGAGAGTAGAGAGAGTGGGGGAGAGGAGAGAAAGAGAGAGAAGAGGGAGTGGGAGAGAGGAGAGAAAGAGAGTGGGGCGGGAGAGAGGAGAGGCGAAAGGTAAGGAGAGATTGAGGAAGAGAGGAGAGAAAGAAAGAATAAAGAGTGGGGGGAGAGGAGAGAAAGAGCGAGTAGGGGGAAAGGAGAGAGGAGAGGAGAATGGTTAGGAGAGATTGAGGAAGAGAGGAGAGAAAGAAAGAGAATAAAGAGTGGGGGAGAGAAAGAAAGAGAATAAAGAGTGGGGGGAGAGAAAAGAAAGAGAGAGAGGAGGGAGAGAAGGAGTGGCAGAGAGAAGAGAATGAGAATCAGAGAGACCAGCGTCTGCAGCGTCCAGTAAAACCCGTACGGTGTATTTATGTGTGGACCAAACAGCCCGGCACCCGGAGCGAGTGCGCGGGGCCGGAGTCTTTATGGAGCCGGGTTTTAGCTCAGACCGGCCGCAGTAACACTTTCTCTCCTCAGTAAAGACGTTTAACAGCCTGTTAGAAGCTCTGGCATCTTTTAATAGCTCACATTCTCACAAATGCAGATTCTTTCCTAAACCCATCATGCACTTCTCCTCAGCTCAGCTCAGACCCGACACCACGGACCCTCAGACCCTCAGACCCTCAGGTCACGGCTATTCCTGCGATAATAAAAAAAAAGGCAGGATGTGATTCCTAATGAATTATCACTCGTTCATCTGACGCTCCAGTGGAGACTTTTCTTTTAAAGGTCTGGTTGCCAGATTTTCAATTGATCCCACATTTGTGTTGGTGAGCAGGAGATGTTTTATTATGCATACTCGTTTTACTGCAGCCGCTCGCTCATAAAACATATCATTTACATCTTAGTCATGTGTCAGACACGGATTCAACGAAAGCCTGAAGCATGAACTCCAGCCAGGATGTAAATTGAATGCAAATGTAATTCATTACATAACGTCGCTGTGAAAAAAGGCCCGGTGAACAGAAGAAGAACATTCCTCACTTTTAAAGGAGCGGTGTGTGGATAGTGTTGTACCATTAGAACTTCTTACTGTCTCTCTGGTCTCCTCCCATGGAACTGTACTCATTTAGGTTAGCTGAGCGGAAGTTCTAACACAAAGGCGGAAGAAACACATGCTTGAAAGTGGGTGTGGCCCAATTCTGTGAAAGGACAACCACAAGGACAGCCACGCTTTTAAATATTATATATATATTATATATATTTATTGCAGAAACAGTTACACTGTACAATGAAACTCTTACTTTGCTGTTCCTCCATTCACTAATAAAGATAACAAAAAAAAAAATGTATATATATACAAAATATATAAAGTATAATAATATAAGTTAAAGTAAATAAAATTAAAGTATTTTTTCTTTTTTATAATTAAAAATAAAAAACAAAAGTTACTTGCTTTTAATTGTGTGTGTGTGTGTGTGTGTGTAAAATTACTCATGTAATTTTAATAAATGCTTACGTAATATTTACATAATACTTACGTAATTTTAGCGATATGGCAGGAATATAACTTTATAAATATATATTCCTGATACATGATGTCACTATATTTATGACACCTGATCAGCTAAAAAGCAGTGCTAATAAAAAAACATTCAAAATTCAGTTATATGGCATATACCATACAGTCACAGTCTAAAGAAAAACAAGTACATTCTTTACTTTCTAAGTTATTTTGGAGCATTTCTATTGGTCCACTCATTATGATTTTTTTAGCACAATGTAAACAACAGCATATTTGTTCAAATGATGTCGAAAAATAAAACTTTGGACATAAACAGGTTTCTTTGTGGAAGCATGCAGCTCCAAGTCCTAAAATATTCTAAAACATCAAACAGAATTCTGGTCGGATGAATATAACTATAATACAACAGCAGTAATATCAATAAAGAGGTTATAATATTAATATTTACAGAGCTGTTTAGAGTTCAGACATGGTTGAGCACAGTTTGTTGGTTGGGGGTTGAAAAAAAAACAGAAGTTCACTTTTCTCAACCCTGGTTTTCACCTGGTTTCTTTCTTTGTGTCAGCCAGTAATTTTGCCATCAAACTCCCGAGGCCAAAAGAAAAGTGACCATCAAAACAAGCATGGTCACTCTCTGAGAGAGACGAGAGTGGAAAGTGGGAGGACAGCTGGCGTGAACAGCCACTAAAAACAAACTGAGAGGCTGCAGGATGATTCCTGCTAGAGCTTGAGTTGAGGAGGGATCATTGCTTTCCCAGGTTGCTTTGCAACTGAGTATTAGGTTAGTTTATCTATAGTTATCCATATTCAGCTCATCTGATTTGGATGTAAAAACCCTCAAAGTAAGTCTCATTATCATTAAGTCATTTCAGCTTCACTGTGCTGGACAGCTACGATAACAATTGTGTCAGCGTCCAAATATTTATGGACCTAATGGTAAAATGCTGTTTCCTGCACTGCGCCATGTCTTAAAACGTGTCTAATAAGAGTCAGAGGATGATCATTTATCAACACTAAGCACTAATAATGGTTCTAGCTTATGCTGGCCTTACACCAAGTGTTTAATATTGTCGCAATTGTTGTCGACCAATAGGAGAGCTCTGTTCACCAGCAAACGGGAAGCTGTGAGGCAAGTACAGGAATGTCTAGTGGGTAAAGAAGTTAGACATGGAGGGGAGTCTGGCGAGGGTTCGGAGACTGCACTTCTCCTGGACTGTGCAGAAGGAGGAGAAACTGGTGAAGCTGTGGAGTGAGCTGTGGAGTGAGCTGTGGAGTGAGCAAGAGTGCCTCTTTGACGTGTCTTCACATTCATACCACGACCCTGCTGTTTAAACGTTCTCTGGAAACATGGCGGTGGCAGCTTCTGTTGGAAGTCAGTCATATGTAGCTTCTAAGCTAATAAACACGCAACAATTGGTTGTTACAGGTAATTATACGCTAATTAAAATATTTTTTAAATATATATCGTCGTTGTCCAATGAAAAACAAGTATTTCCAAAATTGCAACTTTACAAGAGAAGCCAAAAACCTACTTTACTTATAAGGGAAGTCACTGGAACCAGAATTATTTTCTAAGCTATTTCAACCCTCGCTAAGTATGCTAAGCTAAAACACAGCCGAACGGGGCTACAGTGTTTACAATTAGCCTAGCAGCTAACCATACATTTAGCTGAATATGCTATTATATCAATGGGAAATAATCTCTAAAGGAATCTAGTAGCAGTCTTGTTGTAAACAGTGACTCTGAAAGACCCCCAGTCTTTGAAAAATCATAGTTTGTGGCTAGTCTGAGACTAAAAGTCTGAGACTAGTCTATAGATGTGAGAGGGAGTCAGACTCTAATCTATTAAACGTCTTTTCAGAGTCTTTTGAAAAGTCTTCTAGTGTCTGATCAGCATTAACAGATTTGTCTTTCTTATTTCGAGGTTAGACAGATTGTTAGGAGTGTGTGTGTGTGTGTGTGTGTGTGTGTGTGTGTAGATGTTTGCATTGTAGAACCTAATACAGCCCCCCCACCACCACCACCACCATGTAAATAATTACCCCAGCTTTAGTAAGTACTTGTGTAAATGCCTCTGAGTAATATAGCTGAGTGACAGTAATGATTCTCCACGTCTAGTAAAGGGTTATACGCTGGACAGGAAGTCTAAGCACACAGCAGCTGTTTACAGAAATCTATATTTGCTGACAGTTCAGTTTGGGGACCTCTGGCCAAACTGCACACCTAATTATAGTAAATTCAGCAAATAAAATAAAAAGAATCTGCTGATGGTAAAGACTTATTCAGAGTGGTTTGGTGTGAAACGCACCGTTCTATAGAAGCTTAATGAGTCAGGACCGTTCACAGTGGTGGTGAATGGAGCCACACGTCCCTCATAGACAGTTATTAAATTAAATTAGTTATTAAATGTGAATACAGTGCCTGATGTCTGAAACATTGTACACTAGTTGTGTGACGGAGTTTAATCAGTTTATTTTTAATCCATTTATGGTGGAGGGTGTCTTCTTGCAGGGTGTTGTGAGGTTAAATAGTCCCCAAAGAAAACATTATTTTAAGATTTAGCATTACTTTACCTTCATCAACATTCCATATAAACTCGACTAGCATAAGTTCACTGGTGGTTTTGATAGACAGCTCACTAGGTTTTCAGATGCACCCTATATTTACTAGGTAGGCTGTCTAGGTAGCAGCTGTGTAAGTATCAGTGTTCTCTCCTCATCTCTCCTCATAAAACAGATTACTGAGACGCTCTAGTTAGAGAGAGACTGCGTCACGGCTTGTTCCCCCCACTGCAGCACATGACCGGTGGTTTAGCTGGTTGCTAAGTTACCAGCCAGCATCCAAAACAATAGCCTGGGGCTTAAAAATCTGTTAGCATAAATGCTAATGTCTGGAGTATAAAGTGTAAATGGTGAAGGACTCGTTACAGAGTTGCTAATAAAATACTGTTTTGTGTGATTATATGACCAGAAACACATTAAAACTCCAGGGAGTTATTTGGTTCACACTCGAGTGCGATTACTGTTTTCACACCTGCCAAAACGAAGTGTCGGTTTTAACCGGACTAACTAGCGCTGGTGTGAAAGGGCCCTCAGACTTCATCTCCTCTGCACTGAAACTAGATTGAAAAAGAATGGAGCTCGCTGCTGAGCTCATGACAGCTGGGACTTGTCGAGTCTTCCCTCCGACCCCTGCCCCAGCTAATGGAGTGCGCTCAGGTGCAGACTGTAAGCTGTCTTCTCCCACGGATCTCCCACGTTTTTGGCTTTCCACCCAGTTTCCCAGCTGAGGATACCTCCAGTCGTTAAATTCACAGAGTATCATATGGAGTGTGACTCATGCAGCAAGTGGAAGGCAGTGTTTTTCACCAAGAGCTGTTCAGGAGAACCTTTCTTTGCCCTGTTTTTTAGATATTGATGCAGTTAATCTCGAATTAAAACCTTAAATCAATAATAATAATTAATTGTGCCCCATTTGAGGTGAATTTGTTGCTCATTTCCAGCAAATTCTTTCTTCCAGCACCGCTGCGTTTAAATCTGGGCCTTTAATGAATCGCACTGTGTTCTCTCCGTAGGCTAGTCGGTGAGCGAACACCTGACTAGCTTATTGTTTAGGCTAGCAGTTTGTACTAAGCTCCTCGTTCCTGGTTTGGGATCTGACGCGTTCCATTTTTGGAAGCTTGGCTTCATTCCTTTCCCCAAAAGTTTACTTTGCACAGGCGCTCGCCAGCTAATCTGTGCTATGCCGCGGCCTGCAAGCAGCATTAACAAAGAACAAAAGCAGGTTTTCGTCATCGCTTCTTTACTTCTCACTTACTTAGACACGACTTACGTGCTCTTTCTTTAAATATAGCTGCTAAATCTGAGCCCCAGCACTGAAGGTGTATGTTAAAGTCAGAAATTAAGGACTTTGGTCGCAACCAAGGCTGTAGGAGTGTAGAACTTTGGGAGGGACACATGCTAATATGAATCAAAGCCCACCCTATCCCATAAAATATTAGCTATGAGCTGATTCCACTGTAGGTAAGGTAGTAAATCACTGTATGTATAGTGACGTAGAACAACATTCGTAGAATTACAGTAAATTACAAATAAATAAACAAAATATAACATTATCTGTACGTCTGTTTATAATAAAATAAATCCAATTAAAGATCACTTTACAAACTAAACTAGATACTCCACATTACATACTACTGCTGTTAGAAAACCTTTAAACTATACATGCAGTGTCTGGATTATATACATATATAACTAAAAATGACTAGACCAGACTAATATTAATGTTAGACTGTAAGGCTGTGTCCCAAACAGCACCCTCTTGAACATTACATACTGCACTACTGAAAGCACTTCTAACGTCCTTTTATTTATTTATTAATTAATTTATTTAATGTATTATATTTTATTATTTAGTAGCAGTCTGCAGTTTGGGGGCGTGGCCAGAGAGTAATGTAACTTTATGTTTTTAACTTTCTGACTAAAGTTAATATAAACGTTAGCTAACCCAAACCCTCCTAGTCTGTTACCATAACAACACATTATACTAAAGCTGGTTTATTACAGTATATATGGTCATCGTTGCTGTTCACTGCTCTCATCACTGACCTCACGTTTAAAGCTGGCGTGAGCTACTCGACGCTCCAGCGAGGCGAGAGCTCGGCTCAGTGAAGCTGCTGACTGTAGGATGTTTCTGAACAGGTATCTCAACATCTCAGCCAGAGACCGTTGCTAACAACAAACAAGTTTTTTTTAACTCTTTCCGCTTTTCTCTGGTTTAATTTTTGGGTGGGACAAATCTACCTGTTTCTGATATAGGGTGGAACACCCCCCACCCCCCCCCCATCCGCCCCGGTTCCAACACCAATGGATATAACATAAGCAGCCAGTATTAGATTGCCAGCATCACTGCTGCTGTTGCAGAGAACCAGAAGCTGGTTGCACACAGTTTACTGGGTATGCATTGATTGTCCATGGATGTCCTTGCATGAGCTGATGGGCTGCTTTCTGACATCTTATAAGCTCAGTATGAATGAAAATGACTGGATAAGCTTACATGTGAAAGATACTGATTGGAGAAACTCAGCCGTCTCCATCGTTATAGTAGCAGCTCGTTATGCTTTACTAATAAGCTCACAGGCCCGCTTTGAAAAGTCGATGTTGCAAGGTCACCCAGAGCTAATGCTGAAGTTCCTGACTGATCAGGTCAGGAGTGATGGCGGCAGCATTCTGTGCGACACCACGTTACAGCTTATAGAAGGATATCTCTGGAGTTTACTGAATGTCAGTGGAATGTATGTTGTTAGGCTCCTAATAAGAAGCTTGGGGCAGCAGGTCTTGCGAGCTGTTACACTGCGTTCACACCAAGAGTGATAAAAGTGCTCAGCATCGCCCGTGTGACAGGTAGTGAGTCAAGCAGGCTGGTTAGACCGAATTGCATACATTTCCATGTGTAGAATATCCGGATAAGCACAGATATTCATATATCTCTCTTTATAACTCTGTATTTCTCTCACTTAGTGTAATATTGTTCTTGTTACATGTCATATGCGCGCAGAGGTGGCAGAAGTACAAGTTCCTTACTTAAGTAAAAGTACTAGTAATCTAGTAAAAAAAATACACAAGTAAAAGTATAAAAGTACATGCTCCCAAATGTACTTAAAGTATAAAAGTAAAACTATTTCTTTAAAAATAGTTCTAATAATTCTTTGCATTGAGCTCTCACCTCTTTGGGAGACACAATAGCCATCTCATTCGTCAAGAGGTGTTTAGTTTGTTTGTTTGTTTGTTTGTTTGTTTGTTTGTTTTCTTTTCCGAGCGCTCACTGCTGAGGCCTGAAAGCTGTCAAAGTAGCCAATCACAGCCCCCCCTTCACATCCAGTAGTATTATGATTTGCGCTTCATTGGGACCCTGAATAGAATTGATTAAAAAACATATAAATAAGGAGATAGAACTGAACTCTGGTGAGAACTGAACTCTGGTGAGAACTGAACTCTGGTGAGAACTGAACTCTGGTGAGAACTGAACTCTGGTGAGGACTAAACTCGTGTGAGAACTAAACGCGTGTGAGAACTGAACGCGTGTGAGAACTGAACTCTGGTGAGAACTGAACTCTGGTGAGAACTGAACTCTGGTGAGGACTAAACTCTGGTGAGGACTAAACTCGTGTGAGAACTAAACGCGTGTGAGAACTGAACTCTGGTGAGAACTGAACTCTGGTGAGAACTGAACTCTGGTGAGAACTAAACTCTGGTGAGAACTAAACTCTGGTGAGAACTAAACTCTGGTGAGAACTGAACCCTGGTGAGAACTGAACCCTGGTGAGAACTGAACCCTGGTGAGAACTGAACCCTGGTGAGAACTAAACCCTGGTGAGAACTAAACTCTGGTGAGAACTGAACCCTGGTGAGAACTGAACCCTGGTGAGAACTGAACCCTGGTGAGAACTGAACCCTGGTGAGAACTGAACCCTGGTGAGAACTAAACTCTGGTGAGAACTGAACTCTGGTGAGAACTGAACCCTGGTGAGAACTGAACTCTGGTGAGAACTAGCGACACCACGTAGAACATACGCTATTTCCAAACCGGACGTCAACAAACGAGCAGTACGAGTTGTTACTGAGCTGATCTTTTCTGAAAGAAGAGAAAGGAGTGAATATGGAGGAGAAGATGGATAAAGGCTCTCACAGTCATTGGTTATTGTTGGTGTTCTCCTCCTCGACTGTCGCGTCGCCCACAGCCGCAGAGAGATCACGTCAACGGTGATGCGGTTCTCTCTCTATGTGATCTCATTGGCTGTAGCTAGACGCTGCTGTTGACTCACAGTCACCGACTGGTCTAGATATTAAACGTGCTAGACGTTTTTCGGGCATCTCTGATTAGTCAGCAACTACTCGGTGGCTGTTTGGCGAGCGTCTTTCAATCAGTCGGCGACTGAACATCAGGCTGAAGTCGTGTAGTGTAAATTAGACATTAGCATCACTGTCCAATTCAAAAACCAACAAAAACGATGATCTACTGAGGTCTGAAGAGGATACTCTGGTGTCTCGCTGGGCCGTGAAAACCTGTTCAGATTTAGATGTTACTTTGTCTTCTGCTGTACGAGGCAGGACTGCAGAAGCGGCTGATCTGCAGAGACTATTAGATTTCTATCTTTCAGTGTTTGGAGTTCCCCTACTGCTTCCTCCGCATCACACGGCTCATTGAGTAGCCCACATCAACCAACTGCTGCTGACAGGAGACTCGATAGATGAGGTTCAGCACATGAGGTCTTGGAGCACATGATCTCCGAACACATCAGAGATCCAAGCCTTCATCCACAGATTCATGTAGAGAGGAGGTGCTTTATGACAAATATCAAGTTCCAGTGTTGTTTTAACAAGGTTACTTTGGATTTTACCTTGAAAAAATCAGGTTTTTCATCGTTTTTAAATCTTTGTGTGTCGTACTTATACAGAATAATGCAGGGTGAGTGTATTGGATCGATGACATCACTGCTCACCATGTTAATAATCACAGTCCAGCTGTTATGCTGATAATGTTAATAATCACAGTCCAGCTGTTATGCTGATAATGTTAATAATCACAGTCCAGCTGTTATGCTGATAATGTTAATAATCACAGTCCAACTGTTATGCTGATAATGTTAATAATCACAGTCCAGCTGTTATGCTCATAATGTTAATAATCACTGTCCAGCTGTTATGCTGAGAATGTTAATAATCACAGTCCAGCTGTTATGCTCATAATGTTAATAATCACTGTCCAGCTGTTATGCTGATAATGTTAATAATCACAGTCCAGCTGTTATGCTGATAATGTTAATAATCACAGTCCAGCTGTTATGCTGATAATGTTAACAATCACAGTCCAGCTGTTATGCTGATAATGTTAATAATCACAGTCCAGCTGTTATGCTGATAATGTTAATAATCACAGTCCAGCTGTTATGCTGATAATGTTAATAATCACAGTCCAGCTGTTATGCTCATAATGTTAATAATCACTGTCCAGCTGTTATGCTGATAATGTTAATAATCACAGTCCAGCTGTTATGCTGATAATGTTAACAATCACAGTCCAGCTGTTATGCTGATAATGTTAATAATCACAGTCCAGCTGTTATGCTGATAATGTTAATAATCACTGTCCAGCTGTTATGCTGATAATGTTAATAATCACAGTCCAGCTGTTATGCTGATAATGTTAACAATCACAGTCCAGCTGTTATGCTGATAATGTTAATAATCACAGTCCAGCTGTTATGCTGATAATGTTAATAATCACAGTCCAGCTGTTATGCTGATAATGTTAATAATCACAGTCCGGCCGTTATGCTGATAATGTTAACAATCACAGTCCAGCTGTTATGCTGATAATGTTAACAATCACAGTCCAGCTGTTATGCTGATAATGTTAACAATCACAGTCCAGCTGTTATGCTGATAATGTTAACAATCACAGTCCAGCTGTTATGCTGATAATGTTAATAATCACAGTCCAGCTGTTATGCTGATAATGTTAACAATCACAGTCCAGCTGTTATGCTGATAATGTTAACAATCACAGTCCAGCTGTTATGCTGATAATGTTAATAATCACAGTCCGGCCGTTATGCTGATAATGTTAACAATCACAGTCCAGCTGTTATGCTGATAATGTTAACAATCACAGTCCAGCTGTTATGCTGATAATGTTAACAATCACAGTCCAGCTGTTATGCTGATAATGTTAATAATCACAGTCCGGCCGTTATGCTGATAATGTTAACAATCACAGTCCAGCTGTTATGCTGATAATGTTAACAATCACAGTCCAGCTGTTATGCTGATAATGTTAACAATCACAGTCCAGCTGTTATGCTGATAATGTTAATAATCACAGTCCAGCTGTTATGCTCATAATGTTAATAATCACTGTCCAGCTGTTATGCTGATAATGTTAACAATCACAGTCCAGCTGTTATGCTGATAATGTTAATAATCACAGTCCAGCTGTTATGCTGATAATGTTAACAATCACAGTCCAGCTGGTATGCTGATAATGTTAATAATCACAGTCCAGCTGTTATGCTCATAATGTTAATAATCATGTTCAGCTGTTATTAGCTTGCCGGAGTAGTAGACCCTCCATCTCTTCTGAAGACCACTTTCTACCTCCCGCCATGTTGAAACTTCCTCTATGACGCAACTGCACATGCGCGGAACATTCTTCAACTTTCCGATTGGGAATGTAATCGGATACAGCTGTTTACACGACTATTATTCTTCTATTGAACAAATTATTTACATGCCTCGTTCAATCTAGTAGAAATTGTAATCTGACTCTATTATTAGCTATCGGATTATCAACGGATTATCAGACTGCATGTAAACGTAGCCAATGTAACGTGAGTTTTTCAAACCATGGCAATCGACCACAGTCTCAATGATCATTGAGCTCTAATAATTTAACAATAATAATACCGTGGTTTACTGTGAAACCGGTGACTGTTCAGTTATTCAGTAGTACAATCAGGAGAAAGCCGCTTGATCATGATGCCAATTAGCAATTAGCCACCGCCAATTCATCCAGAAGGGACATTTTGAGTAACTGTGTAATCCCAATGTTTTCAATATCAACCTAAATACAATACTGTTTACATTCACTACTCGCACAAAACATTAATGTTTACATTTGTTACTTGCAACTTGCACTTTATGGCTGCTGTTCTTCATACCTGCACATAAAAGCACACATAACTTTTATTTTTTATTCTTTAACTATAAAAATACTTTTATTTGCTTCAACTTATATTGTTATACTTTGTATATTTTGTATATATTTATTATTATTTATTTGTTATCATTTTTCTATTGGTGAATGTAGGAACAGCAAAGCAAAGTAAGAATTTCATTGTATACTCTTGAATCTTGAATAAAGCTTACCCTGGTATATGGATTGGGCTGTTATCTAGTGCTTTGTAGCTGCTTTCTTCAGTCGAGTGGCCGCGTGGTCCATCCCGAGGAGCCTCAGTTCAGCCCGCCCCGCTGTCGAAGCTGAATATAAACAGTCATTAATCAAAGGAGCAGCACTTTTCAGCAGACTGCCCTCACTGTGCTTAGTGATAGAAGCACCCAAGCTAGAAATCTACTCTCCTGCAGAGCTGTTCAGCTGAAGCCCTAATCTTGCACACCTGGATCTAATACTGAAAGGCTTTGATTAGCCGGATCAGGTGTGTCCAATTAAAGTTTAGAGCTAGCTCCGCAGGAGGGAAAGTCTCCGCGGGCAGGCTTTGGGCATCCATGCTTTTCGACAAGTTCCCAGAAAAGAGCTTCTTGTGTTTCTAGGAAGAGTCCACACGGTTTATTTCAAGCTTTTTCAAGAAAAACGCTCGTTTACGCACATCCCTCACGTCTCTCTCTCTCTCTCTCTCTCTCTCTCTCTCCGGTTCTCAGCGCCCTGGTGGAAGCTGCGCTGGTTGCAAAGGACACTGTTGTGTGCGGCTTTCGTAACGAAAACATGGCCTGGTGCCTGGCTGTCTGGAGGGGCTGGGGAGGCCGCGAGCTGGAGCTGTTCTACCAGAGCTACGAGGAACTGGGCCGCTTGGAGGCCAGCATGAGAAAAAGAAGGTAGCTGTGTGAGGGTGTGGGTGCGTGTGTGTGTGTGTGTGTGTGTGCGCGCACCCCCTGAGCAGAATCGCAGCACTGTGTGGCTGAGGATGACTTGAGGGAATACACACACACACACACACACACACACACATTCTCTCACACACACACAAGTACAGGTAAAGGACTCGGATGTATGGAATGAGTATATGAGTAGGTCTTAGTTTCAGGTAGTACACGTACATAGAAGCCTCGGAATGAAGGATTTTACTCACTGACATGAAGTCGGAGGCCTCGGAATACAAACACAAATACACACTTGCCACATACGCGGCCCACTGTCACATATGGACTGTACACACACACACACACACACACAAACACACACTCTCCATTATATAGACTGACATCAGCACTGCGTTCATAAAGGCAGATTTGTATTTCCTTAAGAGAGTACAGTCAGGGCAAGAAAATATCATTTAATTAATAATATTTGTAAGAAACGAGTGAAGGAAGGAAAGAACGAAAGAGGAAAAGAAGAAAAGGGAAGCAAGAACAAAAATAAAGGAAAACGGAAGGGCAGAGGCAAGGAAAAGGAGGCAGGAAAGAAAGGGGAAGGAGGACTAAAAAGACAAAGAAAAATAGCGAAATAAGATAAAAGAAAGAAAAGAAAAAACAGGAAAGTTAGGAGGGAAAAGAAAAGAGGAAAAAAGGAAGGTATAAATAGATGGACATAAATGGAATGAAAAGGAATGTACAAAGAAGCCAAGTCGGAAAAGAGCGAACTAATGAAAGAAAGAATGTGTGAGTAAAGCAGTTTGGAAGAAAAATGATATAGTCCTCATTCTGACCCCAGTCCAGGCCTCCATCAGAGCCCAGTCTAGACCTCCATCCAAACCCAGTCCAGCCTTCCACCTGACCTCAGTCCAGCCTTCCATCCGACCCCAGTCCAGCCTTCCACCTAACCCCAGTCCTGCCCTCCACCTGACCTCAGTCCAGCCTTACACCTGACCTCAGTCCAGCCCTCCATCCAACCCCAGTCCAGCCTTCCACCCAACCTCAGTCCAGCCTTCCACCCAACCTCAGTCCAGCCTTCCACCAAACCTCAGTCCAGCCTTCCATCCGACCCCAGTCCAGCCTTCCACCTAACCCCAGTCCTGCCCTCCACCTGACCTCAGTCCAGCCCTCTATCCAACCCCAGTCCTGCCCTCCACATGACCTCAGTCCAGCCTTCCAGGTGCCCTAAGTTCAGTCTTCCACCTGACCTTAATCCAGCCTACCACTTGACCTCAGTCCAGCCCTCCACCCAACCTCAGTCCTGTCTTCCAACAGACTCCAGTCTAGCCTTCCACCTGACCTCAGTCCAGCCTTTCACCCGACCTCAGTCCAGCCCTCCATCCAACCCCAGTCTGGCCCACTACCAGACCTCAGTCCATGCCTCTACCTGACCTCAGCCCAGCCCACCGCCTGACCTCAGTCCAGCCTTCCACCCGACCCCAGTCCAGCCTACCACTTGACCCCAGTCCAGCCTACCACTTGACCCCTGTCCAGCCTTCCACCGGACCTCAGTCTAGCCCTCCATCCAACCCCAGTCCAGCCTTCCGCATTACCTCAGTTCATGCCTCCACCAGACTCCAGTCTAGCCTTCCACCCTACCTCAGTTCAGCCCTCCGTCCGACCTCAGTCCAGGCCTATACCTGACCCCAGTCCATGCCTTCACAAGACCCCGGTCCAGCCTTCCACCTGACATCAATCCAGCCTTCCACAAGACCTCAGTCTAGCCCTCAACCTGACCCCAGCCCAGCTTTGAGCCCTATCAGGTTACTCTGAGCTTCCAGTGTATTAGGAATTCTAACTTGTATCTAAACTCACAGGTCTACTTACCATATACCTGCACTGTAGGTTTACACTTAAAGGCTGTAGCCTGTCTGCTGCTGATCCGCCTGCTGGTTCATTGATGTAGCGGGACCCTCATACAACTTTATCAGAAACCCCCCCTCACTCTGTTCCTCACCTCCATCTCCTCCACTCTGTTCTTCACCTCCATTTCCTTCACTCTGTTCTTCACCTCCATCTCCTCCACTCTGTTCTTCACCTCCATCTCCTCCACTCTGTTTCTCACCTCCATCTCCTCCACTCTGTTCCTCACCTCCATCTCCTCCACTCTGTTCCTCACCTTCATCTCCTCCACTCTGTTCCTCACCTCCATCTCCTCCACTCTGTTCCTCACCTCCATCTCCTCCACTCTGTTCCTCACCTTCATCTCCTCCACTCTGTTCCTTACCTCCAACTCCTCCATTCTGTTCCTCACCTCCATACCCTACACTATGTTCCTTACCTCTGTCTCCTCCACTATATTCTTCACCTCCAACTCCTCCACTCTGTTTCTCACCTCCATCTCCTCCACTCTGTTCTTCACCTCCATCTCCTCCACTCTGTTCTTCACCTCCATCTCCTCCACTCTGTTCCTCACCTCCATCTCCTCCACTCTGTTCTTCACCTCCATCTCCACTCTGTTCCTCACCTCCATCTTCTCCGCTCTGTTCCTCACCTCCATCTTCTCCACTCTGTTCCTCACCTCCATCTCCTCCACTCTGTTCCTCACCTCCATCTCCTCCACTCTGTTCTTCACCTCCATCTCCACTCTGTTCCTCACCTCCATCTTCTCCGCTCTGTTCTTCACCTCCATCTTCTCCACTCTGTTCCTCACCTCCATCTCCTCAACTCTGTTCCTCGAATACTGCCTCCATCTGGATTTAGAATGTTGTCAGAATGTTGTTTCCCATTGGGATGGGAAATAAATGGATTAGGAGCAGGAAGGTGTTCCTATATGGTACGTGGACCTGATAGAATGTGTGTTAGTGACACCATTTGAAGCAGCGAACCAAGAAAAGAGCCTTCCAGACGCTAATGCTCTGTATCTCGCGGGCCGGCTCAGCTCGGCTGAATAATCGGATGTGTCTTTGGATTCGCTCCAAGACTTTATTTCTCCGAGCGTGTTTCTAAGCCCGAATGTAAGCAGCAATAACAGCAGAATGTGAGCTTCAGCATTAACCCTCAGAGAAGCCTCTTTATGTACGCCGAGGCCACCGCAGTGGAAACAGGCCCAGAGGATCACGTCACTAACGGATTACAGGAATTAAACATTAACAAGCGGCTCTAACAATAACAAGTCAGGGTTAAAATCAGTTCACAGGGTTACAGCAGCTGAATGTCTTGAAGACCCTTAACACTGTCCTACTGATCTCTGCAGATATACCAGCATGTTAGCTTTTACTTCTGTAAATATGTAACACTTGGATTGTATTTATTACGAGCTCTACATCTGCATGTGTACATAGACCATCTCTGTATTGTAAATGTAAATAAAAGCTGGACGACTGTATTCGGTTTGTGATGTGTTCATTTTTATTGGTCATCGTTTTCAGTAAATATCCCATAAAACAGGAGCGCCAACGTGAACCACACAGGAGAATGTTCTGCAGGAGTCTTCGTCAGTCAGGATGAGAGACTGAAACTCCTGGTCCAGTTTCTTGTAGCTGTAGTTTTAGATCTATCACCAGTGACCAGTCACATCCTGCTTAAACAAGGAACCTCTCGACCACCTGATCCACACTACACAGTGAAATGTTCTTGTTTTAATGGAGTATCTTCTTCCTTAACACAACAATGGACTGACGGGTCTCTAAAGAAAGTTGTTTCTTTCTGGTCATTGTGAGTCGGTCAGCAAGCCATCAACTGCTGATCTTCAGATACTAATTTAACCTAGAATGTTGTTCCCTTTTATACTCACTTATTAGTAGAATGTTTTTCAGCTGTGCATCACAATTGATCAAGAGTGTCCTAACAACCAATTAGTCCAATAACATCCTTAACTTGGATTGGCGGCCGTACCAGGAGATTTAGACAGAGGACTGAGAATTGCTGATAATAGGAGCGCCAACGTGAACCACACAGGAGAATGTTCTGCAGGAGTCTTCGTCTGCGGTCAGGACGAGAGACTGAAGCTCCTGGTCCAGTTTCTTGTAGCTGTAGTTTTAGATCTATCACCAGTGACCAGTCACATCCTGCTTAAACAAGGAACCTCTCGACCACCTGATCCACACTACCACATGCCTCTGGACATCACCACAGTGGGAGATGTGATTTAAATGTAGATTTTCAGCTTCAGTTGAGGGTTTTAATGAAACGGTTTCCAGCCACAGACTTGAATACAATTGGACAGTTGACTGATAAACGCGACATGTTTATAACCAGTAAGACTGACGGATCTTCGGTGAAGTAATGGAAAGAGAAAGGCATGTGATTTCACTGTGTGTCAAGATGATGCGTGTAATATTCCTGTTCATGTTGGGAAGCGTTATGGATTGGCTGCAGTGAAGATGTGATTCTGTGGGACAGTGCTTTGAGATCACTTACACACTACTGGTTAGGATGTATTGTAAGTGATCATGAAAGCACCAAAAATCTAAGTGTTGCTAGTTTGAAACCAACTACTCCTAACATAAGAGTTGGCATGGGCTTTACACTCCAACTTACCATCAAACTAGCATTCAGCTGGTCCAACTGGCCTGTTCCCCTCGCTCAAGGGTGTAGATTTGCTCTGGACATTGGTTTTCAATAAATATCCCATAAAACAGGAGCGCCAACGTGAACCACACAGGAGAATGTACTGCGGGAGTCTTCGTCGGTCAGGATGAGAGACTGAAACTCCTGGTCCAGTTTCTTGTAGCTGTAGTTTTAGATCTATCACCAGTGATCAGTCACATCCTGCTTAAACAAGGAACCTCTCGACCACCTGATCCACACTACACAGTGAAATGTTCTTGTTCTTGTAATATCTTCTTCCTTAACACAACAATGGACTGACGGGTCTCTAAAGAAAGTTGTTTCTTTCTGGTCATTGTGAGTCGGTCAGCAAGCCATCAACTGCTGATCTTCAGATACTAAACTAACCTAGAATGTTGTTCCCTTTTATACTCACTTATTAGTAGAATGTTTTTCAGCTGTGCATCACAATTGAACAAGAGTGTCCTAACAACCAATTAGTCCAATAACATCCTTAACTTGGATTGGTGGTCGTACCAGGAGATTTAGACAGAGGACTGAGAATTACTGATAATAGAACTATATGTAAAATAAGCCTCTATACAAAAATAGACTTTTAATAAAACATTTTTATTCTTTAAAAATCATCTGATACACTTACATTCATTGTGAAATGGACAATATTGTTTGTGAATTGCATGAAAATTGCATGAAATGAAATTCTAAAGTGATCCTGAACTTTTGAGCGGTAGTGTATATATATATATATATATATATATATATATATATATATATATATAGTAAGTGAGTAATGATTTACTGTAGAGCAACAATCATAAGCCTGTGTGACACCTACACATGCCGTTCATGACATGACATATATTTAGAGCTTGGCAATCTGCCAACATTTGTCATTATTGTTGTTATAAATTACATCACAATGTCATAACAAGCTTTTCTCAACATATCCTGAATGTCATCAGTACTTAACATGTCTCAGATGCAGATTTATATATATATATATATATATATATATATATGCTTCTGAAAAAAAGAAAATCTTAGTGTTTATTTATAGAGGCAGTACTCTCCGACTCTCCTTTTTACTCTCCGACTCTCCATTCTTGCCTCAACAGTCGCTCTTCACCTCCACTTCTCTTTATTACAGTACTTTATTCTTTCTCTGACTCGCTTTACTCCCCGACTCTCCATTCCTGCCTCAACAGTGACTCTCCGCCTTCACTCCTCCTTATTACAGCACCTTATTCTTTCTCTGACTCGTTTTATTCTCTGACTCTCCATTCCTGCCTCTACAACCGCTCTTCACCTCCACTTTATTACAGCACACTATTCTTTCTTTGACTTGCTTTACTCTCTGACTCTCCATTCCTGCCTCAACAGTCGCTCTCCGCCTCCATTTCTTTTTATTACAGCACCTTATTCTTTCTCTGACTCGCTTTACTCTCTGACTCTCCATTCCTGCCTCAACAACCGCTCTTCACCTCCACTTTATTACAGCACACTATTTTTTCTCTGACTCGCTTTGTTCTCCGACTCGCTTTACTCTCTGACTCTCCATTCCTGCCTCAACAGTCGCTCTCTGCCTCCACTTCTCTTTATTACAGCACACTATTTTTTCTCTGACTTGCTTTATTCTCTGACTCTCCATTCCTGCCTCAACAACCGCTCTTCACCTCCACTTCTCTTTATTACAGCACCTTATTCTTTCTCTGACTCTCCATTCCTGCCTCAACAGTCACTCTTCACCTCCACTTCTCTTTATTACAGCACCTTATTCTTTCTATGACTCTCTTTACTCCCCGACTCGCTTTACTCTCCGATTGCTGCTTCTCGCTTCGTACCTCGCCTGTGTGTTCCGCCCTCCCGAATCCACACAGATCTGATTGGCTGAGGAGCACCTTTGGTGATCTTACAGCGCACGTGATTGGTCTGTGAGTTTGCGCTGCAAAACCTGTATACCATAAAGACAAGAAAAGCTCCGCCTCTTAAAATAAACAGTCAGAATGAAATCCTCCTCAGTAGATTATCAGTCGGGGCTATCCCTCACTGTATATAGTGATTACAGTCTGGTACAAATACAATATATCAGAGGTCACTGATAGGCGGACCGCGACCCGGGTCCGAACCCAGACGTTGTCCAATGTGGACCCAAACCGTGTTTCGACAGTGTTTATTTTAAGCGGCGGAACATTTCTTGTCTTTATGGTATACAGGCTTTGGGGCGCATTACACTCACTGACCAATCACGTGCGCTGTAGGATCACCAAAGGCTCTCCTCAGCCAATCAGATCTGTTCAGATTCGGGCGCGTGGCGTGCACACAGGCGAGGTACGGAGCGGGAAGCAGCAGTCGGAGAAAGGCTCATTCAGACGTCGTGCTATAAGAGTTAACTCGGCAGCGAAATGGCTTTTCAACCAGGAATGAACCGAGACATGTTTATTCTTCTCACAGACACCTCCACACCAACATCTCATCTGTTCTGAGAGCGTGAGAATTAAACATAGTCACGTATCTCTCTTATGTGTGTGAGAATGACCCTCACACCATTTCAACCCAGGTTTAAAGTCCTGGCTGGACAACCAACTAGAACAAGAGAAAGTCTAAGAGAAGAACACAAGAGAGAGAGAAACTGTTAGGATATTAAACCGAGTTAACAAGAAGAAGCAGATCTTATTTACTTTTTCTATTTTTTTGAATACAGCCCTTATTTACTTTAAGAGAGGGAAAAAAACATTTATTATTAGTTTATAAATAATAAATTCAGTTCAGTATTTAAACAGTAAATATACTGAAATATACTGAACGGTATGTGTGGTGTGTTGGTGTTTCAGTAGCTGATGGTATGAGATGCTGATGCTAGACTACTTCAGTAAACAGGATACACCACTGAATCAGAACACACGTTAGAAGTTATGATGGTCCGGACCTTGGCCTGAGGAGATCTCCTCTAACTGGACCTTACTTCTAATTAAATACCCCTGCTCTATATCCACAAACACACACGATTGGACTACCTGATTGTCTCAGGCTTGTAAATTAGTCTCAATTACACAGATAAATACCACAGCAGCATGCTAATCACCTGATCAAAACACACACACACTGAGAAAGCGTTACAAATGACCAAGCGCTTGTCCCGTCAGCGAGCCTGTTTCTGCGAACGCGGGCCGATTTCCTCGGATGCAGCCACCGATTCTCTGTAAACAAGCCGACGGAGTGGATGCCAGAGGTTTACTCAACAGTGGACACGGTGGCCTGAGAGCGGAGCTCCGTGAATGTGCCTCTGTGCCGCTGTTTGTTTTTGCATGATATGAATTAGTCAAATATAATCTCGCTGATTTAGCTCCCCAGCTACTACAATATCATACATCACAGCCCACCTTTCTGTATCTTATATATTATATATCTATAGAGAGAACATCTGGATATGGATGTATGTTTGTAGTAGACTGTACAGAGAAAGAAGAGTGAGAGAACATCTGGATATGGATGTATGTATGTAGTAGACTGTACAGAGAAAGAAGAGCAAGAGAACATCTGGATATGGATGTATGTATGTAGTAGACTGTACAGAGAAAGAAGAGTGAGAGAACATCTGGATATGGATGGATGTATGTAGTAGACTGTACAGAGAAAGAAGAGTGAGAGAACATCTGGATATGGATGTATGTATGTAGTAGACTGTACAGAGAAAGAAGAGTGAGAGAACATCTGGATATGGATGTATGTTTGTAGTAGACTGTACAGAGAAAGAAGAGTGAGAGAGAACATCTGTATATGGATGTATGTATGTAGTAGACTGTACAGAGAAAGAAGAGTGAGAGAACATCTGGATATGGATGTATGTATGTAGTAGACTGTACAGAGAAAGAAGAGTGAGAGAACATCTGGATATGGATGTATGTATGAATGGAGTAGACTGTACAGAGAAAGAAGAGTGAGAGAACATCTGGATATGGATGTATGTATGAATGGAGTAGACTGTACAGAGAAAGAAGAGTGAGAGAACATCTGGATATGGATGGATGTATGTAGTAGACTGTACAGAGAAAGAAGAGTGAGAGAACATCTGGATATGGATGTATGTATGTAGTAGACTGTACAGAGAAAGAAGAGCAAGAGAACATCTGGATATGGATGTATGTATGTAGTAGACTGTACAGAGAAAGAAGAGTGAGAGAACATCTGGATATGGATGGATGTATGTAGTAGACTGTACAGAGAAAGAAGAGTGAGAGAACATCTGGATATGGATGTATGTATGTAGTAGACTGTACAGAGAAAGAAGAGTGAGAGAACATCTGGATATGGATGTATGTTTGTAGTAGACTGTACAGAGAAAGAAGAGTGAGAGAGAACATCTGTATATGGATGTATGTATGTAGTAGACTGTACAGAGAAAGAAGAGTGAGAGAACATCTGGATATGGATGTATGTATGTAGTAGACTGTACAGAGAAAGAAGAGTGAGAGAACATCTGGATATGGATGTATGTATGAATGGAGTAGACTGTACAGAGAAAGAAGAGTGAGAGAACATCTGGATATGGATGTATGTATGAATGGAGTAGACTGTACAGAGAAAGAAGAGTGAGAGAACATCTGGATATGGATGTATGTATGTAGTAGACTGTACAGAGAAAGAAGAGTGAGAGAACATCTGGATATGGATGTATGTATGTAGTAGACTGCACAGAGAAAGAAGAGTGAGAGAACATCTGGATATGGATGTATGTATGAATGGAGTAGACTGTACAGAGAAAGAAGAGTGAGAGAACATCTGGATATGGATGTATGTATGTAGTAGACTGTACAGAGAAAGAAGAGTGAGAGAACATCTGGATATGTATGTATGTAGTAGACTGTACAGAGAAAGAAGAGTGAGAGAACATCTGGATATGGATGTATGTAGTAGACTGTACAGAGAAAGAAGAGTGAGAGAACATCTGGATATGGATGGGTATGTATGTAGTAGACTGTACAGAGAAAGAAGAGTGAGAGAACATCTGGATATGTATGTATGTATGTAGTAGACTGTACAGAGAAAGAAGAGTGAGAGAACATCTGGATATGGATGTATGTATGTAGTAGACTGTACAGAGAAAGAAGAGTGAGAGAACATCTGGATATGGATGTATGTATGAATGGAGTAGACTGTACAGAGAAAGAAGAGTGAGAGAACATCTGGATATAGATGTATGTATGTAGTAGACTGTACAGAGAAAGAAGAGTGAGAGAACATCTGGATATGGATGTATGTATGTAGCAGACTGTTTTTATATAACATCAGAATCTATATTATCAAATCTAGATATAGATTAGTTATAAGCCTCCTTCCTTTATATATATTGATATGGGACTCATCAGTAATAATCAGATACTAGTATAGCCCTATATGGAAATCCAATATAGGACATACATTAGCATTGTATGCATTTCCCTTATATTCCTACTTACATTAGTAACATAGTAACATATAGTAACCTTAATTACTGACCGGGCCAGTGGGGCCAGCACCCAGGGGCCCTTGAGGTCAGGGGGCCCTCACCCAAAACATTTATGATACAATATCTCCTCAATTTTAAGGATCATCTGACTTTTAGAGACTTTGACCCCAGGGCCTCTTAGGGCCCCTAGCCATGCTTTTGCACCCTAGCCATGCCTTTGCACCCTAGCCATGCCTTTGAGGGCCCTAGCCATGCTTTTGGGCCCCTTATGAAAATGGACAAGGCGTTGTGGCACTGCTCTGATTTCAACTTCTGGCTGTTAGCGGCCCTAGGAAAGAGGGGGGCATAGTTTTCGAGGGCTCCGGTTATGAGAGCCCCTACCAGGGGCTCCTAGAGAAGAGCAGGGCATACCATTAGAGGGCCCTTGATCATGAGGGGCGCAGGTTGACAACCCTTATCCGTCCTTGATAGTAACTGTGTAATAGATTTAGTCACTTGGGGACATTATTATATTTAAAAAGCTATTTACCCTCCAGACCGGACAGTAAACACTTTATTATTAAATATTAATCAGTATTAATAGAGTAAGTAGTGCTTTTCCATACGTCAGTGTGTTTATTTAACTCTTTCCAAGCTTCTCCTAAACAACCCAGTATTATTATCAGTTCTCATCTAATACCTGCTTTGACTGCTCAGTACTTCATTAAGCTAAATCAAGATTTGCTGCTGAAGGAACTGAACACATTCATACAATGTCTGGGGCGTCCAGGAGAAATCTGGAACCTAACTTTGTTCTTCAAACTGGATCAAGATCTGATCTACTTCTCTCACAATAACATATTCATGTTACTTTGTATTGTATGTATGATTATTTACATCAGTTCTAATCAGATCTGCTGTTCTTACTGGTGTATATACACGTATTGATAAGACTGATAGTGTAACAGTTGCTCGAGCTTGTCAGTGTTTATTTATACATAAATAATAATAAATAAAGGATGTACTTTGGTGAAAAGTGAATCAGCTGGTCATAAACCTTTAAACACGTTCTTCTGCGCTTGTGCAAGTGTTGCACAAGTGCTTAGCCTTCAAATGAAGTGTTTTTAAATGTGGCGCCACCGTCCGTTCCAAACCTCAGAGAAGTATTGCGAGGCGTTATTTTCGCCATATCACTCACTGCCAGTCAGCAGGACACAAACACCTCGCGGCTTCCTCGCTGCACAGTTCGAGGAGTTCCTTAATCGCCGTATTCTTCATAACAGATCAGAACCTTTATCCCCTCTGCTTAATTAATCAGTCCACTGAATAAGGTTTGCTCAGTGACTTGTCCTCCAGGAATGCAGTTCCAGGCCACTTCAGTAAATTAATCAATTTAACCATAGACTCCAACTTCACCCCCGAGCTTAATCAGAAGCAGTCTGGCTGATTGAGAGTCCGTTATTGAAGTTGCAGAGCTGCAGAGTCTCGAACTGCTTTCTATCCACAGAAGATATAACAGCTACCGTCAGGCCTGAGGCTGGTTTACACAGTGAAATCTCAGGGCAACTTAAGTTGCTTGAAACCTGCATGAAACTAAGCTTTACATGGGAGTGTAATTATGTAAACCTTCCCGCATCTCATTTGAAACTCAACTGCAACTTTACAGAACAAGTTTCAAGGAAACGTTTTAGATCACTATCAGTCAAACGTTTTAGATACACTACCAGACAAACGTTTTAGATACACTACCAGACAAACGTTTTAGATACACTACCAGTCAAATGATTTAGATACACTACCAGTCAAACGTTTTAGATACACTACCAGTCAAACGTTTTAGATACACTACCAGCCAAACGTTTTAGATACACTACCAGTCAAACGTTTTAGATACACTACCAGTCAAACGTTTTAGATACACTACCAGCCAAACGTTTTAGATACACTACCAGTCAAACGTTTTAGATACACTACCAGACAAACGTTTTAGATACACTACCAGTCAAACGTTTTAGATACACTACCAGTCAAATGTTTTAGATACACTACCAGTCAAACGTTTTAGATACACTACCAGTCAAACGTTTTAGATACACTACCAACCAAACGTTTTAGATACACTACCAGACAAATGTTTTAGATACACTACCAGTCAAACGTTTTAGATACACTACCAGTCAAACGTTTTAGATACACTACCAGTCAAACGTTTTAGATACACTACCAGACAAACGTTTTAGATACACTACTAGTCAAATGTTTTAGATACACTACCAACCAAACGTTTTAGATACACTACCAGTCAAACGTTTTAGATACACTACCAACCAAATGTTTTAGATACACTACCAGTCAAACGTTTTAGATACACTACCAGTGAAACGTTTTAGATACACTACCAACCAAACGTTTTAGATACACTACCAGACAAATGTTTTAGATACACTACCAGTCAAACGTTTTAGATACACTACCAGTCAAACGTTTTAGATACACTACCAGTCAAATGTTTTAGATACACTACCAGACAAACGTTTTAGATACACTACCAGACAAACGTTTTAGATACACTACCAGTCAAATGTTTTAGATACACTACCAGTCAAACGTTTTAGATACACTACCAGTCAAATGTTTTAGATACACTACCAACCAAACGTTTTAGATACACTACCAGTCAAATGTTTTAGATACACTACCAGACAAACGTTTTAGATACACTACCAGACAAACGTTTTAGATACACTACCAGTCAAATGTTTTAGATACACTACCAGTCAAACGTTTTAGATACACTACCAGTCAAACGTTTTAGATACACTACCAGACAAACGTTTTAGATACACTACCAGACAAACGTTTTAGATACACTACCAGTCAAACGTTTTAGATACACTACCAGACAAACGTTTTAGATACACTACCAGACAAACGTTTTAGATACACTACCAGTCAAACGTTTTAGATACACTACCAACCAAACGTTTTAGATACACTACCAGTCAAATGTTTTAGATACACTACCAGACAAACGTTTTAGATACACTACCAGACAAACGTTTTAGATACACTACCAGTCAAATGTTTTAGATACACTACCAGTCAAACGTTTTAGATACACTACCAGTCAAACGTTTTAGATACACTACCAGACAAACGTTTTAGATACACTACCAGACAAACGTTTTAGATACACTACCAGTCAAACGTTTTAGATACACTACCAGTCAAACGTTTAAGATACGCTACCAGACAAACGTTTTATATACGCTACCAGACAAACGTTTTATATACGCTACCAGTCAAACGTTTTATATACGCTACCAGTCAAACGTTTTAGATACACTACCAGTCAAACGTTTAAGATACACTACCAGTCAAACGTTTTAGATACACTACCATACAAACGTTTTAGATACACTACCAGACAAACGTTTTAGATACACTACCAGACAAACGTTTTAGATACACTACCAGTCAAACACTTTAGATACACTACCAGACAAACGTTTTAGATATACTACCAGTCAAACACTTTAGATACACTACCAGTCAAACGTTTTAGATACACTACCAGACAAACGTTTTATATACGCTACCAGTCAAACGTTTTAGATACACTACCAGTCAAACGTTTAAGATACACTACCAGTCAAACGTTTTAGATACACTACCATACAAACGTTTTAGATACACTACCAGACAAACGTTTTAGATACACTACCAGTCAAACGTTTTAGATACACTACCAGACAAACGTTTTAGATACACTACCAGTCAAACACTTTAGATACACTACCAGTCAAACGTTTTAGATACACTACCAGTCAAACGTTTTAGATACACTACCAGTCAAACGTTTTAGTACACTACCAGTCAAACGTTTTAGATACACTACCAGTCAAACGTTTTAGATACACTACCAGCCAAACGTTTTAAATACACTACCAGCCAAACGTTTTAGATACACTACCAGTCAAACGTTTTAGATACACTACCAATCAAACGTTTTAAATACACTACCAGCCAAACGTTTTAGATACACTACCAGACAAACGTTTTAGATACACTACCAGTCAAACGTTTTAGATACACTACCAGACAAACGTTTTAGATACATTACCAGACAAACGTTTTAGATACACTACCAGACAAACGTTTTAGATACATTACCAGACAAACGTTTTAGATACACTACCAGACAAACGTTTTAGATACACTACCAGCCCAAACGTTTTAGATACACTACCAGCCCAAACGTTTTAGATACACTACCAGACAAACGTTTTAGATACACTACCAGACAAACGTTTTAGATACACTACCAGTCAAACGTTTTAGATACACTACCAGACAAAGGTTTTAGATACACTACCAGACAAACGTTTTAGATACACTACCAGACAAACGTTTTAGATACATTACCAGACAAACGTTTTAGATACACTACCAGTCAAACGTTTTAGATACACTACCAGCCCAAACGTTTTAGATACACTACCAGACAAACGTTTTAGATACACTACCAGTCAAACGTTTTAGATACACTACCAGTCAAACGTTTTAGATACACTACCAGACAAACGTTTTAGATACACTACCAGTCAAACGTTTTAGATACACTACCAGCCCAAACGTTTTAGATACACTACCAGTTAAACGTTTTAGATACACTACCAGCCAAACGTTTTAGATACACTACCAGCCAAACGTTTTAGATACACTACCAGCCATATATATATATATAGAGAGAGGGAATCTAGCACACAACATTATTTATATAGATACTGTTATTGTCTTATGTGTGAACTTCATCAGCAGTTGTACATGTTCAATAACCATATCTATCTATCTATCTATCTATCTATCTATCTATCTATCTATCTATCTATCTATCTATCTATCTATCTATCAGTCTAAATAATGTTTTGTTTCAGTTTCTTGCAGTGCAAGACCATCAAGTTAACCTCACTGAAATAAGAAACGTCTGTGTAGCTTCACTGGAAACAGAGGTTATGTAACAATGCTACCAGCCTCACAAGCTCCAGGCCGTTAGTGAACCACTCTCCTTATACGGACTCACAGCAGTCCCGGTTTCCCGCTGGTCTTTAAAGGGCCTGGTTTTTCCCATTATTTGAATTTTACCTCCAAAGTTCTGTTTTTGGTTTTCTGTTCCAAAAACATTCAATTCTGTTTTTTTTACATGACCATTTTCCGACCTGACTTCATCTTTTACAGAGCTGAGCATCAGCGACCTCACTTCTGATTGGCTGCCCTATTCACCAAGGTGAGCAAGCTGTGGAGTTCTGAAGATTTAGAAAAACTAAAATCTGTGATTTGTTCAGTCTTTTGAACTTTTTTTTTTTTAATTGGCAACAGTGTAAAGAAAACGATTTCTGATTTTTTCACTGAAAAAGTTTTTTTCATTTTGTAAATATAAACAAACTCTTTTTGGTTTATTAATTTAATTTAGTTTAACTCCTCTAACTACCCCTAACTACCCCTAACTACCTCTAACTACTCCTAACTACCTCTAACTACCCCTAACTACCCCTAACTACCTCTAACTACTCCTAACTACCCCTAACTACCCCTAACTACCTCTAACTACTCCTAACTACCTCTAACTACCCCTAACTACCTCTAACTACTCCTAACTACCTCTAACTACTCCTAACTACCCCTAACTACCCCTAACTACCCCTAACTACCTCTAACTACTCCTAACTACCCCTAACTACCCCTAACTACCTCTAACTACTCCTAACTACCTCTAACTACCCCTAACTACCCCTAAGTCTCCAAACTTTAACCTAACTCTCCTAACTACCCCTAACTACCCCTAACTACCCCTAACTACCTCTAACTACTCCTAACTACCTCTAACTACCCCTAACTACCCCTAAGTCTCCAAACTTCTCCTAACTCCCCTAACTACCCCTAACTACCCCTAACTACTCCTAACTCCCCTAACTACCCCTAACTACTCCTAACTACCCCTAACTACTCCTAACTCCCCTAACTACCCCTAACTACCCCTAAGTCTCCAAACTACTCCTAACTCCCCTAACCCCCCTAACTCCTCTAACTACCCCTAAATCTGCTAACTACTCCTAACTCCCCTAACTACTCATAACTCCCCTAACCCCCCTAACTCCCCTAACCCCCCCTAACTCCCCTAACTCCCCTAACTACTCTTAACTCCCCTAACTACTCCTAACTACCCTAACTACCCCTAACTCCCCTAACTACTCCTAACTACCTCTAACTACCCCTAACTACCCCTAACTACCTCTAACTACTCCTAACTACCTCTAACTACCCCTAACTACCCCTAAGTCTCCAAACTTTAACCTAACTCTCCTAACTACCCCTAACTACCCCTAACTACCCCTAACTACCTCTAACTACTCCTAACTACCTCTAACTACCCCTAACTACCCCTAAGTCTCCAAACTTCTCCTAACTCCCCTAACTACCCCTAACTACCCCTAACTACTCCTAACTCCCCTAACTACCCCTAACTACTCCTAACTACCCCTAACTACTCCTAACTCCCCTAACTACTCCTAACTACCCCTAACTACCCCTAAGTCTCCAAACTACTCCTAACTCCCCTAACCCCCCTAACTCCTCTAACTACCCCTAAATCTGCTAACTACTCCTAACTCCCCTAACTACTCATAACTCCCCTAACCCCCCCTAACTCCCCTAACTCCCCTAACTACTCTTAACTCCCCTAACTACTCCTAACTACCCTAACTACCCCTAACTCCCCTAACTACTCCTAACTCCCCTAACTACTCATAACTCCCCTAACCCCCCCTAACTCCCCTAACTACTCCTAACTACTCCTAACTCCCCTAACTACTCTTAACTCCCCTAACTACTCCTAACTCCCCTAACTCCCCTAACTCCCCTAACTACTCCTAACTCCCCTAACTACTCCTAACTCCCCTAACTACTCCTAACTCCCCTAACTCCCCTAACTCCCCTAACCCCCCCTAACTCCCCTAACTACTCCTAACTCCCCTAACCCCCCCTAACTCCCCTAACTACTCCTAACTCCCCTAACTACTCCTAACTCCCCTAACTACTCCTAACTCCCCTAACTACTCCTAACTCCCCCTAACTCCCCTAACTCCCCTAACCCCCCCTAACTCCCCTAACTACTCCTAACTCCCCTAACTACTCCTAACTCCCCTAACTACTCCTAACTCCCTGCCACAAAACAGGGTAGATAATTAAACTGGACAGGGCAGGAGTTGTTCCAGGTCAGGTTAAAGGAGAGAACCCTGAACGTCTCTCAGGAATGGACGCTTGGCGAGCTTTTATTCCAGCCCCTAGTGGTGAGTTGTGGATCTGCACACAGAAAACACACAAACACTTTAACTAGTCAAATACAAGCTCACGAGAATCAACCAAGACACAAACCATTCCCAGAAATGAGAGAGACAGCCAGGAACAGTACAACAATTAATAACTCTCCCACGTCGTCCAGTACCTCTTCTTTTCCACACTATTTTTATTTTTCAGAAAGGTGAGGTCTTGTTCTGACGAAGACAATAAATATAAATGTCGGTTCATGGTTTCGACATCATCACTGTGATGAATTAACAACAGACTTTTTCAGGGTTTAAAAGACGCGGGAGGTGTAGTAAGTTCTCGTCCCTCAGGGCTGTGAAAGGTAATCAGGTAAAAGGTTTTCTCCCCCGCGCAGCTCCGCGCAGCGCGCTCTGACTCGGCAGTGGAGCTGCATCATCACGGCGCTAATGGGAAAGTCATTCCAGCCTCGTTTGCTCAGCACGTTTCTGGCAAGCGCTTCACTCTGTGGTGTAATTGCAGCACACAGCTCTTTTCGGCGGCCGGAGCTGTGTTGAGCATTAAAGCAGGAGGCCTGGAGTGGGGAGGCGGGGAGGGAGGAGGAAGATGAGGAGGAGGAGGGCAATAATAGGCTCCATGTGGCACAGGGCCTGGAGCGGCAGCAGCAGCAGCAGCAGCAGCGTCCTTGGGGCGACAACCAGTCAGCATGTGGGCAAAGCAGGAGAGAGAGAGAGAAAGACAGAGAGAGACAGACAAAGACAAAGACAGAGACAGAGAAAGAGAGAGAGAGAGAAACTGAGAGACAGGCAGACAGAGACAGACAGAGAGACAGATAAAGACAGAGAGGGAGAGAGGAAGAGACAGACAGAGACAGAGAGAGAGGGAGAGAGAAAGAGAGACAGGCAGACAAAGACAGAGAGAGAGAGAGAGAGAGAGAGAGAGACAGACAGAGACAGACAGAGACAGAGGGAGAGACAGACAGACAGAGAGAGACAAAGACAGAGAGGGAGAGGGAGAGACAGACAGAGAGAGACAAAGACAGAGAGAGAGATAGACAGAGACAAAGAGAGAGACAGAGACAAAGACAGAGAGGGAGAGACAGACAGAGAGTGACAGAGACAGAGAGAGACAAAGACAGAGAGAGAGAGAGAGGGAGAGAGAGGGAGAAAGAGAGAGAGGGAGAAAGGGGGGGACAGACAGAGAGAGACAAAGACAGAGAGGGAGAGACAGACGGAGAGAGAGGGAGAGAGAGAGAGAAAGAGAGAGAGAGGGAGAGACAGACAGAGATGGAGAGAGAAAGCGAGGGAGAAAGAGAAAGAAAGAAAGAGAGAGAGAGTAAGAGAGAATGTGAAAGCTGTAATGTAGAAATAGACCACCATATCATTTAGTCCTGATACTTTTAGACCACCATATCACTTAGTCCTGATACTTTTAGACCACCATATCACTTAGTCCTGATACTTTTAGACCACCATATCACTTAGTCCTGATACTTTTAGACCACCATATCACTTAGTCCTGATACTTTTAGACCACCATATCATTTAGTCCTGATACTTTTAGACCACCATATCACTTAGTCCTGATACTTTTAGACCACCATATCACTTAGTCCTGATACTTTTAGACCACCATATCACTTAGTCCTGAGACTTTTAGACCACCATATCACTTAGTCCTGATACTTTTAGACCACCATATCACTTAGTCCTGATACTTTTAGTCTAACCACACCCCCAACAGCAGCTCATCCTGAGTGTAAACAGTATCTAGCTAAACAACCAACATTATTCATGACAACAGCCTAGCAACCAGCCTAGCAACCAGCTACACTCAGATATAGAGGTACAGTTATTGTAGTAGATATGATTAAAGTGGAACTCGCTCTCATACGACTCTATAAATCTTCATAACTCAGCTACGTTAGCTTAGCATAACTTGAGCCACTGAACTTAGCAAGTGAAGCTAACGTTAGCTAACATCAGCTAAAGCAGGCTCAGTAACTGAGCTTACCTGGTTTACCTTCATGTACACGGAGGGTCTTGAACTCCTCTCGCTGGTTTACACGCCCATATTGTTGAACAGATCCAGACTTAAGATCCAATCGTCCCATAGTGATAATATTCAGACGATAATCTTCAAAGTTGACAGATTTAGTCCACTTTCTGGGGTCTTTGGGCTGTTTGCACATGGGCGCAAGTGTGCTCACTGCCCCCTAGTGTATATGTGTGTGTATATGTGGGTGTGCCCCAGCACAGATGTGTGCAAAAACAAGTGACCAATGGTTCTAAATTCTAAAACAATCCAAATAATCATCGCTGTCCAAAGAAAAAACGAGTATCTCCCAAACACCAACTTTACAGGAGAAGCCAAAAACTGTTTTTCCTTTCAATGCAAGTCAATGGAACCAAAATTTTTTTCTAAGCTATTTTGGAGCATTTCTATTGGTCCATTAACTGTGAAATTCCCACACAGTGTAAACAGCAGCCGCCGTGTCCGAATGACAGAGAAAATGAAAATCCCAAAAAATTTAAGATACAAATTTTCTTTGGACAGCAACGAAATTCTTGTTTCTCTCTCTCCCACAGTTCTTATCACAATCTCCCTCTCTCTCTCCCTCCCTCGCTCACTCTTTTCCACGAGCACTCACACACACAATGAGGCCATTAAAGACTGGGACTGCTTAAGCACAAGTAAGCACAAACGTGGTTCTTATTATTTCAGCCGTCATCAAACAGGGCGGCTGTTCACCTCCGAGGCACTGGCCCCGTTTCTCACCAGTACCACGAAACTGAAGAAGCTATTGGTGCAGTTGTTTTCCTGACTGCTTCTAACTCACAGCTCGTCCCAGCAGATCTCAGAAAACCAAGCAGGCCTGATGACACCGTCTACATCTCTCCACACAGCAGAGAACACAACACACCAGATCTACAGGCAGCAGATAGATGTTACGAGTAAACGGATGACAGTAGCCTGAAATAAAAAGGCCCGTCTTTAGCTGGTCTGGCAAGGACTCACCTTCTCTTGTATAAATCCTGTTGTTTTCTCCCCCCCCCACTTTCTGCACATCTGGTTCCAGAGAATTCTGCTATGAATCAGCTTCTTTTTGAAAGGGACTGCAGGCTGCCAGAGAGAAGCAACTCAATACAAGACACACGATTACTGGCCTGAAGATAAAAGTATAAGGGTAATTTTTCAATTAGGGGAACTTTTACGTCCCCAGGTTATAACTTTGTGTTAAAATTACTTTATTACAAAACAAATATTATAGGTATTAAAAAAGATCAATCACTGCATCTTCTTGGCCTTGTCCCCAACCCAGACTAAAAAACTTCTTTAAAACTTCTGGGCCCCAATAAAATGCTGAAAAGTGATCAATTAATATAAAAGATCACAATATGAGGTTCATAAAAACTTAAAAAGAAACTAAATGTACTGTTTACTTTCATATTTGAACCTCTGAGCAATTATTATCATCCCCAACATTATCGTCATTACCGTGTATGACTTCTGCAGGGAAATATTTAAAGGTAGCACTTGTTTATGTTGTAACCATGGAAACAAAGACTCACAAGTTGCACATGACAGCCATGAGTGAGGAGTGACATGTTAATGTTATTCAGAGTCATTACCGTTTACATCAGTACGGCAGTACTTTACAACAAAACATTACATTTACACATTATTTATTTATTTATTTACAACAAAACATTACATTTACACATTATTTATTTATTTATAACTAAACATTACATTTACACATTATTTATTTATTTATTTACAACAAAACATTACATTTACACATTATTTATTTATTTATAACTAAACATTACATTTACACATTATTTATTTATTTACAACTAAACATTACATTTACACATTATTTATTTATTTATTTACAACAAAACATTACATTTACACATTATTTATTTATTTATAACTAAACATTACATTTACACATTATTTATTTATTTACAACTAAACATTACATTTACACATTATTTATTTATTTATTTACAACTAAACATTACATTTACACATTATTTATTTATTTATTTACAACTAAACATTACATTTACACATTATTTATTTATTTATTTACAACTAAACATTACATTTACACATTATTTGTTTATTTATTTACAACAAAACATTACATTTACACATTATTTATTTATTTATAACTAAACATTACATTTACACATTATTTATTTATTTATAACTAAACATTACATTTACACATTATTTATTTATTTACAACTAAACATTACATTTACACATTATTTATTTATTTATTTACAACTAAACATTACATTTACACATTATTTATTTATTTATTTACAACAAAACATTACATTTACACATTATTTATTTATTTATTTACAACTAAACATTACTTTTACACATTATTTATTTATTTATTTACAACTAAACATTACATTTACACATTATTTATTTATTTATTTACAACTAAACATTACATTTACACATTATTTATTTATTTATTTACAACAAAACATTACATTTATACATTATTTATTTATTTATTTACAACAAAACATTACATTTACACATTATTTATTTATTTATTTACAACTAAACATTACATTTACACATTATTTATTTATTTATTTACAACAAAACATTACATTTACACATTATTTATTTATTTATTTACAACAAAACATTACATTTATACATTATTTATTTATTTATTTACAACTAAACATTACATTTACACATTATTTATTTATTTATTCACAACTAAACATTACATTTACACATTATTTATTTATTTACAACAAAACATTACATTTACACATTATTTATTTATTTATTTACAACAAAACATTACATTTACACATTATTTATTTATTTATTTATTTACAACAAAACATTACATTTACACATTATTTATTTATTTATTTACAACTAAACATTACATTTACACATTATTTATTTATTTATTTACAACAAAACATTACATTTACACATTATTTATTTATTTATTTACAACAAAACATTACATTTACACATTATTTATTTATTTATTCATTTATTTACAACAAAACATTCCATTTAGACGTTATTTATTTATTTATTTACAACAAAACATTACATTTACACATTATTTATTTATTTTCAACTAAACATTACATTTACACATTATTTATTTATTTATAACTAAACATTACATTTACACATTATTTATTTATTTACAACTAAACATTACATTTACACATTATTTATTTATTTACAACTAAACATTACATTTACACATTATTTATTTATTTTCAACTTAACATTACATTTACTCATTATTTATTTATTTTCAACTAAACATTACATTTACACATTATTTATTTATTTATAACTAAACATTATATTTACACATTATTTATTTATTTATAACTAAACATTACATTTACACATTATTTATTTATTTACAACTAAACATTAAATTTACTCATTATTTATTTATTTATGACTAAATATTACAATTACACATTATTTATTTATTTATTTATGTGGATTTAAGAAACATCTCGTACTAAAATTGTCATTACCGCAACACGTCATTACCAACACATAACCTGTTGCGATGGTAATGACATTTGTTGATGGTAATGACAGGTTTTCAATTTCACCATCAGTATCTTTTAAATTATTTAGAAATGAAATATAATTAAGTCTAACAGTGTGATTTTATAATAAAATTCTAGTGAAACGCATTACTTTATAAAACTAAACATTACAAAAGTTAAGAGCCTGCAATTGAAGAATCACCCATAAATGCAAGCAAGTGCTTATGTACATGGACTAAAGTCATGATGGGGCAAAACATTAAGAGCTGGCGCATGTTAACGTCCAGGGTTAGGGTTAGGGTTAGGGTTAGGGTTAGGGTTTGGGTTAGGGTTAGGGTTAGGGTTAGGGTTAGGGTTAGGGTTAGGGTTTACGTGGCAAAGCCTGAAGCTGGTAGCTGATGTGCTAGACGAGGGAGAAATGGCTGACTTTGAATTGTCCTGTCAACTGGGTTGGAGCATCTCTCGAACTGATCAATGCACCATGACAACAAAGGCTATCCCGTCTGGTCTGAACTGACAGAAGAGCTACTGTGAGGAAGTTGAGTGCCTATTCATAGAGCCTATACTGACCTCATCAGATCTGGCAACCTTCTTTCCAAGGTCCTATAAAGCCATGTTCCCATTGTAGATGCTTTTGACCGTGGACAGAGGTCAGACAGAGGTCAGATAGAGGTCAGTACACACTCTGAGTGCCTATATTGACTTCATCGGATCCAGCAATCTTCTTTCCAAGGTCCTATAGAGCCATGTTTTCATTGCACAGGCTTTTGACAGTGGACAGAGGTCAGACAGAGGTCAGACAGAGGTCAGTACACACACGGAGTGCCCACACTGACCTCCATCCACTGTCAAAAACACTTCATTAGATCAGGCAACCTTCGCGTTTTCATTGTATATGCCTTTGACAGTGGACAGAGGTCAGACAGAGGTCAGGACACACACTCTGAGTGCCTATATTGACTTCATCGGATCCAGCAACCTTCTTTCCAAGGTCCTGAGATCCATGTTCTCATTGCAGAGGCTTTTGACAGTTGACAGAGGTCAGACAGAGGTCAGTACACACACTCTGGGTGCCTATATTGACCTCATTGGATTTGGCAACGTCCTTTCCAAGGTTCTGAGATCCATGTTCCCATTGCAGAGGCTTTGACCGTGGACAGAGGTCAGACAGTGGTCAGATAGAGGTCAGTACACACGCTCTGAGTGCCTATATTGACTTTATTGAATCCAGCAATGTTCTTTCCAAGGTCTTATAGAGCCATGTTCCCATTGTAGATGTTTTTGACAGTTGAGAGGTCAGATAGAGGTCAGATAGAGGTCAGTACGAACACTCTGAGTGCTTATATCGGCTTTATCAGATCCAGCAATCTTCTTTCCAAGGCCCTATAGAGCCATGTTTCCATTGTATATGCTTTTGACAGTGGACAGAGGTCAGACAGAGGTCAGTACACACACTCTGAGTGCCTATATTGACCTCATTGGATTTGGCAACGTCCTTTCCAAGGTTCTGAGATCCATGTTCCCATTGCAGATGCTTTAAACAGTGGACAGAGGTCAGGCAGAGGTCAGTACACACACTCTGAGTGCCCACACTGACCTCCATCCACTCTCAAAAACACTTCATCAACTCTGGAAGTCTTCTTTCCAAGGTCCTGAGATCCATGTTCCCATTGTATATGCTTCTGACAGTGGACAGAGGTCAGACAGAGGCCAGTACACACACAATAGTGAAAGTAAGATTTCCATGCAACCAGAACTCCTGAACAGGGACTAAACAGCTGGATGGACCACTTGCTAATGAGACTAATTGGATTCAGTTTGCTGGGGAGCATGAAGACTGGATGATGGAAGAAGTTCATGTAGTGTGATGAGCCCAGACCCTGAAGGGTATTGTCGGGGTAAGAAGGGAAGCTCATGCTGAGATGCAGTCAAACATGCATAGTTCCCACTGTACAAGCCTCTGGAGGCAATGTTATCATCTGGGGAGCTTCAGTTGGCTCAGAAACATTATGTGGTGATAAAACCACCTGAACATACCTGAACATACTGTGACCAAGTGACCAAGTTAACCCTCTCAATGGATTTTTTCCATATTGCAAAACTACCGTGATTCATTGGGCTCATGTTGTGAAAGAGGGGTGTAGGGGACGTGAGTCCTGACCTGAACCCCAGTGAAAGTCTATGGGGTGTGCTGGAGAAGACTGTATGGAGTGGTTTGACTCTCCTGTCGTCAATACAAGATTCTAGCCAGAAATTGTTCTAAATTAAAAAAAAAATCTAATAATCATCGCTGTTCAAAGAAAAAACATGTATCTCAAACGCTAACTTTACAGGAGACGCCAAAAACAGTTTTTCCCTTCAATGTAAGTCAATGGAACCAGAATTATTTCTAAGCTATTTTGTGAAATTCCCACACAGTATTTATGTCGGGTTCAAATGACATAAAAATAAAAATCAACAAAAATTTGAGATACAAATTTTCTTTGGACAGCAACGAAATTCTTGTTGCTTCATTCTCTCCCACAGTACTTGGGACGACACATGTAGGCACAAACGTGGTTCAATAATGTTGTGATATTGCATCAGACTGTTGAAACCACACTATGACGAAAGTGTGTCACAATCAAAACTGAGGGTAGTCTGTTTAAATATTTTCCTCAGTCTGAGTATAACATAACTACGTACATTCATAAGTCTGAAATATTTTTTTTATTATTTTCTGGATCAACTAAATAAACAGATGCTGTCTTGATATGAGCTACTACATCACTGCAGTCAACAAATATGATGTAGATTATATCATATGCACATTAAAGGGTTAAGTGTAATCAATCAGGCCAAATAACCCAAAGAGTACATCAGTAGCGAACCGTGACCCTTAAGCCTCGGCCCTCAGAGGGGGTGATTTTGACAGTTTGAGGGGGCTACCATCATGACTCAGCAGCTAGCGTCGCTACAGCGGGCGGAAATGATCATACAGTTAAGCTCCGCCCACTTAGAGGGAAGATATGATTGGTCAGTTTTATTGTCATTTAAAATTGGTATGGCTCTAAATTATAACTGCCTGGCCCCCTCTGTACATGAACAGCGGGACCACCAATCACCAACATTCTGCAGAGACATCCCAGTCCTTATTCATGCTATTTTCACACTGGGGGGGGCATCTTTGTTTACTTTGTGTTAGAACTTCTGGTGCGAGCGCGGATACGTTGATATTGATTACAAGCAAAACAACAACAAACATATAAAATGACTAGAATAACATGTTCAGTTAGAGGGAGTCAGTAATTGGAAGAAGAGGAGAACTTGGCTTGAACAACAGAGTTACAAACACAGCACATAAAGATCAGAGTGTTGGGGGGCCGCCTTCCAAAGAAGACCACCTGCGTCACGGACTGAAGCTCTAAATTTAAAACATCCACCCAAACCTCTGTATGTCTGCTCTTACCATTCTGTGGAGGAGAACCAGCACCAGAGCTTCCTTATCCAGAGAAACATCTCGTTTATGAAGCTCCGAGGAAGCAGGCGTGTCGGTGCTGGTGAGTCTATCAGTTAGTAACTGTTTTCTGATCAGTGTCCACCACGCTAGGCTATCTGGACTGTAACTAACACCCACGCAGAGCGGCTCGGGCAGCTGCTGGACTTGGGTTTAACCGGCTTTCAGAAATATAAACTCACCGTCTGTGTGTAGGAGGACACGCCCACCTTCCCACTGTGCAGGTACTGATACGCTTCAGTACTTTATAGTTTTTCATTACTGAACCGTCTACACCTTCCGAGAGTACAGAGTAATTAAACATGTCTCCATAAGTAACCTCAGACCACCTTCTCATATCACCCACCCACTGTTATTAACCTCAGACCACCTTCTCATATCACCCACCCACTGTTTTATTAACCTCAGACCACCTTCTCATATCACCCACCCACTGTGTTATTAACCTCGGAGGAGACAGTGTTGTCCCATTAGAACTTCTTACTGTCTCTCTGGTCTCCTCCCATGTACCTGTATTTATTTTGGTTAGCTGAGCGGAAGTTCTAACACAAAGGTGGAAGAGACACACGCTTGAAAGTGTGAACAGGGGGAGACACAGGCTCACAGGCTTCCACTTAACCCCTCACGCTCCAACACAGATAGAATAGACACGTTTTAGGCCCTCTGAGAGGGCGTAGAGGGCCATGAAGGTTCTCCACTGCAGTACATGGAATAAGCGGTAACGCTGAGCACTCTAATTCACAAGGGCTTGAAATAAATATATAAATAACAGCACAGCATTTCCGTGGGGCTGGAACAATGGCTCTGTTGTTCTGGGGAATATAGTGCTGGGAAAGGTTCTGGCTGGGCTGCAGACGCAGCTTCTTCTGGTCGTTAAATCGCCAGCTCTTCCCAAAGCCCAGCAGTCTGGCGTTCACCAGCACCTCTGATGTCACCAGGGTGTGTGTGTGTGTGTGTGTGAGGGAACAAATGAAGGAGACGTCGTCTTGAAGCGATCCAATATGATTATCTGTTCTCTTCCAAAACACAAACACTCGTCTTGTTTGTTAATGCTTTACTTGTCCGTTTCAAAAGCAGAGCATGAAAAGATGTTGTTTACTTTGAGATGCAGGAAATTTATTTACTCGTTTATTTTCCCGAGAACTGCACAGCGCTGCGTTTTCCAGGACGTCTCTGTGAAACACTAGCGTGACTCATAAGCCCTGATAGGCAGTTTTGGTGTGTTTTGTAGCTTTTGGCGCTCAGCCAACGAATTACAAAATCATTCACTTCTCACCAACTCACGTCTAGCCTGTACAGACCCAGTGAAGCTAACAAGGGTCTCTGTAATGAGGGGAATCCTCTCGTTGCAAGTAAACAGTAAACAGTAAACACATTAAATAAAGCCTCTGAAGCTACTGACCCATATATTATATGAACTGGGTCCTAATCCTGGGTAACACTGCTATAATCACTCCACCGACCAATCACAAGGCTGATATATCTCTGGTCCCGCCCACTTAATCCAGTTTCAGAGAAATTTAAGAGTTAACCGAAAGCTAACAAAGTAAAACTTAATTCCTTTATTCCTTTATCATCACCAACACTGTTCCTTCATCCCTTCATTCCTTTATTCATCATCATCATCAACACTGTTCCTTCACCCTCTCATTCCTTTATCATCACCAACACTGTTCCTTCATCCATTCATTCCTTTATTTATCACCAAAACTGTTCCTTCACCCTCTCATTCCTTTATTCATCATCACCAACACTGTTCCTTCATCCATTCATTCCTTTATTCATTATCACCAACACTGTTCCTTCATCCCTTCATTCCTTTATCATCACCAACACTGTTCCTTCATCCATTCATTCCTTTATTCATAATCATCAGCACTGCTCCTTCACCCTCTCATTCCTTTATCATCACCAACACTGTTCCTTCATCCATTCATTCCTTTATTCATCATCACCAACACTGTTCCTTCATCCCTTCATTCCTTTATCATCACCAACACTGTTCCTTCATCCATTCATTCCTTTATCATCACCAACATTGTTCCTTCATCCCTTCATTCCTTTATTCATCATCATCATCAACACTGTTCCTTCACCCTCTCATTCCTTTATTCATCATCATCATCAACACTGTTCCTTCACCCTCTCATTCCTTTATCATCACCAACACTGTTCCTTCATCCCTTCATTCCTTTATTCATCATCATCATCAACACTGTTCCTTCACCCTCTCATTCCTTTATTCATCATCATCATCAACACTGTTCCTTCACCCTCTCATTCCTTTATCATCACCAACACTGTTCCTTCATCCATTCATTCCTTTATTTATCACCAAAACTGTTCCTTCACCCTCTCATTCCTTTATTCATCATCACCAACACTGTTCCTTCATCCATTCATTCCTTTATTCATTATCACCAACACTGTTCCTTCACCCTCTCATTCCTTTATCATCACCAACACTGTTCCTTCATCCCTTCATTCCTTTATCATCACCAACACTGTTCCTTCATCCATTCATTCCTTTATTCATAATCATCAGCACTGCTCCTTCACCCTCTCATTCCTTTATCATCACCAACACTGTTCCTTCATCCATTCATTCCTTTATTCATCATCACCAACACTGTTCCTTCATCCATTCATTCCTTTATTCATCATCACCAACACTGTTCCTTCACCCTCTCATTCCTTTATCATCACCAACACTGTTCCTTCATCCCTTCATTCCTTTATCATCACCAACATTGTTCCTTCATCCCTTCATTCCTTTATCATCACCAACATTGTTCCTTCATCCCTTCATTCCTTTATTCATCATCACCAACACTGTTCCTTCATCCATTTATTCCTTTATCACCACCAACACTGTTCCTTCATCCATTCATTCCTGTACAATCACCAACACTGTTCCTTCATCCATTCATTCCTTTATCATCACCAACACTGTTCCTTCATTCCTTTATTCAACATCACCAACACTGTTCCTTCATCCCTTCATTCCTTCATCATCACCAACACTGTTCCTTCATCCCTTCATTCCTTTATTTTTCATCACCAACACTGTTCCTTCATCCCTTCATTCCTTTATTCATCACCAACACTGTTCCTTCATCCCTTCATTCCTTTGTTCATTATCACCAACACTGCTTCTTCATCCCTTCATTCCTTTATTCATCACCAACACTGTTCCTTCATCCCTTCATTCCTTTATCATCACCAACACTGTTCCTTCATCCCTTCATTCCTTTATCATCACCAACATTGTTCCTTCATCCATTTATTCCTTTATCACCACTGACACTGTTCCTTCATCCATTCATTCCTGTACAATCACCAACACTGTTCATTCATCCATTCATTCCTTCATCATCACCAACACTGTTCCTTCATCCCTTCATTCCTTTATTTATCATCACCAACACTGTTCCTCCACCCTCTCATTCCTTTATCATCACCAACACTGTTCCTTCATCCCTTTATTCAACATCACCAACACTGTTCCTTCATCCCTTCATTCCTTCATCATCACCAACACTGTTCCTTCATCCCTTCATTCCTTTATTTATCATCACCAACACTGTTCCTTCACCCTCTCATTCCTTTATCATCAACAACACTGTTCCTTCATCCCTTCATTCCTTTATCATCACCAACACTTTTCCTTCATTCCTTCCTTCATTCCTCAACATCAACACTGTTCCTCCATCCCTTCATTCCTTCATCATCATCAACACTGCTCCTTCAACCCTTCATTCCTTTATTCATCATCACCAACACTGTTCCTTCATTCCTTTATCATCACCAACACTGTTCCTTCATCCCTTCATCATCACCAACACTGTTCTTTCATCTCCTCATATCTGTATCACCAACACTGTTCCTTCATCTCTTCATTCCTTTATCATCACCAACACTGTTCCTTCATCCATTCATTCCTTTTTTATCACCAACACTGTTCCTTCATCTCTTCATTCCTTTATCATCACCAACACTGTTCCTTCATCCCTTCATTCCTTTTTTATCACCAACACTGTTCCTTCATCTCTTCATTCCTTTATCACCACCAACACTGTTCCTTCATCCCTTCATTCCTTCATCATCACCAACACTGTTCTTTCATCTCTTCATATCTGTATCACCAACACTGTTCCTTCATCTCTTCATTCCTTTATCATCACCAACACTGTTCCTCCATCCCTTCATTCCTTTATCATCACCAACACTGTTCCTTCATCCATTCATTCCTTTTTTATCACCAACACTGTTCCTTCATCTCTTCATTCCTTTATCATTACCAACACTGTTCCTTCATCCCTTCATTCCTTTTTTATCACCAACACTGTTCCTTCATCTCTTCATTCCTTTATCACCACCAACACTGTTCCTTCATCCCTTCATTCCTTTATCATCACCAACACTGTTCCTTCATCCCTTCATTCCTTTTTTATCACCAACACTGTTCCTCCATCCCTTCATTCCTTTATCATCACCAACACTGTTCCTTCATCCCTTCATTCCTTTTTTATCACCAACACTGTTCCTCCATCCCTTCATTCCTTTATCATCACCAACACTGTTCCTTCATCCATTCATTCCTTTTTTATCACCAACACTGTTCCTTCATCCCTTCATTCCTTTATCATCACCAACACTGTTCCTTAATTCCTTCATTCCTTTATTCATCTGCATGTCTGTTAGTCAGTTACTTTTTTGTTTCAGTTATAAAAGCTGGATAATGATGTTGGTTCTGTATGAGGGAGCAGAGCCGACTAGTAGTGTTTGACAGGGAGCTGTCAATCAAGCTGCTCATTAACCACGCCCACCCAGGTCTCAGGTGGTTTTGATCAGCAGTATTTATATCTTATATTTATCATTCAAGCTTTGCTGAGTATTTAATATAAAACTAATCACGCTAAAGTTTAGTATCACAATTTAATATTCTAATCACAGCCTATTTAGAAAACATGTTTAATATTCAGTTTGTTCTGTTATATTGTGTAGTGCAGTAATATATCCCTCGGCCTCATCATTCATCGTTTTAAATTCATTTCCACTGGGAATCGTTCTGCTGTAAACCAAAGGTGAATTAATACAACCACGGCTGCATTACTAAAACTCAGTTCCTGCAGAAAACCGTGAAGAGAATCAGAACTGTACCATCACTGAGCTGAGATTCGGTCTTTTGGCAAAGGTACTGCTTTTAGCCTATTAGCTTTTAGCATCATCCGAGTCTATTTTTATGTTTGAGTGCTCTTCTCTCTGTGATGACCCTTTAAAGATGGATACTACAGACGACCGGCTGCGATAAGATAGGGCAGCATTTTAAAATTCCTCAGCCCCCCAAAAAACGATTCATCACCTGAACAGGAGGTTTCTGAACTTCACATTGGAACATCTCATGCTAGAGACCACCATGAACATGTTTACAAATGCAGAAATTGTGATGTCAACATTTCCAAAAAACCTCATTCTATATTTACAGGAAATATTTAGTTTCATATTTTAGTTTAATGTCTAGATGTTGACTAGTCTTGTGGCTGGTGCTCCCAAACACCTACAAATCCCACTGATAAGCTCTGGTCTTGTTCTTCTCTTTAGTTTTAGTTTTTGGAGATAGATTTAGTCATCTTTGTGACTTTGCTGGCTGGACAATTAATCCCCCTAATGGACAAACAAGGTTCATAGTTTTGTCAAGCTAGAAAATAATAATAATTAAATGCACAAAGAACAGTAGGGCTGTGTATTGGCAAGATCCTGGCGATACAGTATGTACTGTGATACAGCAGTCACGATTCAGTATATTGTGATATATCGCGATACTGCAAGTAAAGTGATAAACTGTGATTTTTCAAATCCTACTATTAAAACACACCACTGTATGAACAGGTTTGTCAATACTTACAATAGCATTGCGCCCTTGTGCTGCTTGTTAATGTTGGAGTGGAGCTGAAAATGGATTACAACACTGCCATCTAGTGGTCAGAGGTTATAACACAACACACAGTGATTCACTGTCTGCCAGGAATCTGTGTATCGATACTGTGTTGTTGAGAATCGATACAGTAACAACCTAATAACCCGATATTCAATATTTCGATATTTTCTAACACCCCTGATGAAGAGCTCTGCTTGAATCCACAGGAAGGCTTACCGACCCCTCTACCTGTACATAGGATCTATGTATAGAGTAGGTTGTCAAAATACCAGAAATTTGACTTCAAAACTGATACCAAACGTAGTCTCACGATTCTCGATACCAAAACGATACTTGGAAGAAAAAACACTTTTGTCTGAACGTAAAAGTTGAACTTGAAAAATTTGAACACTCTTTACTCCGTTTACACCAACATTTACATTAATTTAAATGAATTTAACCACCCTGTCCACTCCTCAGCTCTGTGTAGAGGTCAGAGTACTTGTCGGTCAGATACTTATCCAGGTCGCTGGTGTTGCTGCTCTGCTCTGGAGAGGTTTATACCATACTGGGTTTGTGGTGTGGGTTGGGTTGGGTTGCCCACGCTTCCCTCCTTGAACCCGTTCTGTCCACCAAGTCACGGACGTGAGAGAACGTCTATCATTGTGGGCGTGGCCATGCTAAGTGCTTCGCTTATTCAGAAAACTGATTCAGTCGCTGAAGGCCGCCACACACTGGACACATCAGGCAGTGCAGTTAACATTATACACAGGAACTACAGTAGTTATTGGGTTATATACAATACTGGAGGCATCGATCGCTAAAGAATCGGACCACCGACCACTGACACAGCTTCAGGCCAGTAGTACCGTGGATGACTCAACCATCTCGTACAATTTCTTTTGCATTGTATAAACTAATATTAGTATATACTAATATTTCAATATGCTCTAGGTCAGGGGTGTTTAATTAGAATTCCTAGACCACCTAGAGGAGATTTTCTCAGGCCAATCATCTTTTCTAACGAATTCTATCGTGTATTCTGATTCAGTACCAGCATCTTATACCATCAGCTACTAAAACACAAACACTTCACACATACCGTTCAGTATATTTCAGTATATTTACTGTTTAAATGCTGAACTTAGTACATTTTCATCATTTTAAGTAAAAACAAGGGCTACATTTAAAATGTTTATTAAAAAAGTGCATCATAAAGTGTTTATTTATAATAAAAAATGGAAATAAAATCTTTCTCTCCTTCTTCTATTCCTCCACACTTTCTCTTGTTCAGTGAGAGAGGTGAGCTCTTGGTTGTCCAGCCAGGACTTTAAATCTGGGCTGAAATTGTGTTAGGACCATTCTCTTCCATGGTGTACCCTGCCTTCGCCCGATGATGCTGGGATTGGCTCCAGCCCCCTGAGACCCCCGTGAGATGATGGATGGATATGAGATTCATGGCTGTATGTTTTTAGAGCACGCCGTCTGACTTGCTTTACTCTCCGACTGCTGCTTCTCACCTGTGTGCACTGCATTGCCGAATCTGCACAGATCTGATTGGCTGAGGAGCGCATTTAGTGATTTTACTACGCACGTGATTGGTCCGTGAGGACACTGCGCCACAAAGCCCGTATACCGTAAAGACAAGAAAATCTTAATTAAGAGTCTTAATTAAATAGTTTATCGGTTTGGGTCCACATTGGACAACGTCCGAGTCCGGACCGCGGCCAGCTTATTAGTGACCTCTGTTTTAGGTTTCGTATTAATATTACTTCTATTATTACTATTATGAGTATTATTATGAGAGTGAGCGAGCTGTTTGTAGTGTATCAGCAAGCGAATCGTCTCATTCCCATCCAGTGAGGAAGAGGAGGAGGAGGAGGAGGAGGAGGAGGAGGAGGAGGAGGAGTACCAGGCCCGAGGATAGACGCTCCATGTGTTTCCCAGATGACACACGTGAATGGAATGCTAACTAATGCAAACACCCGCATCCCAGCAGAGCAAATTCTTCTGTGAAATCCAGAGTCAGCAATGATGACATAAGCACCGACAGGACAGCCCCCAACCGGGCGAGCCGTCTCCAACGATGAGATTAAACACCTTTCTTTCCACCGCGACCCGTCAGGAAGTGACCACGCCCGCTCCCAGCCCGCCTCCAGGGAGCAGAGCCGCCATGGCACTTAACTAAAGCAATATGGGGGTGTATGAGTGGCTCGTGTCCAGCATCCCAAACGCCCGAAAAGGAATGGCGTGTCCTCTTCCTGACATGTTTTCAGATTTTTTTTTTCTATGGTCCCAAACAATGAGCGGCACGCGAAAACAAGATGGGGACTGTAGTGGTCCGGCTCTCGCGGCTGACGGAACCTGGCAGCGCTTCAGCAAGGCACGGCAACTTTGGCTGTTATGTGTTTCATTGCCGAGTAACAGCTGGATCTCCTCCGATGGAGGCTGCTGTAGTATTGCTTTCAGTCCAAAGCTGATTCACGAAAGATGTTTAGTGGTTCCACCAAAGCCCAGATGCAACAAATGACTCTTTGGTCCAACTCAGTCAAAACTCATTGAAAAGACTTTGAAAAGGCATTTAAACAACATTTAGACTTGGTTTAGAAGTGAAAGGTGAAATGACGTCTACTACATTCATAAGAACTCTCAAAGTGGGACCAGTCAGGGTTTCCACTACATATGCTACTGTGTAAAAGTCTGAGGCACCTGAGCTGATAGTCTGAAGGTCTTTATCTGATCAATCAGTGTGTGTTCACCAGTACAAACACCAGATATGAACAAGGTCATTAGATGTTGTTCACGGTGGTGGTGAATGGAACCAGACATCCACCTCTAAAATCCTCAACTTTTGAAACAGGCCTTGCAAGCAGACATACTAGCCGCGCTCGCCTACTGATTTACTACTGAGTATTCAGACATACTAGCCGCGCTCGCCTACTGATTAACTACTGAGTATTCAGACATATTAGCCGCGCTCGCCTACTGATTCACTACTGAGTATTCAGACATACTAGCCACACTCACCTACTGATTTACTACTGAGCATTCAGACATACTAGCCACACTCACCTACTGATTTACTACTGAGTATTCAGACATACTAGCCACACTCACCTACTGATTTCACTACTGAGTATTCAGACATACTAGCCGCGCTCGCCTACTGATTAACTACTGAGTATTCAGACATACTAGCCGCGCTCGCCTACTGATTAACTACTGAGTATTCAGACATACTAGCCACACTCGCCTACTGATTTACTACTGAGTATTCAGACATACTAGCCGCGCTCGCCTACTGATTAACTACTGAGTATTCAGACATACTAGCCGCACTCGCCTACTGATTAACTACTGAGTATTCAGACATACTAGCCGCACTCGCCTACTGATTTACTACTGAGTATTCAGATATACTAGCCGCACTCGCCTACTGATTAACTACTGAGTATTCAGACATACTAGCCGCGCTCGCCTACTGATTTACTACTGAGTATTCAGACATACTAGCCAACTGATTTACTACTGAGTATTCAGACATACTAGCCGCGCTAGCCTACTGATTTACTATTGAGTATTCAGACATACTAGCCACGTTCGCCTACTGATTTACTACTGACTATTCAGACATACTAGCCACGCTCACCTACTGATTTCACTACTGAGTATTCAGACATACTAGCCACGCTCACCTACTGATTTCACTACTGAGCATTCAGACATAATAGCCACGCTCACCTACTGATTTCACTACTGACTATTCAGACATACTAGCCACGTTCGCCTACTGATTTACTACTGACTATTCAGACATACTAGCCGTGCTCGCCTACTGATTAACTACTGAGTATTCAGACATGCTAGCCGCGCTCGCCTACTGATTTACTACTGAGTATTCAGACATACTAGCCGCGCTCGCCTACTGATTTACTACTGAGTATTCAGACATACTAGCCGCGCTCGCCTACTGATTTACTACTGAGTATTCAGACATACTAGCCACACTCGCCTACTGATTTACTACTGAGTATTCAGACATACTAGCCACGCTCGCCTACTGATTTACTACTGAGTATTCAGACATACTAGCCGCACTCGCCTACTGATTTACTACTGAGTATTCAGACATACTAGCCGCGCTCGCCTACTGATTTACTACTGAGTATTCAGACATACTAGCCGCGCTCGCCTACTGATTTACTACTGAGTATTCAGACATACTAGCCACGCTCACCTACTGATTTACTACTGAGTGTTCAGACATACTAGCCACGCTCGCCTACTGATTTACTACTGAGTATTCAGACATATACTAGCCACGCTCGCCTACTGATTTACTACTGAGTATTCAGACATGCTAGCCGCGCTCGTCTACTGATTTACTACTGAGTGTTCAGACATACTAGCCGCACTCGCCTACTGATTTACTACTGAGTGTTCAGACATACTAGCCACGCTCGCCTACTGATTCACTACTGAGTATTCAGACATACTAGCCGCGCTCGTCTACTGATTTACTACTGAGTGTTCAGACATACTAGCCACGCTCGCCTACTGATTCACTACTGAGTATTCAGACATACTAGCCGCGCTCGCCTACTGATTTACTACTGAGTATTCAGACATACTAGCCGCGCTCGTCTACTGATTTACTACTGAGTATTCAGACATACTAGCCGCGCTCATCTACTGATTTACTACTGAGTGTTCAGACATACTAGCCACGCTCGCCTACTGATTCACTACTGAGTATTCAGACATACTAGCCGCGCTCGTCTACTGATTTACTACTGAGTGTTCAGACATACTAGCCGCACTCGCCTACTGATTTACTACTGAGTGTTCAGACATACTAGCCACGCTCGCCTACTGATTTACTACTGAGTATTCAGACATACTAGCCGCGCTCGTCTACTGATTTACTACTGAGTGTTCAGACATACTAGCCACGCTCGCCTACTGATTCACTACTGAGTATTCAGACATACTAGCCGCGCTCGCCTACTGATTTACTACTGAGTATTCAGACATACTAGCCGCGCTCGCCTACTGATTTACTACTGAGTGTTCAGACATACTAGCCACGCTCGCCTACTGATTTACTACTGAGTGTTCAGACATACTAGCCACGCTCGCCTACTGATTTACTACTGAGTATTCAGACATACTAGCCACACTCGCCTACTGATTTACTACTCAGTATTCAGACATACTAGCCACACTCGCCTACTGATTTACTACTGAGTATTCAGACATACTAGCCGCGCTCGCCTACTGATTTACTACTGAGTGTTCAGACATACTAGCCACGCTCGCCTACTGATTTACTACTGAGTATTCAGACATACTAGCCACGCTCGCCTACTGATTTACTACTGAGTATTCAGACATACTAGCCACACTCGCCTACTGATTTACTACTCAGTATTCAGACATACTAGCCACACTCGCCTACTGATTTACTACTGAGTATTCAGACATACTAGCCGCGCTCACCTACTGATTTACTATTGAGTATTCAGACATACTAGCCACGTTCGCCTACTGATTTACTACTGAGTATTCAGACATACTAGCCACACTCACCTACTGATTTACTACTGAGTATTCAGACATACTAGCCACACTCACCTACTGATTTACTACTGAGTATTCAGACATACTAGCCACGCTCGCCTACTGATTTACTACTGAGTATTCAGACATACTAGCCACGCTCACCTACTGATTTACTACTGAGTATTCAGACATACTAGCCAAGCTCGCCTACTGATTTACTACTGAGTATTCAGACATACTAGCTGCGCTCGCCTACTGATTTACTACTGAGTATTCAGATATACTAGCCACGCTCGCCTGCTGATTCACTACTGAGTATTCAGACATATACTAGCCACACTCGCCTACTGATTTCACCTCTGAGTATTCAGACATACTAGCCACGCTCACCTACTGATTTCACTACTGAGTATTCAGACATACTAGCCACGCTCACCTACTGATTTACTACTGAGTATTCAGACATACTAGCCACACTCACCTACTAATTTACTACTGAGTATTCAGACATACTAGCCACGCTCACCTACTGATTTCACTACTGAGTATTCAGACATACTAGCCAACTGATTTACTACTGAGTATTCAGAAATACTAGCCACACTCCCCTACTGATTTACTACTGAGTATTCAGACATACCAGCCACACTCGCCTACTGATTTACTACTGAGTATTCAGACATACTAGCCACACTCCCCTACTGATTTACTACTGAGTATTCAGACATACTAGCCGCGCTCGCCTACTGATTTACTACTGAGTATTCAGACACACTAGCCGCGCTCGCCTACTGATTTACTACTGAGTATTCAGACATACTAGCCACGCTCACCTACTGATTTACCTACTGAGTATTCAGACATACTAGCCGCGCTCGCCTACTGATTCACTACTGAGTATTCAGACATACTAGCCACGCTCGCCTACTGATTTACTACTGACTATTCAGACATACTAGCCACGTTCGCCTACTGATTTACTACTGACTATTCAGACATACTAGCCGTGCTCGCCTACTGATTAACTACTGAGTATTCAGACATGCTAGCCGCGCTCGCCTACTGATTTACTACTGAGTATTCAGACATACTAGCCGCGCTCGCCTACTGATTTACTACTGAGTATTCAGACATACTAGCCGCGCTCGCCTACTGATTTACTACTGAGTATTCAGACATACTAGCCGCGCTCGCCTACTGATTTACTACTGAGTATTCAGACATACTAGCCACGCTCGCCTACTGATTTACCTACTGAGTATTCAGACATACTAGCCGCGCTCGCCTACTGATTTACTACTGAGTATTCAGACATACTAGCCACACTCGCCTACTGATTTACTACTGAGTATTCAGACATACTAGCCGCGCTCGCCTACTGATTTACTACTGAGTATTCAGACATACTAGCCGCACTCGCCTACTGATTAACTACTGAGTATTCAGACATACTAGCCGCGCTCGCCTACTGATTTACTACTGAGTATTCAGACATACTAGCCGCACTCGCCTACTGATTAACTACTGAGTATTCAGACATACTAGCCGCGCTCGCCTACTGATTTACTACTGAGTATTCAGACATACTAGCCACACTCGCCTACTGATTTACTACTGAGTATTCAGACATACTAGCCACGCTCGCCTACTGATTTACTACTGAGTATTCAGACATACTAGCCGCACTCGCCTACTGATTTACTACTGAGTATTCAGACATACTAGCCGCGCTCGCCTACTGATTTACTACTGAGTATTCAGACATACTAGCCGCGCTCGCCTACTGATTTACTACTGAGTATTCAGACATACTAGCCACGCTCGCCTACTGATTTACTACTGAGTATTCAGACATACTAGCCACACTCGCCTACTGATTTACTACTCAGTATTCAGACATACTAGCCACACTCGCCTACTGATTTACTACTGAGTATTCAGACATACTAGCCGCGCTAGCCTACTGATTTACTATTGAGTATTCAGACATACTAGCCACGTTCGCCTACTGATTTACTACTGAGTATTCAGATATACTAGCCACACTCACCTACTGATTTACTACTGAGTATTCAGACATACTAGCCACGCTCACCTACTGATTTACTACTGAGTATTCAGACATACTAGCCACGCTCGCCTACTGATTTACTACTGAGTATTCAGACATACTAGCCACGCTCACCTACTGATTTACTACTGAGTATTCAGACATACTAGCCAAGCTCGCCTACTGATTTACTACTGAGTATTCAGACATACTAGCTGCGCTCGCCTACTGATTTACTACTGAGTATTCAGATATACTAGCCACGCTCGCCTGCTGATTCACTACTGAGTATTCAGACATATACTAGCCACACTCGCCTACTGATTTCACCTCTGAGTATTCAGACATACTAGCCACGCTCACCTACTGATTTCACTACTGAGTATTCAGACATACTAGCCACACTTGCCTACTGATTTACTACTGAGTATTCAGACATACTAGCCACACTCACCTACTAATTTACTACTGAGTATTCAGACATACTAGCCACGCTCACCTACTGATTTCACTACTGAGTATTCAGACATACTAGCCAACTGATTTACTACTGAGTATTCAGAAATACTAGCCACACTCCCCTACTGATTTACTACTGAGTATTCAGACATACTAGCCACACTCGCCTACTGATTTCACTACTACTGAGTATTCAGACATACTAGCCACACTCCCCTACTGATTTCACTACTACTGAGTATTCAAACATACTAGCCGCGCTCGCCTACTGATTTACTACTGAGTATTCAGACACACTAGCCGCGCTCGCCTACTGATTTACTACTGAGTATTCAGACATACTAGCCACGCTCACCTACTGATTTACCTACTGAGTATTCAGACATACTAGCCGCGCTCGCCTACTGATTCACTACTGAGTATTCAGACATACTAGCCACGCTCGCCTACTGATTTACTACTGAGTATTCAGACATACTAGCCACACTCGCCTACTGATTTACTACTGAGTATTCAGACATACTAGCCACGCTCCCCTACTGATTTACTACTGAGTATTCAGACATACTAGCCGCGCTCGCCTACTGATTTACTACTGAGTATTCAGACATACTAGCCGCGCTCGCCTACTGATTTACTACTGAGTGTTCAGACATACTAGCCGCGCTCACCTACTGATTTACTACTGAGTATTCAGACATACTAGCCGCACTCGCCTACTGATTTACTACTGAGTATTCAGACATACTAGCCGCACTCGCCTACTGATTTACTACTGAGTATTCAGACATACTAGCCACGCTCGCCTACTGATTTACTACTGAGTAGTAGGCAGGTAGGAGATTTCAGACGCACCTCTAGTCTTCCAATTCACAATGTAACGTAGGACTCCTCAAACTGCAAGTACCAATAAAACAGCTTGTGTTTCAATAAAACAAAATATTTCAAATAGAGAAAAAAAGTTAAATTGAATAAAAGTGTATTTCTTATCTATTTTAGGGGTTTGAGGTGTTAGGGTTAGGGTTAGTTGAAGTATGTTAAAGGTGGTCCACCACAGGTACTGATGTTGGAACATTGCTGTGAAGATCTGATTGAGCGATGATGAGATTCAGTACTGATGTTGGAACATTGCTGTGAGGATTTGATTGAGTGTTAGTGAGGTCAGATACTGATGTTGGAACATTGCTGTGAGGATTTGATTGAGTGTTGGTGAGGTCAGGTACTGATATTAAACACATTGCTGTGAGGATTTGATTGAATGTCAGTGAGGTCAGGTACTGATGTTGGAACATTGCTGTGAGGATTTGATTGATTATTAGTGAGGTCAGGTACTGATGTTGGAACATTGCTGTGAGGATTTCATTGAGTGTTAGTGAGGTCAGGTACTGATGTTTAAACATTGCTGTGAGGATTTGATTGAGTGTTAGTGAGGTCAGGTACTGATGTTGGAACATTGCTGTGAGGATTTGATTCAGTGTTAGTAAGGTCAGGTACTGATGTTGGAACATTGCTGTGAGGATTTGATTGAGTGTTAGTGAGGTCAGGTACTGATGTTGAACATTGCTGTGAGGATTTGATTGAGTGTTAGTGAGCTCAGGTACTGATGTTGGAACATTGCTGTGAGGATTTGATTGAAGGTTAGTAAGGTCAGATACTGATGAAACATACCTGTTAGTATTTAATTGAGTCTTAGTGAGGTCAGGTACTGATGTTGGAACCTGGCTGTGAGGATTTGGTTGAACATATTCAGTAGAATGATATGTGACTGGAGGCGTGCAGTGAAATAGTGAAACATTAGTGAAACGTCTTCTCCTAAAAGCTCTCAGCGCGAGACACTTGGCCACCTGGCTGATGTGACAGTCGCTGCGAAATCAGTGGGACGTTTAGCGTCTGCACTTCCTCGAGATGTCACGCTTCGTCTTCTTGTCCCGCTCTCGAATCGGCAAGCGTGAAATCTCGCCGCTGGTCTCCGAAGACGAGCTCTCCGCGATGCAGATCAGTCAGAAGTGTTCTGATTCCTCTGAACCGTGATGAGCGCCGCGGAGACATTACAGCGACAGTCGTGTCCTTGAGAGCATGGACGCTCAATCCTGTGACTGTGAACGAGCGCCGTGAGCTCCATGACGGCGCTGGCTCCGGTATATTTATTTTCCTAATGTTAAGGCAAATTTAGTTTTGTTACTGCTGCATTGTCTCTAAACAAAAATGTTGATTGTTATAATAAAGTATTTTGTTGTCATATTCAATGTTTTGAGAAATTCTTTCCTAGGTCTTTTGGATCCTTTGGATCTATGAAGCTTAAATATTAAAAAGTATCGGTATGGGTATCGGTGATACTGGCCCTGTGTTTACTTGGTATCGGTATCGCCCACCTCTAGTGTAAACCTAACAATAGAGCTCCTCTCTGTAGGGAAGAAAATGCTATTTTAATTTCAAATTATTTTAATTTCAACTTATTATTACTCTTGTAAGGTAAAAACTTTTTCATCTTTTATCTCATTTTTTTACCTTTTAAATCTTTATCTGATTTAAATTTGAATTAAACATGTTTAAGTGAAGTGTTTTCTGTTAACCAACATATACCTGAACTATTAGCCAATAGAAAGGCGCTGTGAGATCTAGCTGCTTTTTCATTTATTCAAATTCCTCCTCCATGGAACAAGTCGGATTTGGGCATCAAACTCCTGGGCTGAATATGGGGCCCACTCCGGCCCTGCACCAGACTGACGGCATGGCGGGAATGAAGAAATGAACAGTGGCACTTGAATATGATCAATAACGAAGATTCGATGGGCGCAGCCCGGGTGAGGCCGTCATGTTGTCCAATGAGAGGAACATTGGATGCATTTCTATTAGAAAAGAAAAGTGGAGAACGTACCCTCAATTACAAGCGCACTCCTCCAGGGAGAGTGAAATAGATGGGATAGCCGCGCTGGTGGGCAGCATCCTCGGAATAACTGCCTCGCTCAAGGGCACAACGGCAATATTCATTTGAGTAGAACACGGATCCAGAAGTCCATTCCTCTTAACACTCACCTGGGATCAATAGCCGGTTGGTATTCCAGACCACTGAGGCACCTAACTATATATAGAGTCTGTTAATAGAGGAGGCTGGTTTGGGGGTAGAGGTCTGTTTAATAGTAGCTCAATACACAGATTCCTGGCAGACAGTGAATCACTGTGAGTCTGTCCCAAACCCTAGTGAGTGTCTAAGTAGGCTGTCTAGGTAGTGAGTGTGTAAGTATCAGTGTTCTCTCCTCATCTCTCCTCATAAAACAGATTACTGAGACGCTCTAGTTAGAGAGAGACTGCGTCACGGCTTGTTCCCGCCCACTGCAGCACGCCACAGGTGGTTTAGCTGGTTGCTAAGCTACCAACCGGCATCCAAAACAATAGCCCGAGGCTTAAAAATCCGCTAGTATAAATGCTAATGTCTGGAGTATAAAAGTGTAAATGGTGAAGGACTCGTTACAGAGTTGATAATAAAATACTGTTTTGTGTGATTATATGACCAGAAACACATTAAAACTCCAGAGAGAATCAAATAACTCACATTTTAAAACCACTTCACTGTGTTTAAGGTGGAACATTAAGGTGGAACTGACTTGTTCTGAGTAAATAAATAACACAGAGTAAAGTGAAGTCTTTACACACGTTCAGTACTACTGATACAATCTGTCCCTAAATAAATATTTAATGATCTACTGAAAGATTAGTGGATGTGTACTTTCCAGATATGCTTGTAGATTGGATTCCAGTATACTTGAATTGGTTTTGGGATGTAACTTAAAAGTAATGAGGTATTAGATTACATATTCCAGGAAATAATGAGTAAAATAATGAAAGTTACAATTTTGAATAAGTAATAAGCAATCAGTAATGGATTACTTTGAGTATTTACCCCAAACACTGTGTTTAACCACATCTGGGCAACCAAAACCACATACCTTCTATGTAGGACTATGTAAATACTGAATAAATACATACAATGGAACTTTTAAACATATATATATAGATTTTGCACTACAGCAGGCACCAAAACAACACACCACCAACGGAACCTTCCTGTTTTTGAAGGTGCTTCAGGATTAATGGTGGGTCGTCCAGCTGTCTAAACACAAGGAGAAAGCAACTTTGGGACTTACGCAGCACTATCACATTCTGTTTCTCTCCAATCTCTGGGGATCGGATCAGAACGGAGAGGGAAACAGAGCACCCCAAGCTCAGTCAGACCCAGCAACCACAGACTGCTCAGATGCTGACATGCTGCCACCTCGGCTTCTTCTCTGATCGACCACCAGTGCTACCCGCGCGCCCTCAGCCAACGTAAAGATTAGATTTCCATTGTCTATTTTTTTTTTTTATATTATATTTAATTTTATTTTAGGCTTGGACCGGACGAAGAACCTCAAAACGCCAAGTACAGCAGCAGAACTTCTAGAACTTTCAACGTGGCACTTATCTTCTGCTCCTCCATCCCCATTCTCATTAATTACTAAACAGCAACTGGCTAACAGCCCAAACCACTAATCTGTGGTTCGTTTATTCTACAGAGCTTTTATTTCACTGACCAAAGAAATGGCTTTTAAATGCCGTCACTGACCGACATCGTGGTATTTAGTAAACATAAACATAAACATAAACAAATCACCACTCTCCAAACACAAACCTTCTTCACTTTCTATGTAAGTCAATGTAAATGGGTTTAATTCTGAGTGACTTTGGAGCGTTTCTATTGGTCCATTCATCATGAAATCTTATATATATTTACATTTGTGGTATTTAGCAGACGCTCTTATCCAGAGTGACTTACATAAGTGCTGTGTGTTCAGTCAGAGTATGAGTATCTCTATCTAGTACAAACAGGTTTAGGTCCAGATCTTATACTCAAACACTGCCATAAACAAGAGCCAGTGCTGATACCTAGAAAGAAGAAAACTAAATATAATATTTAGACACAGAGCAACACCTAGCAAGAGTGGAACACCTACAGAGAAGAGAAAAAAAAATACAAGACTACATACAGTATCAGTGCAGTACTTATCCAGAGTTCCTAGAGCAGGAGTGTTTAATTAGAGTCAGTACAGTCCAGTTAGAGGAGATCTCCTCAGGCCGGTCTGGACCATCACCATCTCTAACGTGTGTTCTGATTCAGTGGTGTATCCTGTTTACTGAAGTAGTCTAGTATCAGCATGTTCTACCATCAGCTACTGAAACACCAACACACCACACATACCGTTCAGTTTATTTCAGTATATTTACTGTTTAAATGCTGAACTGAATGAATTATCTATAATTCAATGTTTTATCTTCTCGTTAACTCAGTTTCACATCTGGACCTGTTGATTTGGAGCCACCTGTGAAGAATAAATATAAGTCTCTCCATTTCTGGTTAAAGCAGTTGGGTTTCTCCATCAACTTTCCTTTTTAGAGCTTGTTATTCTTTTTTTTTTGCACAGATCTGATTGGCTGAGGAGCCTTTGGTGATCTTACAGTGCACGCGATTGGTAGGTGAAGTTACTGCACCACAAAGCCCGTATACTGTAATGACTAGAAAAGCTCCAACACTTAAAATCATTTTAACGCTTAAAAAAATAAATACTTTAAAAATTAGATCACTCTTAATAGTCTGGGTCCAGACCTGGACCAGGGTCCGCCTATTAGTGACCTCTGTCCTAGAAGATCAAGTGCAATTACAGTTTCTACCAATGCTTCAGTAGATCAGTGATTATAAGAGCTTTATAAAGAGATGGTGGTCTTCAGTCTTTGTTCTGGCTGTTCGGACAGCCAGTGGAAGCTCGTTCCACCATCTGGGCTCCAGGACAGAGAAGAGTCTTGTCGCATGTCTTTCATGAGTCTTGAAGGATGGTGGGCCAAGCCGAGACTTAGTTGAGGCGCGAAGGGCTCAATACGTGGGTTATCTTCGGACAGAGACGATGCTTGTTAAGAATTTGAGGCATACGCTCTAAAAGAGTTGGGACTGAGGTTTGTTACCATGGCGTTACATCACCTTTCCTTTAATTACACTGGTTAACGGTTCGGGAACTGAGGAGACTGAGTTTTTTGCTGGATATAAAACTTCAGCAGCTCAACAGTCCGGGCTCACGGCCCGACTCTCCTCCTCTTCATGATATTACATACATTTTCAATAGGGGGCAGATCTGGACTGCAGGCAGGTCAGTCAAGCACACCTGCTCTGTGTCCTCACTGTCCTACTGGGATAACCACGGGCTTCCTGGGAAAGGACGCTCTCACCTTCACACACCTATCATCGCTGTCCAATGAAAAACAAGCAAACTTTACAGGAGAGGACAAAAACCTACTTTACTTTCAATGTAAGTCAATGGAACCAGAATTTTTCCCAAGCTTTTTTGGAGAACTTCTTTTGGTCCATTCATCGTGAGATTCTCACACAATGTAAACGGCCATTGGCGTGTTCCAATAATGTAGAACACTCAAAATTGGGAAACCTGTTTTTCATTGGACAGTGCTGATATGCAGGTCACCATGCTGTGGGCACTGATGCTCCCAATACTGTGACCAACACTGCATCAGTTTTTCACCAAAACACATCTCCACTGTCTTTCTGACGCTCCTGGAGGAGCTCTGGACCAGAGAACCCGGCGGTGTCTGTGAATGGAACTGGCTTTCTTGTATTTAAAGTTGTTTTTCTTGGTGCAGCAGTTCACTGTGTTAGGAAATAAGGGCTGAAAGGTCAGGCACATTCAGATTTCTTCAAATTCACGGAGCTGAGAAAAGCTGAGTTCGAACTGTTTGATAATTCTTTCACAGAAATTGGCTCAATCATGATCCCGTCAGCTGTTACTAGTTCCCATCTTAATTGTGGAATGCTGCAAAACAGCACAAGTTGAATATTATATAAACATTTCACGTTGTGATTGATTTATTCTCTTTGAACTGATAAAAGTACAAAAGTGACGTTCAATGTTTGGACTGATCTTAATTTGGCCCCAACTTAAGTTTGTACATACTGAACCACACGTTACGAGTAACTAGACTGAAATGGCCAACAAGGACTACAAATCTCTCTTTATCTCACTACACAAACCAATAACGCCATTATTTTACAAAATACAGCCCAGCTGTAATTATTGGCACCCTCGGTTTAAAAAACAAAACAAAATAAAGTCATAAAAACGTCTTTAGTTAATCAGCTCACGGTGAAAACTGGACAAACAGTTATTACATTTCACCTGAAATTAGTGTTTATATAGTTCCAAGTCCACCTGCAGATTTCTTCCTGTTTCACTGGGGTATAAATATGAGGTGACACTAGATCTGAACAGTTTGGGGAAAATGACTAATATGAGTAGTAATATAATTTTTATAACATTAATAATATTATAATTAATATAAATGTTTTTAAATTGCAGTTGCAGATTTAATCAATGTGCTTATCTTCTATAAATCAAGGTTCACACCCTGGTTTTTTTTGTAGAATATCCACTTTTCTGGCCTAATGTCAAAACCGTGTAAAAACAGTGTACCAGACTGCCAGTTAGTTGTCGTTATGATGTCACAACACATGGATTTTTGATGTCACAACACATGGAGGGTTTGTTGTCTCTGGTTGGCCCAACTTCTCATCCCATCTTTAAGCCCAAGACAAAACTGTTCATAATGTAGGATATATATATATATATATATATATATATTTATATATATAGCGTCCAATGAAAAAAAGTATCTCCAAAATAGTAACTCACTGTCTCACTTTTAAATTCATTGTGAAATTTTCCCCACAATGCAAATGGCAGCTGCTGCGTTTGATTGATGGAGAAAAATAGAATTTTTTTATTGGACAGCAACAAGATATATCTATATATCTCTATCTATCTATCTATCTATCTATATATATATATATATATACATACATACATACATACATACATACATACATACATACACACACACACACACACATCTCTTAAAGCTGTTCAGCCCTAGATCACAATTCCCTGCGTCATTCATAGATGTTGGGCATTTTAGAGCATGAATTAACCAATCAGCCAATAAAGAAACAAATCAATCAATAACAAAGATAACATAAAACACTGAGCTCAGTGAGGAAGATGTTTAGAAAAGCAAAGCTGTGTTCAAGGCTGGAGATGTGCAGAAGACTGTAGTCACCAAAGTCTCCAAAACTGAGGTATTAATATGAGTTGACACTAGAACAGAACAGTTGGTAGGAGATCTGAACTGCGACTAATATGTAAAATTTGATTATTTTCTGGTTGGTTCTTTGTCAACGGTGCCAATGATAAACACTGCTTTTCAGGCTGTAGCTACAGAATCAAATCTCTTGGTTTGGCTTTTCTCTGGTTTAAACTAGAAGCTTGTAAAACAGGAAACCTTTCTTCTGAACATTCCTCCGAACCGAGAGATTCAGAGTTGTGAGCGAAACCGAGGCCCTTGAGGAGACGGTGAAAGGCACAGGCTCCTCTCCAGGAATGCGAGCTGGGCTCCCGCTGCCTATTGACTAACGCCCCTCGTTGGCTGCCCCTTAAAAAGCGTAAGTCTTGTGAAACAATTTAATTAGGGCTCTAATCGTTGTTTAACATATCGAGGGCCACTCACCGCAGCCACTGAACGGCCCATGGTTCCTCCGAGCCTCTCGTTGACTGAATACGGTTCGAGTGTTACGGGTGGAAGACGGACTTCAGAACAAAACCACAGAAACGTTTACCAAATTTATTTTTTTTTTCTATTTATTAATTAAATATATAACCTTTACCCAGTCGGATGGGAGCTAACAGAGAACAGAAGTACAAAATAAGCTCCATACAGAGTGAGTGTGTGCATAACGTCGTGGGAGGGCGGTCCACAAGTCCGAAAAGGCGAGGGCGGTGGGCAACGTTCCCCCCACATTGGCTCCGTCGTGGAGGGACGATCTCTCCAACTCCTAGCGTCAAAGAAAACCAAACGAGGAATAAAACCAAAAGCTGTGCAGGTGAGAACGTTCTCGGTGGTTAAGTCTGTGTGTCTAAGGTTAAAGTGTTTTCATAGAGTCGTATACAATCTCACACTCGGTACCGCCATCCTAGAGCCCACGTTCACGACAGCTCTAGCACACACATACAAACAAACAAACAATCAAACATACATACACACACTCGCATACACTCACACCCACAATACCTACAGCAACTGTGCAAAAAAAGTCTTTGGTAACCAAATTAAATGAAGAAAGAGGAAAACAAAACAAAACAATAAACCAACAGGAACAAAACTCTGACTGAGATGGTTGTACAACCTCTAATATACAAAACCTCAGCCCGACACCGTACACGAGACTGCGTTCAATAAATTAGACAGCGGGAATGAGTTGGAAAACACCAAGATCCAGCAGTTCTGTTCACAAGAAACCAAAAAAAAACCAAAAAACAACCAAACAAAAACAGTGTCGTTACAAGTCAAATGAGAGGAATCAACAGAAATGAAGACTAAACTGATCAATGGCCCTCAACCGCACAAACGAAGCCGGTTCCGTGTATCGCTTGTACGTGTGGCTTCCTGTAAACATTGACAAGTAAGAATACGTTAAACTTTATCCCCGACACCACATTAGCACGTCTGTGACCTGGACCCCCATAACACGGGTCCCTCCACGGCACGCTGTGACCGGCGTTCGCTTCACTGAGGTACACGTGAGGAGTCCCCGCCCAAGGCGCCATAAATACGATGCTCATTCGTGAGATTCGATTCGTGAGAAAAACAAAGAAAAGAGAGAGAGGCGTTCCCGGGGACCTTCCGGAGACCTTCTGGAGACCTTCCGGAGACCTTCCGGAGACCTTCCGGAGACCTTCCGGGAGGGGGCTGGAGCAATCCCGGCAAAAGAGGGGTCGGCGTGAATACTTTATAAAATGAGTCCTTTCAAAATATATCCACAGAAGTCTTTTCGTTTTCTATTGAAAAAATAAATTAGGTAGTCGAAAACACCGTAAAGAGGAAGACGGAAGGCAGGAGAAGGTCCGGGCTCGCGGGGCCTATGCTGTCCTCACTGATCCGTTATTAGAACTAGAGATCCTCCGGAAGCCGTGGTCGTTCTTCTCCAGCCACAGTTCGGCCAGCTGCTGCGTGGAGCCGTGGGACGAGGCTTTGGAGCCCAGGCACATCTTGTACTGTTTGGGATCCAGGTTGGGGTCACATATGACGGGGTGGTGAACGTGCACTATGCCAGTGTCCGTGCTCCTGAACAACTTAATCCCCGACTGGACGAATTTGTTGAAGAGGTCCACGTCCTCCAGCCCCCAGCCTTGGATGGAGACGTCGAAGCCGCCGGCCTTGAGCAGGTCTCCTTTGTAGACGCACACGATGCCGTAGCCGTAGTGGCGCCACAAGCCCGTCTTGGACGTGAACACGTAGTGGTTGTTGCTGGGGACCTTCCCCGCGTAGACCACCTTCGGGTCGTACTGGCTGAAGATGATGGGGAAGTACGTCTGCTGCCCCAGCACGGTGTTCCCGCGGCATCGCTTCAGGAAGTCGGCCGTGAACAGCAAGTCCACGTCGCAGTAGAAGAGCAGGGAGTCGTTGGTGAAGTGGGCCGAGCCGACCTCCAGGGCCAGGGCGCGGGAGAAGGGACCGGAGACGGGCTTGATCTCCATGTCCGCCTTCGGGTACTTGGAGCGGTACTCCTTCATCAGCTCCATCTGCTTAACGCGCTCCGTGTTGTTGTCGGTGCTGAAGAGGAGAACCAGCAGCTTGACGTTCTGGTTGGGGATGAGACAGATCTTCTCGAAGTTGGCCATGAAGCGCGTGAAGATCTCGTAGCGTCCCGCCAGCGGCACAAGGATGTTGACCTTCTTCTCTTTGGGCTCGTGCTGCTCGGAGCCTGAGCCGCTCAGCTTGAACGGCACGAACATCTTCAGGGAGCTGGAGAGGAAGGACAGCGAGTCCGAGTCCTGGTTGATCCTAGCGGCCAGCGCTCGAGCGTCCATCTCCTCCTCCTCCAGGAACTGGATCTTGCTGAAGGTCTGCTGGAGGTACGCGTGCCTCCTCACCGGCACCGTCATGGTCTTCCCCTTGTGCTTCTTGTACAGCAGCAGAAGGTCCAGCACGTACTCCGCTCCGTACATGGGGTTGACCCTCCGGTAGCCGTACTGGATCTCTTTGAAGTCGATCACCCTCCCTCGCGTCTTGGCGTTGGCGTTAATCATCTCCATAACCTGCATGATGATGTCGTCCAGCGCCATCTTCTGGGAGGAGTCCATGCCACGCCGCGGCGGCTGGCCGTCCAGGGCCGAGAAAATGTACTTGCCCGTGAGGAACTCCCACTCCAGCACCTCCTCCCGCTGGTGAGGATGGAAGCGCATGAAGGAGGGAGGCATGCCCAGCTGCAGGTCCTCCTTGTGCACCTCCATGTTGCCGTAGCGGCTCATCTGCACAATCTCCCGGTGGAGCTGGACGGTGCGGTGGCGGAGCTCGGCGATCTTGCGGCTCAGCATGTAGCTGTGGAGCCGGTACTGGTACGGCGGGTTCTTGTTGGGATGGAGGGTGATGGCCCGGTGAATCTTGCTGTTGTGGAGGTCCCGGATGTAGCCCGTCTTGTTCGGCTCGTAGTTTTCGTAGAACAGCTGCTGCATCTGAAAGAGGAGACACAAAAATAGGATGTTGTTAATTGCAGAATAAGGTACCGTAAAAAATTCAGAACCACTGTTTAAAAAGTTTATTTATTTATTTATTTATTTTTATTGAGGAGTCTCACACAAGAAATTACATACCAGCATTATGTCATAAGACACAATTCAAACGTCACTGAATAGAAACAACCTCAGTTTTCCTTTGTTTTGAACATAACCCCAAATCACTTACTCACACACACACGCACACATACACAAACATACCCACACAGCAGGAGAAAAACGTAAAAGAGAGAGGGAATAAAAGGGAAAATAAAAAATAAAAAATAAATAAATAAATACAAAATAATAATAATAATAAAATAAAATAAAAATAATAATAATAATGATAAAAAAGGGGAGTCGTGGAGGGAAAATAATTCTGATGGCAAAGATTTAAGTGAGTCAAAATAGGACAAGAAGGGATTCCACTTATCGTAAAATTTTGAAGTATGTCCCCTCAGAGTAAATCTAACTTTCTCCAATTTAAGGAAATGAGTCATGTCACGGAGCCACATTGAGGTGGAGGTTTAGAAGACCTCCATAGCAAAAGAATACAGCGTCTGGCTATCAATGACCAAAAACCTATAACATCCGACTGAGCCTGTGAAACTGGCAATCCTGAGGAAAGAACAAATATTGCTATGAGTGGACAGATAGTGATACTGACACCAATAACTTCAGACATTATTTTAGAGTAATCTGACCAAAATTTATAAACACTGGGGCACGAAAAAAACATATGGGTTAGATGACATGGAGAAGAGGAACACCTAAAAAAAGTTTTTAATAGTAGGAAACCAATTCGACTGTATATAGTAGTGTTGGGTTTTAGTCTCGTAGCATAACTGAAAAACAGCTAGGGGTGCGTTTAAAAAATTGATTTTTCGATTCAAATTGATCTTCATTTAAATAATCCGATATCGATTCGTATAAACTCGAGATCGATCTTTACAATTAGCAAACCAGGACAGTATATAAACATATAAACACTAATGTTTTTAGTAACGGTACATTTACCACATTAGTTCTCTGAAAATCGCTTTTCATATTAAAACAAAACATATTATTGTAGCTGAAATATCCCTAAATGAGTCAATATTGAATTGAATCGAATAGAAAATCGAATTGAATTGGGACCCTGTGAATCGGGATCGATCTGGGAAATCAGTGGCGATACCCAGCCCTAAAAACAGCTGTACTGCATCAACAGGCAGCAAACGATATAATACTGTTTGCCACTAGAGGCGCTGCAGAGCACTGCATGGAATGGCAACGCCAAACAGCATACAAGGTACAGCTGTTAGGCTACCTGGTTAGCTAGCAGCTGGGAGAAGCTCTGTAGCTGGTGTAGATTAAGGAACAGAAACAGATGGAGGATCAAGTAAGTGAGGCTGGAGGTGCAGTCTGGACCAAAAGGCTGTACACTGCAAAGTCTGTGGAGGCGCTGTTGTAGCTGCTGGTGCTAACACTAGCAACTCACTCCATCACCTCAGCAGAGCACACGTACTGGAACACCAAGAACGTACACTATCAACCAGTAGCACCAGTGAACCAGTTAAGCCAAAGAGTCAGAGGTTGCTTGTAGAGGCAGTTTCTCGAGGCAGTGCGTATGACAGGACGAGCGAGCGGTGGGGCGACCTTACGAACGCAGTCCACAACTGTCCACCTATACGAGGACACGTCCCACCACAGAGGGCGGAGAGAGAGAGACGGGCTCAGAGCAGTGAGTAAATGCTGGATTGGAGGGAGTACGTTACCATATATGTTATATATATACATATTAGGGGTGTAAGAAAATATAAAAAATATTGAATATCGGGATATTATGTTTAGTGATACTGTATCGATTCTCAAACACAGTATCGATACACAGATTCCTGGCAGACAGTGAATCATTGTGTGTTGTGTTTAAACCTCTGACCACTAGATGGCAGCCTTGTAATCCATTTTCAGCTCCACTCCAACATTAACAAGCAGCACAAGGGCGCAGTGCTATTGTAAGTATTGATAAACCTGTTCATACAGTGGTGTGTTTTAATAGTAGGATGTTACCGGGGCGACAACACTTCAGCCATATTGCTCTCCCACAGTTATACTAACAACACAGAGTAAACTGGAAACGGAGCTACGCACAGTCAACCACTTCAACAACAATATTGTGTAATGTGGGACAAAGTAAAATCTATAGCAGGGTCCTTCATCAGTTCAGTAAGGTCCAGTTAGCGGAAATTTCCTCAGACCAAGGTCCGGAGTGTCACAATCTCTATAATTTTAATTCTATATTGAAAGAAGTAGCCTAGCAGCTGTATCAGCACTAAGTCATGAGCAACTGAAAAACAAAACAAATTATAAACACCGTTCAGTGTATTTCAACAATATTTGTTGTTTTAAAAGCTGAACTGGATTAATTTTTTTTTATTTATTTTTTTTTTTTTATTGGATGCATTTCTATACACCAACAAAAGAAATAATTAACATAACGTTGCTGTCCAAAGGAGAGAACACAGATTAAAAAAATAATATATCATATATATATCACACATACCATATATATATAATTATATATATATTATATAATATATATAAACATATATATAACAACAACCAGAAAGAACAAAAAGCTATGCACTTCGAATATATCTCCGCCAGCAACATTATTTCTTTCCCCTTTTACCCCTTTTTTTTTTTTTCTCCCCTATCCCTGCCCCACCTCCCCTGGATTAATTATTTATAAACCTTAAAATAGATGTTTTCCAAGGGCTACATTAAAAAACTATGCTTTTGAGAAAAAGCATCATAAACTGCTTGTTTAGTAAATAAAGCGTGAAGCCCACTTGTTAACTCATTTTCCCATCTTAACAGTTTATCTTCCTCTTATGTTCACACATTGTTTTGTTTAGTGAGAGAAGTGAGCTCTTGGTTGAAATGGTGCGCAGATCTGATTGGCTGAGGAGCCTTTGGTGATCTTTCAGCGCACGTGATTGGTCTGTGAGGTTAGCCCGTATACCATAAAGACTAGAAAAGCTCCACCTCTTAAAATAAACACTGTCAGAATTAAATCCTCCTCAGTAGATTATCAATTTGGGTCCACACTGGACAACGTCTGTGTCCGGACCCGGACCGCTATTAGTGATCCCTGCTCTACAGTAATCAAAGCCTTCATTTAAAGCCTGACAGTAGAATAAACCAAATATACCTATATATAAGCCCAGCACAAAAAAAAAAATAAATAAATAAATAAATAAATCCACAAATTGTAAACATCATATCACCTTAAAAGTTATTATTCTGCATAAAAAAATTAAAAAAAAACTTGACTTAGCAGGTGATTATAAACCTCTGAATGATGCACAAAACCAACCAACACGATTTTTACACACAATAACCACAAATAAACTGTTCCCAACATCAAAAACCGTATCAACACTGAAAAGCTCTGCAGATCATATCCATAAATAGGAAGTCATTGTTTCCTAAACACTACGCCTTTAAAATCCATTAAGGACGCAACTCCAAGGAGGGGGAGCGTGTTATCTCCAAACTGAGAGACTGTGGTGAGGAACAAGCTTGAAATGTGGTCACGAAATCAATTACAGGGGAAAACAAGCTGATGAAATTGATATTCCAGCCATGACAACTGAGTCTGGAGCAAACAAGCATCTCGTAGGCCGAAAGGTCAGCAAGGCCGCGGAAGCGGGGGCCAATTTTCAGAGCGGTACCGCCACCGGCAACTTCTGTTAGTATGAATTCTGGGTTTATAAGGCATTATATAGTGTATAACACCTTACAACGCCCGGCATCAGTCCAGTTAATTACTTGTAGGTCTTTGTAACTACATGTATAACACTTTAAAAACCATTATAAAGCAAGACTATGTCTTTATAAAGTTTCATAACACATTATAACAGCCCCTCGCAAGAAAACTCTTAACATCAATACAGTAATGTACTACTATAGGGATCTGCAGTGTTTCCTGTATAAATTCCAAACATATCACAGTGGCTACCAAGTTAGCTCAAATGAACGTTTCAGGATATAGATATATATATATATATATATATATATATATATATATATATATATATATATATATATATATATATATATATATACATACACACACACACACACATATTAAGGGTGTAAGAAAATATCAAAAATATGTAATATCGGGATATTATGTTTAGTGATACTGTATCGATTCTCAAAAACACAGTATCGATACACAGATTCCTGGCAGACCTGTTTAAACCTCTGTCCACTAGATGGCAGCCTTGTAATCCATTTTCAGCTCCACTCCAACATTAACAAGCAGCACAAGGGCGCAATGCTATTGTAAGCACTAGCAAACCTGTTCATATAGTGGTGTGTTTTAATAGTAGGATTTAAAAAATTGATATATATATATACACACACACACACACACACACACACACATTTTGTATGTACTGTAAAAATAAGTCTAACTGGTAACTAGACAGATAACTTTAGATAGCTTTAATAGCTGAACAGACAACTTATTATACAATATAACAATTATAACAATTATACATGCTTAAGCCTGATATGAGGTGTTATGTATGCTATATAATACATTATAATGGCATGCACGATTCATAGGTAGTGTTACCGACTGCCCTTATAAAGGGTTTATGTATTACTTAAAATCAGTTTATTAACGGTTATTGGGTAGGTCATAACAATAAAGCATGAATAAGTAGTTATAACACATTAATAACAGAGCAACTGTTATGACCTATTCTATCTGAGGGGTATGCACAGGTTATGAAGCTCACATGCTTAATGCTGACTGATGGTACAGACAATGTAAGTGAACGCGGCTCCACTATCAGGTGAACAAGTTGCCAATTTTATGTTATAACTGCTTATAAATGACATTACAGTGTTTATGACCTCTTTAATAACACTTATTGATAAGCGAGGTTTTATTCTAAAGCGGTGCCTTTAGTACTAAACAAGCCGAAGCCACACGAAAGCTGTACAGACGCATAGAAATCTATTTTATTTTGATTTTATTTGCCTCCACTCTGACTGAACACCAATTTCCAACTGGTCGTTGTTTTTCCTTGTCAAGCCGAATCAGCAGAGGAAGGTGAGGACGGCACTCCAGCAGCTCTGCTAAATCCACGATTGGCTGGAGTTGAGAGGGATAAGGTTGTGAGCAGGACGGGGAGCCAGAAACAAGGTCGGAGTGTCCGGAGAAAGCCCCCTGCAGCTGGACATTCCTAAAGTCTAACTAACGGAGGCCTTCATTAACTGGTAAACCATCTAATTAGCCAGTCGCTGCTGCTTCCCCCTAATTAGGGCTTCATGACTCATTAGTACAATTCCCTTATGGACAATGACCGGGTCAGTTCGTGTATTTGTTTGAGATAATAAATGTTGTGGCTCAAAGGAAAAGGTGGTGTGAAGGCAAAAATAAATAAATAAATAAATAAATATATACACTATTTTCCATGACAACACTGGGGGGGGGCATCTTTGTTTACTTTGTGTTAGAACTTCTGGTGCGAGCGCGGATACGTTGATACTAATTACAAGCAAAACAACAACAAACATATAAAATGACCAGCATAACATGTTCAGTTAGAGGGAGTCAGTAATTGGAAGAAGAGGAAAACTTGTCTTGAACTACAGAGTTACAAACACAGCACATAAAGATCAGAGTGTTGGGGGGCCGCCTTCCAAAGAAGACCACCTGCGTCTATGACTGAAGCTCTAAATTTAAAACCTCCACCCAAACCTCCGTATGTCTGCTCCTACCATTCTGTGGAGGAGAACCAGCACCAGAGCTTCCTTATCCAGAGAAACTTCTCGCTTATGAAGCTCCGAGGAAGCAGACGTGTCGGTGCTGGTGAGTCTATCAGTTCAGTAACTGTTTTCTGATCAGTGTCCACCACGCTAGGCTATCTGGACTGTAACTAACACCCACGCAGAGTGGCTCGGGCAGCTGGCTGGACTTGGGTTTCAGAAATATAAACTCACCGTCTGTGTGTAGGAGGACACGCCCACCTTCCCACTGTGCAGGTACTGATACGCTTCAGTACTTTTATAGTTTTTCATTACTGAACCGTCTACACCTTCCGAGAGTACAGAGTAATTAAACATGTCTTCATAAGTAACCTCAGACCACCCTCTCATATCACCCACCCACTGTGTTATTAACCTCAGACCACCTTCTCATATCACACACCCACTGTGTTATTAACCTCAGACCACCTTCTCATATCACCCACCCACTGTGTTATTAACCTCAGACCACCTTTTCATATCACCCACCCACTGTGTTATTAACCTCAGACCACCTTCTCATATCACCCACCCACTGTGGTATTAACCTCAGACCACCTTCTCATATCACCCACCCACTGTGGTATTAACCTCGGAGGAGACAGTGTTGTCCCATTAGAACTTCTTACTGTCTCTCTGGTCTCCTCCCATGTACCTGTACTCATTTTGGTTAGCTGAGCGGAAGTTCTAACACAAAGGTGGAAGAAACACACGCTTGAAAGTGGGTGTGGCCAAATACGGTGAATACGAATGCTAAAAAAAGTCTCGGTTGAATGTTTACATTTTTCCTTCGATGCTCAAGTACTCGCCAGACGCTTTTCAACATCCAGAGGTCGACGCAACTCGTGTTATGAAAACATTTCCACGCCGGCCTTCAGATAGCAGACGCGTCCTCGTGGCGGAGGACGCCTGGAGAATGAATAAAGACGGCACCCAGGAACACAAACCGGGGCGAGAATTCACCAGCGCTGCGATAGCACCGTCCTCCAGCGTCCCCGAGCCTGAACAAATACATTACAGCAAGACAAAAGCACTTAATGCGCCACAGATAAGACAGTGAAAGCCCCTCGGGGAGAGGACAGCACTGGCCTGCTTCTCGTCAGGCCATTGCGAGCCAATGAGAAAGTCAGGAGCAGCTGCCAAAGTAATCAGAGCAAAGTAACACCAATCGATCACAGTTACCCCTTAACGCTGGCTGTTCTTGGTTTTAGTTTTCTACAAAATTTAAAATCTCACAGCTAATATCCAGAGTGACCACCGTCTGCAGCACGGACAACAGCTAGGACTGGGAGACTCAGTAAGGTCCTGGTAGGTGGTCACAGGTATCTGGAGCTAACATGCTGACTGCAGTGCATCCCACAGCTGCTGGAGGAAGTGTGGAGAAGGATCCATAGATCCAACACCACCATCTAGGTGGTCCCACAGATGCTCAATTGGGTTCAAGTCTGGGGAAATAGGGGTCCAGGGTAGTACTTGGAAGTCTTGGTCAGCCCTTCCCACCAGTGTGGGACATTTCTAACCATGCTTGCTGGAAGATCCCATACGCCCCAGAGAAGACCATCAGCATGTACGGTGTACGTGATCTGCAAGGATGGATTCAGATTAGTTGAGAGTGTCTTCCACATGGATTGGTGGGTCCAGAGAATGTCACGAAAACATACCCCAGACCGCTGTCCCAGTCCAAAGTAGTACCTTGTTTCTAAATTATCATGATGAATGGACCAATAGAAATACCCCAAAATAGCTTAGAATAAATTCTGGTTCCAGTGACTTACATCGAAAGAAAAGAGAGTTCTTGGCATTTTGGGGGATACCTGTTTTTTTTTTTTATAACCGGTGCACTCCCGCCTCCACCGAAAACTAGATGAAGCCTCATAATAAGTCATGGCTTGGACAGCTACTCAAGAGGATGTCCATTTCAGGTTCCAGCATGCAGCGAGGGGCGGGGGGAGTGCAATTCAATCATCTGGGTCCCTTTCAGGGGTACATGCTTCAATAAGGCACCCTTTGTGTGCAGGACATTTAGGACAATCGATAATATCTACAGTCTTCAAGTGGACACGGGTTTGGACTGATAATAACCCAGCAGTACTAGAGCTAATGGACTAAACGGTAAGACTAATGCACTACAGCAGATCAAGTTCCAATAACAGAGTCTTTTACAGTTTCAGTGCTATATATATACATATATATACATACACACACAGGGGTTGGACAATGAGACTGGAACACCTGTCATTGTAGTGTGGGGGAGGTTTCATGGCTAAATTGAACCAGTCTGGTGGACAATCTTCATTAACTGCACCAGTAAGATCAGAGTGTGAAGTTCAGTTAGCAGGTAAGAGCACAGTTTAGCTCAAAATACTACAATAACACAACATTATGGGACATACCAGAGTTCAAAAGAGGACAAACTGTTGGTGCACGTCTTGCTGGCGCATCTGTGACCAAGACAGCAAGTCTTTGTGATGTATCAAGAGCCCCGGTATCCAGGGTAACGACAGCATACCACCAAGAAGGACCAACCACATCCAACTGGATTAACTGTGGACGCGAGAGGAAGCTGTCTGAAAGGGATGTTGGGTTCTAACCCGGATTGTATCCAAAAAACAGAAAACCACGGCTGATCAAATCACGACAGAGTTAAATGTGCACCTCAGCTTCTCCTGTTTCCACCAGAACTGTCCGTCAGGAGCTCCACAGGGTCAATATACACGGCCGGGCTGCTATAGCCAAACCTTTGGTCACTCGTGCCAATGCCAAAACCTCGGTTTCAATGGTGCAAGGAGAGTAAATCTTGGGCTGTGGACAATGTAGAACATGTATTGTTCTCTGATGATCCACCCTTTACTGTTTTCCCCACATCCGGGAGAGTTACGGTGTGGAGAAGCCCCAAAGAAGCCTAACACCCAGACTGTTGCATGCACCAGAGTGAAGCATGGGGGTGGATCAGTGATGGTTTGGGCTGCCATATCATGGTATTCCCTTGGCCCAATACTTGTGCTAGATGGGGGCGTTACTGCCAAGGACCAGCCGAACCATTCTGGAGGACCCTGGGCATCCAATGGTTCAAACACTGTATCCTGAAGGTGGTGCCATGTATCAGGATGGCAATGCACTACCAACGTTCTAGATTCTTAAATTCCTTATTTGACCTCAAGTTACTCACAACCAAATCACCAGATCTCGTATGACCAGATCTGTAACTGGTGTGATGAATCAGCGTGTTGTTGTAAACAGAGGAAGTTCAAGTGTGACTGGACGCTCAGCATGCCTGTGACTGGCAGGCAGTGATTTGTGGATTATTATGAACTTCTATATATACATACATTTAATAAGAATGTAATAAACTGATATATGATCAGTTATAAGCTGCACTACGTATTACATGCAGAGTCTTGTTTGGCAGCTTGTTCCGATAAGCAAGGCATCCAAACCAACGGCATCCGCCATCAACAGGGTGCCAGAGTGAGCTTATTTCCTTCTTTCCTTCTTTCTTTCTGGAAAATTCCAGCTAAAAGAAGCCGCAAATAAAAAAAGAAAGCAAGTCCCTCCTCCTGTCATCATCAGGCATAATTTAATCTCTGAGCATTTCAGAACTGTTTCATATGTAGGTCTGCTCACTCTTTCCGTGTCTACCTCTCCTTCTTTTTTTCTACCCCAGGATTTCAGTGAGCGTGCACTCGTGTGTACACACGCCCGGAGTGAATAACTGCCCAGTGACAGGCTGTGCTGAGTCAACGGTGGTCCTTACAGCTCCACTGCACCACCATCCATCACTCGGCTCACAGGACCCCAGTATAAACGACGCCTATTATCGCACCCCACCCCCCCCACTCCGCCCCCACGCAGATCGGCCCAGCGCAGCAGTGCCAGTCATGCGGCTCTAATTTAAAAACGCCATTAGAGCCTTTTAATTGGCTGCACCAGCAGCGCAGTGGTCTTTATGTACAGTGTGCCCACTGACGCTGCTCCCAGGCACGTTTCTCCTCGCCGAGATGCTGACCTCAAACAAAATCCAGAGAAACAGGGCGACCCCTCTCCTGTCGGCGGCTGCAGGCGGCTTTTATACAGCTGCAGCACTGAAGGGTCACCCCAGGAGACCCTGCCGGGGGGGGGGTTAGCCACGCTTGACTGGAACAGGACCAACACAAGTCAAACATATATATATATATATATATATATATATATATACACATACACACACATATATATACACAAACACACACACACACACACACACACTACACTGGAGGAGATCAGGAGAGATAAACTAATACATATATATATATATATATATACACACATACACACACATATATATATACACACAAACACACACACACACACACTACACTGGAGGAGATCAGGAGAGATAAACTAATACATATATATATACATACACACATACATACACATACACACACATACAAACACACACTACACTGGAGGAGATCAGGAGAGATAAACTAATACATATATATACACATATACACATACATACACATACACACACATACAAACACACACTACACTGGAGGAGATCAGGAGAGATAAACTAATACATATATATACACATATACACATACATACACATACACACACATACACACACATATACAAACACACACTACACTGGAGGAGATCAGGAGAGATAAACTAATACATATATATACACATATACACATACACACATACATACACATACAAACACACACTACACTGGAGGAGATCAGGAGAGATAAACTAATACATATATATACACATATACACATACACACATACATACACATACAAACACACACTACACTGGAGGAGATCAGGAGAGATAAACTAATACATATATATACACATATACACATACACACATACATACACATACACACACATATACAAACACACACTACACTGGAGGAGATCAGGAGAGATAAACTAATACATATATATACACATATACACATACACACATACATACACATACACACACATATACAAACACACACTACACTGGAGGAGATCAGGAGAGATAAACTAAATTCAGTGAGATAGTATGTACAAACCATCTCCAGTGTTCAGTTATTGATCAGATTATTGTTTATACTACCAGTTTTTTGATCTGTTCCAACTTTTAACTGATTATATATAAATAGACACACACACACACAAACATATACACATATATATACACATACATACATACATACATATATATATACATACATACATATGTATCTTTTTATCTGACGGATCACAATTTGTAGCAGTTTCGAGGGAATAATTAGATCCTCCTGTAACCCCCCCCCCCCCCCCCCCACCTTACATCCGGCCGCCGTATAGAAACGCAAATTCTTTTTTTCTCATCAACTCGAGCAACGCGCTTCAAACACAGCGATAAATCTTCAACACTGATCAACACGTGCTGTTCAATTCACATTAATTACTATACATAAAAATATGGTGGTCAGTTATAACACAGGTAAACCACACAGACCCCAACATAACCCACCTGAACACAAACTCCATCCTAATCACATTTACTGCCACTGAACAGCCACTCAAGTCTTAGTCAGGATATTAAACCAGCACACACATCACAGCCCTGATCTCGGCTCCGGGACGCGGGATTAATAAGCCTCGGCCCAAACGAGGACCAATCACAGCCACAGGTACTCCAGCTAAAAGCCCCGGCCGAGATTTTAATGAGCCGCTCGTTAGGTTTTCCATTTCCTCCTCACTCCGCTATTAGGGCTCGTTTACGTTTAATGTTAAACACTGATGCGGACGCGGACGGAGGCTTTTGTGCGCAAATCGAACAGAGCAGTAGCCACTAGTACACTCCGGGTGAACACACACACTAGGGAGCAGTGAAACACCCACACCCACACACACACTAGTGAACACCCACACCCACACACACACACCCACACACACACACCCACTCACACAGACACACACACACACACCCACCCACCCACACACACTAGTGAACACCCACACACACACACACACTAGGGGCCAGTGAAACATCCACAGACACACACACACACACACACACACACAAGTACACTCTGGGTGAACACACACACTAGGGAGCAGTGAAACATCCACACCCACACACACACTAGTGAACACCCACACCCACACACCCACACACACACCCACCCACCCACACACACACACACACCCACCCACCCACCCACACACACACACACACACACACACCCACCCACCCACACACACTAGTGAACACCCACACACACACACACACTAGGGGCCAGTGAAACATCCACAGACACACACACACACACACACACACACACTAGTACACTCTGGGTGAACAAACACACTAGGGAGCAGTGAAACACACACACACACACACACACTAGGGGCCAGTGAAACATCCACAGACACACACACCCACACACACACACTAGTGAACACCCACACACACACACACGAACAGACACTGGGGCAGTGAAACACCCACACACACACACACTAGGGGCCAGTGAAACATCCACAGACACAGACACACACACACACTAGTACACTCTGGGTGAACAAACACACTAGGGGCCAGTGAAACATCCACAGACACACACACACACACACACTAGTGAACACCCACACACACACACACGAACAGACACTGGGGCAGTGAAACACCCACACCCCCAAGTAAACAAACACTAGGGGCCAGTGAAACATACACATATATACACACACACACACACACACACACACACACACACATACACACACACACACACTAGGGGCCAGTGAAACATCCACACAAACACACACACACTAGTGAACACACACTAGGTGGCAGTGAAACATCCCCCCCACACACACACACAGCACGGGGCCAGAATTGATACCATATCACAAAACACTGCGATTCTCTAGTGCATCAATATTCTCTGACACCCCACTGACTATATAACCACAGCCTGTTTATTACTTTGATTTTTATGTTTTGTAATTAATTAATTAATTAAATGATTATTGTTCTGTGATTCTCTCAAACGGGCCTACATGTTTATTCCTCAGAGCAGATCTATTAGAGGGAAACGTTCCCGGTGATCACTTAGGAACCCGTGAGTAACAGTGCTTCGACAGATCCAGTCATTGTGCCGCCGCCCCACCGAGCGCAGGGGCGACCGGGCATGTGGTGACAGGGATCCTTCCGTTCTCTGGAAGTTCACATGAAGCCATGTTCCTCTCTCTCCAGCGGCGCCCGCAGCCCCCGCAGTGACGCAGGCACGATTTTTGATTGATTGATTGATTTATTTATTTATTTAAGGTGCGAGCGCGGATGTTGACTGAAGATGTGAAATGAATCTCCTGAAGATCGACCGCTGTCTCCGTAGCGAGCGCCATTAGTCATGTCAGAATTTGCATGGCCGAGAGCGCGAGCTCACACATGCCCTCGTGGGCCGCGTTTGCTGGAGGTGGGTGGGTGGGTTGGGTGGGTGGGAGAGTGACGGGACTGGGACGTTTCAGAAGGACAACCAAAGCCTCCCAGTCGTTCCTCCCAGCAAACACAAACACTGAAAGATCTTAAGCTATCAAAGTTGGCTCAACTCGTCCATCCACCGTGTCCAGCCAGGAGAACTCTTTCGCTTCAGGGGGACGGATCAGAGCCCCTAGCACGGGTGGGCAATGCTGATATACTGCCATTATCATGATCTACAGATGTTTCCAGGGTACACGGTTGGCAGACGAGCTCTGTGATGATGCCATTGTGGAAGTGTTGCATTCAGACAAGCTGCAGTTTCTGAGAAGCTCTGGTTTAACAGACTTCCACTACAGGCTGATAGACCTTCCATACTTTATTGAACATCTGGAACAGCTGTTTTAGTGCGTTACTGGTGCGACGCACCAGTACAGCTGCAGTGCAGTCCTATTTATCTACACCAAGAATGTGGAAAACGCTCTCGACCAGTTACCTTCTGCATGAACAGAGTGGAGGAGATGGAGGTGAGGAACAGAGTGAAGGGAATGGAGGTGAGGAACAGAGTGGAGGAGATGGAGGTGAGGAAGAAAATGGAGGAGATGGAGGTGAGGAACAGAGTGAAGGGAATGGAGGTGAGGAACAGAGTGGAGGAGATGGAGGTAAAGAACAGAGTGGAGGAGATGGGAGGTGTATCTGCTAGAACAGAGTGGAGGAGATGGAGGTGAGGAAGAAAATGGAGAAGATGGAGGTGAGGAACAGAGTGGAGGAGATGGAGGTGAAGAACAGAGTGAAGGAGATGGAGGTGAGGAACAGAGTGAAGGGAATGGAGGTGAGGAACAGAGTGGAGGAAATGGAGGTAAGGAACAGAGTGGAGGAGATGGAGGTGGAGAAGATGGAGGAGAAGAACAGAGTGCATGAACAGAAGGACTGTGATCGCATGTACAGGAGATGTGAGGTGTATCTGCTAGAAACGAGTGGAGGAGAAGGAGGTGAGGAACAGCCTGTAGGAGATGGAAGTGGAGATGGAGGTGAGGAACAGCGTGGATGAGATGAAGGTGAGGAACAGAGTGGAGGAGATGGAGGTGAGGAACAGCCTGTAGGAGATGGAAGTGGAGATGGAGGTGAGGAACAGCGTGGATGAGATGAAGGTGAGGAACAGAGTGGAGGAGATGGAGGTCAAGATCAGAGTGAAGGAGATGGACTATCCTTAATCCGTTCTTGACTACACCACTTTGAATGTGATAGCATTGGTAAGACTGTTGACTGGACGAGGCGTGTTGGAGTTAACAGGAGCAGCTTGGTGTAGGTGCTCGTCATTTCTTGACCCCCAGGCATTTTAAATATTTACACTTGGGATAAAAAAAGAAAACAAAAGATTAAAAGAACCACACGGTTACAGAATAACTCCATAGACAAACAGTCAACAGCAGGTAGTTACTCTGTACACCAAGCTAAGCTGTGAAGCCACCCAGAAACCAAGCCCCTCCACCCTCACTTCAAACAGGGAGCCCCTCCCCACTCAAGATCTCTCAGCTGATAGTTTAGAAGCCTTCATCTGATCAATCAGTCTATATACACCAGTAAGAACAGCAGATCTGATTAGAACAGATGTAAATAATCATACATACAATACAAAGTATCATGAATATGTTATTGTGAGAGAAGTAGATCAGATCTTGATCCAGTTTGAAGAACAAAGTTAGGTTCCAGATTTCTCCTGGACGCCCCAGACATTGTATGAATGTATTCAGTTCCTTCAGCAGCAAATCTTGATTTATCTTAATGAAGTACTGAGCAGTCAAAGCAGGTATTAGATGAGAACTGATAATAATACTGGGTTGTTTAGGAGAAGTTTGGAAAGGGTTAAATAAACACACTGACGTATGGAAAAGCTCTACTTACTCTATTAATACTGATTCATATTTAATAATAATAGTGTAAAAGCTCTACTTACTCTATTAATACTGTTTAATATTTAATAATTAAGTGTTTACTGAGTAAATAAAAGCTTCCATTCTGGAAAAAAAAAAAACTTTTTAAGAGTAATAAAGTCCTCAAGTGCCTCAAAACATTATTTCACTCTCAAGTTTCTCCATCGACCTCCAGGAGCCCTGTTCCACCGTGCATGTCTCAGATTCCAACATCCTTCAATCAACATAACTTCAATATCAGTTAGCCATGAAGTGATTCCACCATGACTGAGCGTATAACCTACATTCAAGTGTGTCCTTGCTGACTCGGCTAAAGCCAAAACAGCTGGATTGTACTGGTAATCCGAGCTCGTCCTGAACATTCACAGTTTTCAGAAGCTTCCTATAATAGGGCTGTAAGAAAATATCAAAAATATCGAATATCAGGATATTATGTTTGGTGATACTGTATCGATTCTCAAAAACACAGTATCAATACACAGATTCCTGGCAGACAGTGAATCATAGTGTTTTGTAATCCGTTTTCAGCTCCACTCCAACATTAACAAGTAGCACAAGGGCGCAATGCTATTGTAAGGGTTGGCAAACCTGTTCATATAGTGGTGTGTTTTAATAGTAGGATTTAAAAAATCACAATATATTACTAAGCTTGCAGTATCACGATATATCGTGATATATTGAATCGAGGCCGCTGTATCACGATACGTACTGTATCGCCAGGTACACAGTACACAGCCCTATCATCAATAAACCTAAAGTCAGGTTTATTTATGCAGCACATTCTCAAAACCCACCTTTTTTCAGATCTACTTTTAATTTGTAACATCATACCTTGTTTATATTTCTACTTTTTATTTTTTTAATTTTATTTATTTCTGTGTGTGTATATATGCCCTTCCGCTGCTTGTTGCCACCGCTATATACTTATATTTATAATTATATATAATTATATATATATTATATTGTACTATATATTTTATTATTATATGATTGTATCTTGTATTGCGTTGCTGGTAAAGCGTCTTGAAAAGCTCTATATAAATAAAATTTATTATTATTTTTATTAGACGGGGTCACAAAGGGGCTTCACGGAAAGCCCCCAAAGGGAGACGGTGGCGAGGATCAGCGCCGTGAAAACAAGAGGAAGAAGCCTTAAGAGGAAGCAGGACTGAAAAGGGGAACCTGTCCTCGTTTCTGGTCCTCACCAGAGAATAAAAACAACAACAAGAGCAATACGTAGACAGTACGCTTTTATAATCAATAGTAGAGATGGAAGGATCGATCGGCTATGTATCGGTATCGGTTGATTTTTAATCAAAATATGTGATCGACTGATATTTCTCCAATTTAGCCGATCCTGAGAGCCGATCCATGGTGTTAAACAAATGAGTCTAATTTCTGTATTTACAAGCTAGTGTTTCATCCAGAAAGAGGAGACCTTCAGCCAGCTCCCTGCAATTCCTATCTGAACCACTAGGTGGAAATACACACCCTTTCATTTTCAACAGACTGACTAAAGCAGCTGTGTATGTGACTCAGACTCATCCAGGACAGTTTATAACATCAGTAAAATTAGTAACATCAGCGTCTCTCACGGTAACCAAGACAAAGACATTTAACATATTAATCTGATACACACTTCAGAGACACCACACAGCTGAACACAGTGAGTATCAGTAACAGCAGAGCTAGAACACACAGCTAACACAAACTAATAACCCAGAACACCTACAGACCAGATCTGACCGGTACCAACAGAACAGCAGCAGAAACAGCCAGAGAGCTAAAGAACCACAGCCAGAGTGATTGAGTTTATAGTTCTAGATAAGCAGCTCTTCTCGGCTGTAGAAGACGTTCATTCTGCTGCTTAATGTTCCACCTGGATCCACGCTCTGCTGTTCCTAGTAGATACTTTTCAGATGTGGCTCTTCCGGAGCTTATCAAGAAGTTTACTCCCACATAGACCAACTTCTAATTTAGTTAAAATCATTAAGCTGTTTCATATGAGCTCGTTAAAAATTTAATAAACCAGTTTAGACCATGTTTCATGACTTGCTTGCGCTAATAACTACATATAGCCCTGCTGTGGCATATAGCCCCGCCCTCGATCAGTATCGGCTATTGGTCGATCACGCTTGAAAGGTGATCGGTGATCGGAATTGGCCTCAAAACGCTGATTGGTCCATCTCTAATTAATAGAGGATATTGAATACAGAGAAATGGCAGCCTATGATGATTGTTAGAGGCCCAACAGAGCAACAACAGTAAACATGAACGTTAATGACGTCCCTTGCACTGGGACCTCTAGGTCATTGTTATTGGCAGGTTATAACCAGAATGACAATGTTATAGTCAGGAGTGATACACTACACCACTGTAGTAGCTTCCTCTAAATAGGTCATACACTCTTGGTATTTAGGGCAGATCAACACATCCTGGTGCTGTAAGCATTCCTGGTACTTCAATACTGGAATGCAACTCGGGCGGTCGGGGACGTCATCACGTAAGAACATGAAAATTGAGACCAGCTAGATACCGAGATCCAGAATACTGGATTTTATTGCTGCTATATTACTATATTCTCATATACCGGGTTAAATTATTAAAGTATTAACAGGATATTACATTTATATAGACACACCATCAACCATGGAGTACATCTGCTGGACATGAGTAACATTTACTAACATTTATTACCAAATTTTAAACTTTCCACCCATTTATGGCCTCAATTAACAACTATGGGACTCCAGCTGCAGATTAGAATTAATTATCATTTAAATAATTAAAACTTTAAATATCCATTGCAGCGGCTGCTATCCAGGCCCAGCAAGAAAACAAACCACCACATACTAAAGTGCTGATCTACAACTTGTGTGTTGGCGGTTGGTGGACCTCGATACCAAGGAGCTCCACAACGTCTGTGGTTTACTGTCCTGTGGATCAACCAGCACCACACACTCAACTCCTTTTAAATCAATCACCAGTGTTCACCCCCAGATCACCCTTACACACTACAATACTCACTCCTACTGACCACCAGCACCATCAGCTCAGCTTCTCCTTCACCAGTTCTCCTGTTTCCACCTTATATGGAGGTGCAGGTACGTTCTGGCTCCTGCTGTCTATTTAAGGTGGAACAGGAAACTTGGTGAATGAGCTGCTTCACCCTCATGGGCTCGGTAGGAGTGAGTATTGTAGAGTGAACAGTTGGTCTGTGGGTGATGTGACTGGTCACTGGTGATGGATTGAAGCCAGAAGTGTCCAAATTAACTAATGGCAATATTTAATTAATAGCTAATACTGGTTGTACAGAATATCGGGATATTATGTCGATTCTCAAAAACAGTATCAATACACAGATTCCTGGCAGACAGTGACTCAGTGTGTGACCACTAGATGGCAGCGTTGTAATCCATTTTCAGCTCCACTTTAACATTAACAAGTAGCACAAGGGCGCAGTGCTATTGTAAGCATTGATAAACCTGTTCATACAGTGGTGTGTTTTAATAGTAGGATTTGAAACATCGCAATATATCACTAACTGTATCGCAATATATCGTGATATACTGAATCGTGAGCACTGTATCGCCAGGCTCTTGCCAATACACAGCCCTATACACTGTAGTAGCTACGCAGCTAATACACCAACAATACTCAGCACAGCCCTCGAAACAGGTCAGCATCGTCTCAATCATACATTTTATTGTTTTATTTTGTTTTAGTTTATATACTTAACCACGTATAATATATAACTCAACCACGTATCAACCACGGTGGGACTGTATGTTACAGTCCCACCTACAGCTCTCCTGGTCCACTGTGCCGGCTGCAGACTGCAAATCTTAGAAAACCCGAGCATCATAACATACCAGTGACGGAGAAATAGCCTGTAAGTATGCTCTACTCCTGCAGACTCCTTTAATCTAAACTCTGACTGGCCTCATTGTTCCCATCTCGAGCTCTTCCCCTGCCCCTCAGGCTCCTGTAATCAAACCTCGGGGACAGAAAGTGCCTTTGAATGAAGACCCAGCCATTTAGCGCGTACAGACTGGCTCGTTTCAGCAAATAATCGGACCCCCGGGGTCACTCAGTGAAGGGCACGCTGCCGGAGAGCAAGGGCACGGCCTTCGGAACAGGACGCTTCCCTCATCGCTCCATTTATTGAAGCATTTCTTCATAGCCAGCCACGTTCGGGGCTCGAGGGGGCCGAAGATTGATGGCTTCATCCAGCACATGATTATTCAAGGCTCTCAAGAGCGGGCAGTCGATGCATATAGATTGAGGCCGATTACAGCCAGCCCCCCTACGTCGACACTGATTGTGGTGCTAGGAAAGGAATAATAAATAAACACATAAATAAATAAACAAATAAATAAATACAGAAATAATCACAGCAGGTTGTGGGCCAGCTTTTCAGTCCAGCCTAGTGGCTACAGCGCTGTACGGCCGGGCTGGTCAGATAAAACGAACAGCCGCACAGGCACTGAGATCATACTCCGGCAGGAGTCTCTGGAAACTGTCCGCACGTATGACTAATAGGTTTCCTTAAGTGCTCGCTGAAGAGAGGAGGCGTTCGCCGGCGTCCTTTAAAGAAGACAATCGAAACGGATTCACGTGATTGCTGAGCTTGTAGCGAGCTGTATTCTAATTAATGGAGAAAGGCAGAGTAGGATAAGAGAGAGATGGCATCACTCCAATACCCAGCGTCGAGATGGCAGCAGAGAAACGTGGGATCAGATACTGGAGGGAAAAACATCCGGATTAAATTCAAACAAATACAGGCAGAAATATCAGACCTACTCAGACTGGATTAGTTCACCTGCAGTCATTTATTTACACGACTGCTCAGTGATGAAACTCCAGCAACCAGACGGCAAGAAACAACAGCAGCAGGATACGAGAGTTTCTCATAGCGGTGGATCGATACCAGCCTTGGGCATCTGCCCATACCAGTACCAGCCTTGAGTATCCGACAGAGTATCTGCCAATCGCAATACCAGCCTTGAGTGTCTGACCCTGAGTATATGGCAATACCAATACCAGCCTTGAGTGTCTGACCCTGAGTATCTGGCAATACCAATACCAGTCTTGAGTATCTGACCCTGAGTATATGGCAATACCAATGCCAGCCTTGAGTATCTGACCCTGAGTATATGGCAATACCAATACCAGCCTTGAGTGTCTGACCCTGAGTATATGGCAATACCAATACCAGCCTTGAGTGTCTGACCCTGAGTATATGGCAATACCAATACTAGCCTTGAGTATCTGACCCTGAGTATATGGCAATACCAATGCCAGCCTTGAGTATCTGGCCCTGAGTATCTGCCAATACCAATACCAGCCTTGAGTGTCTGACCCTGAGTATCTGACAATACCAATACCAGTCTTGAGTATCTGATCGAGTATCTTTCAATACCAATACCAGCCTTGAGTATCTGACCCTAAGTATCTGCCAATACCAATACCAGCCCTGAGTATCTGGCCCTGAGTATCTGCCAATACCAATACCAGTCTTGAGTATCTGACCCTGAGTATATGGCAATACCAATACCAGTCTTGAGTATCTGATCGAGTACCTTTCAATACCAATACCAGCCTTGAGTATCTGACCCTGAGTATATGGCAATACCAATACCAGCCTTGAGTATCTGACCCTGAGTATCTGCCAATAACAATACCAGCCCTGAGTATCTGGCCCAGAGTATCTGCCAATACCAGTACCAGCCTTGAGTATTTGACCCTGAGAATCTGGCAATACCAGCCTTGAGTATCTGACCCCGAGTATCTGATACTTGAGTATCATTCTATCAATAGTTTTTGATCAAAGTTTGGTTTCAGACTGTGGTTGATCTGTTTGGTAAAGCAACGACAGGCCTTCCAGAGTAACAACAGGAAACATATTTATAAAGATCAGTCAATAGTGAAACCTGGCAGGAGATAAACCCATAAACATCAACAGGACTTGCAGGTCTACCTTGTTGGCAAGTCAACAAACATTTCAAACATTTTAAACATACATACTGGAATGCAACAAGGGCAGCAGAGGACAGCGTCAGGTAAGAATGGGGTTCTGAGCATGCACCCCTGGTGGGCTGTGATTTCCATCAACATGGATCTACATGGTCATAAGGTTGTGGTCACTGTCCATGAGTCCCCATCTCACCGCTCTGGTTGACCCTTGTATTTGCGCCGAAGCTCTCGGTGTACAGAAAGGACAGCGTCCCTCCTCCCAAACGGGTGCGAGACTCTTCCAAAGCATCAATCATTTCACACTGGTTTACCATGTATACACGTACCGGGAGACTAAATACAGCACCCGGCAGAAACACAAGGTGACATCTGCCTGGAGGAAGAGAAATAAATAAAGAACGGTGTATTCAGATGGGACTAAATCTGTCAGACCACCACTGAGCTGGGTTAAAAGCAGCAGGTAATCCAGCCTGTAATTTCGAGGAGGAAGGAAAGAAACACTGACGTAGCCCGTCTGGACGCATATAAGAGAGGACGTCACCTCAGGACCCCATGCTAATTTTATTATAGAGGAGAGCAAGGAGGTTGTGTTGATAGTAGAGATCGACCGATATATCAGTTGGCCGATATATCGGGCTGATATTTGCCATTATTTTAATATATCAGCATCGGCCGATATCAGCGCTTCGCCGCACCAATTTAAAGTCTGTATGTGAAGAACGCCAAGCTGAAACCTTTGGAAGCGTTCAGCTAAACAAGTAAAAATTAATAATTTATAGTGAACAGTGGCATTTTTAATGACGTGGTTATGTGTTTCTAGTTCTGCTGTAGTCGTAAACAAGAGCAGAGGTTTAACTTCTTAGCTCCGGGGCTAAAGCTAACTGCTCAGATACTATACATTACTCAGACACTAGTCAGACACTACTCAGACACTACTCAGACACTACTCAGACACTACTCAGACACTACTCAGACATTATTCAGATACTACTCAGACATTATTCAGACACTACTCAGACATTATTCAGATACTACTCAGACACTACTCAGACACTACTCAGACATTATTCAGACACTACTCAGACATTATTCAGATACTACTCAGACATTATTCAGATACTACTCAGACATTATTCAGACATTACTCAGATACTACTCAGACACTACTCAGATACTATTCAGACATTATTCAGACATTATTCAGATACTACTCAGACATTATTTAGACACTACTCAGACATTATTCAGACACTACTCAGACATTATTCAGACACTACTCAGATACTACTCAGACATTATTCAGACACTACTCAGACATTATTCAGACACTACTCAGATACTACTCAGACATTATTCAGACACTACTCAGATACTACTCAGACATTATTCAGACACTACTCAGACATTATTCAGACACTACTCAGGCACTACTCAGACATTATTCAGACACTACTCAGATACTACTCAGACATTATTCAGACACTACGATACTACTCAGACATTATTCAGATACTACTCAGACATTATTCAGACACTAAGATACTACTCAGACATTATTCAGATACTACTCAGACATTATTCAGACACTAAGATACTACTCAGACATTATTCAGACACTAAGATACTACTCAGACATTATTCAGATACTACTCAGACATTATTCAGACACTAAGATACTACTCAGACATTATTCAGACACTAAGATACTACTCAGACATTATTCAGACACTAAGATACTACTCAGACATTATTCAGATACTACTCAGACATTATTCAGATACTACTCAGACATTATTCAGACATTAAGATACTACTCAGACATTATTCAGATACTACTCAGACATTATTCAGACACTAAGATACTACTCAGACATTATTCAGACACTAAGATACTACTCAGACATTATTCAGATACTACTCAGACATTATTCAGATACTACTCAGACATTATTCAGACACTACTCAGGCACTACTCAGACATTATTCAGATACTACTCAGACATTATTCAGATACTACTCAGACATTATTCAGACACTAAGATACTACTCAGACATTATTCAGACACTAAGATACTACTCAGACATTATTCAGATACTACTCAGACATTATTCAGACACTAAGATACTACTCAGACATTATTCAGATACTACTCAGACATTATTCAGACACTAAGATACTACTCAGACATTATTCAGATACTACTCAGACATTATTCAGACACTAAGATACTACTCAGACATTATTCAGATACTACTCAGACATTATTCAGACACTAAGATACTACTCAGACATTATTCAGATACTACTCAGACATTATTCAGACACTAAGATACTACTCAGACATTATTCAGATACTACTCAGACATTATTCAGATACTACTCAGACATTATTCAGACACTAAGATACTACTCAGACATTATTCAGACACTACGATACTACTCAGACATTATTCAGATACTACTCAGACATTATTCAGACACTAAGATACTACTCAGACATTATTCAGATACTACTCAGACATTATTCAGACACTAAGATACTACTCAGACATTATTCAGACACTAAGATACTACTCAGACATTATTCAGACACTAAGATACTACTCAGGCATTATTCAGATACTACTCAGACATTATTCAGATACTACTCAGCTTCCAGCACTCGAGACAAACGAGACTAAAGAAAACATGGTTAGAAGAAATGATAAAACTTCTACACCTGGAGGAAATAAGATTTATCCTAAATAATAGATGTGGAAAATTCTATAAAATCTGGCATCCCCTTTTACAATATTTGGAAAGTAGTAAGTATAATGGCAATGTGACTTCAGAATAAATAAGGTAATGATTTGAATGGAAGTCCCAGGAGGGTGTGGGGGCTGGGATTGGGTGGGAGATGGGGTGGTGTATAGGGTGTTTGTGTGGTATCTTTTTGTTTTAATTAATTTGTGGGGTTTGTTTTTTTGTTTTTTTTCTTTTTCCCTTGGTGTATGGAAAAATTGGAAAATGCTATATATTTGTATAGCAGATTGTATTATATTATCCTGCTTTATAAACAGATATTAGTAAAAAATCAGCAGCACATATCAGGTATCGGCTGACCCTGAACTCTAAACATCAGCATCAGCATCAGCTATAGAGAAACCCATATCAGTCCATCTCTAGTTGATAGTAGTACGAGCAGCCTATTAGTGTTAACCTATTAACACTACAGTAAAAGGTTTTAGTATAGGAAGTGGACTGAGGGGCCAAACAGTAAACACCACTAACGTAAACAGGTGTCGCCCCATTTTGGTCCATTTTTATTTTTCGACATCGTTTAAATGTAGCAGTCGCCGTTTACACTGTGGGGAACTTTCGTGACGAACGGACCAATAGAAATGCTCCGAATTAGCTGGGAAAGAATTCTGGTTCCATTGACTTGCATTGAAATCTGGACGGTTTTCGTCCTCTCCTGTAAAGCTGATCTCAGATAATTGTTTTTCACTGAAAGGTCGACTACACGCGCCCCGAGCGCATCACCTGAGCAGAGCTGCTTTCATGTTTCACCGGTTCTCCTTCTCCTCGAGCCACCCTGTGGCTCCCAGGAATCCGGCTCCTCCGTTTCGATGGGGAGCCCGCCCGTCAACGCTCGTCAATTGAAAGCGGCTCAAATTATGCAGGCATAACGAGCCGAGCGATGAGAGGCTTCTGAGTGGAGCTACTGAACAGCGCTCAAGTGCACTCTCTGTCTGTCTGGCTGTCTGTCTGAGCCCCCAGCTGCCTGTTTAATGGGATTCTCTACAGGGGGGTGGGGGGTGGGGGGGGGGGGGTGGGGGGTTGGGGGGTGAACATGAGAGTAATTCTGTCGTTCATCAGTGCCACCATGTTCCTGCCAGTGTTCAGTGATCTGCTGACTCCATTGGAGACGAGCAGGAGACGAGAAGCTGTATGTTTATCAGCCGCTCCCGGCGCCTCTCTGGACGTGGATGCCGGGTTAGGAAAGGGAGCGAGAGAGCAGGAGGGTGACTAACGAGGGAACGTCGGAGTGAGGTCCGTCCACAGGCCTGACCACACCCTGCTGGACACAGGAAGAAACAGAACGAATGGAAAAGAGAGAGAAAAAAAAAAGAAAAACCAAGCTGGAGACTCTGCGTCAGGCCAGGCCGGTCTGACCTACTTCTGCCATCGGTCAAGGAGCCAGACTGGCTACAGGCGACAAGCTGATAAACACCAGAGCGCAGCTTCATACAATATTTAAACAACAGCATAAATAAAGAACCCTGAGGTGGACGGGCCTTCCTAGACTGGACGGCTGGGCCTACCTGGATGATTCTTATATTTAAGGACCCCAACTGCCCCCTGAGGACTGTGAATAAGGCTGCCCACCACTCCGGGCAGGTGCACCCCTTGGTGTACACGGCCATGTATTGGCAAGAACCTGGCGATACAATATGTATCATGATACAGCGGTCACGATTCAATATATCACAATTTATATTGCGATACTGCAAGCTAAGTGATATATCGCGATACTATTAAAACACACCACTGTATGAACAGGTTTGTCAATGCTTATGATAGCATTGCGCCCTTGTGCTGCTTGTTACTGTTGGAGTGGAGCTGAAAATGGATTACAGCACTGCCATCTAGTGGTCAGAGGTTTAAATACAACACACAATGATTCACTGTCTGTCAGAATCTGTGTTTCGATACTGTTTTTGAGAATTGATACAGTATCACCAAACATAATATCCCAATATTCGATATTTTGATATTTTATTACATCCCTACTGGTTTGTGTGTTTACTAGACATTCCCACTTGAGATAAAACATTAAAAGACAGCGCTGCTACAGGCTGGATGGCGCAATGGACGGAAAACACAAATAAATAAAACCTTTAAAAGGCTCCACGGCCTGAAGTAAACAGAACGCGCCGGCTATCAGCGCTGGTAAGAGGGCAGCCAGAAGACCCCCCTGGCTCTGCTCAAGAGCGGTTGGCATTCGAGCACGGCAATCGATGACACCGCGCGAGCCCGCATAAAAAAAAAAAGAAAACAGAAAAAAACAGAAAACAAAAAAAGCTGTGGGGTCCAGGGACTGATCTGGAAGCTGTGGGGTCCAGGGACTGATCTGGAAAGCTGTGGGGTCCAGGGACTGATCTGGAAAGCTGTGGGGTCCAGGGACTGATCTGGAAAGCTGTGGGGTCCAGGGACTGATCTGGAAAGCTGTGGGGTCCAGGGACTGATCTGGAAAGCTGTGGGGTCCAGGGACTGATCTGGAAGCTGTGTGTAGTGAAGCCGTCCTGGGACTTTCGTGTTAAAGGGTTTGCAGCATCAATCATTTCACCGCTTTACCAGGTATACACGCACCAGAGACCAAACACAGCACCTGCAGTAACACACGCTGACATCTGCAACTCCAGTATCAGCCTGGAGGAAAATAAATAAATAAATAAATAAATAAATAAATAAATAAATAAATAAATAAATAAAGGGATTCAGACGGGACTAAAACTGTCAGACCACCGCTAGGTTGAGTTGAGAGCGGCAGGTAATGCGGGCTGTGATTTCGAGGAGGAAGATAAACACTAGCTCATCCACCAGCACAGTGGACAACACCATCCACCCATCACTATACTCACACACACACACACACACACACACACACACAAAATACTCACATACATACACTATACTCACACATACTCTCACTCTACTCTACACACACACACAATATACTCAAATACACATACTCTATACTCACACACATAGTCTAGACACACACACATATACACTATACTCACACATATACACTATACTCTCACTCTACTCTACACACACACACACAGTCTACACTCACACACACATACACATACTCACACACACACACACATACTCTATATTCACACAGTCTACACTCACACACACATACTCTATACTCACACACACATACACACCTCTTTTGATGCTCTATCTGGAACATTGCTGCTAACACTGTGTTTATACTGTTTACTCTAGTGTATACACACACACACACACACACACACACACACACACACACACACACACACCATATAAATATCTCCGCACTTTATTTGCTACACTATGTTCAGTAATGAGTGCTGGGTCTCTTTACTGTCCTGTCTCTTTACTGTCCTGTCTCTTTACTGTCCTGTCTCTTTACTGCCCTGTCTCTTTACTGCCCTGTCTCTTTACTGTGTCTGTGCAACACTAGTGCGAGCAGGTTGTGTTAACAGTAGTACGAGCAGGCCATTAGTGCTCTTGGCATTCACACACAAAAATCAAACGCAAACAGGAAATACAGAAATCTGCAGGGTCCAGGGGCCGGTTCGCGAATCCATGCTGGGACTTCTATGTTGAAGGGATCGTAGAGGAACCGAAAGTGATTGGACATCTTTATTTAAGAACGTAAGGAATCTGTTAAGGCTCCAGGACTGCTCATACCGGGTAATCAAGAGGACGCTCACGATTACAGAGCATTTGGATTGTGGTCCGACCGGTCGGAGCAGTAGAGCTATAGGTTTTGCATAACTTCCTCCTGTTTCCCGACTCTGACCTTCAAAACCACATGCAACCTGGTCCCCTGCCAGCAACGCATGTCACGACTCAGTAGAGAAGAAGATGAAGGATGTTTGGAAGGAAGGATCAAAGCCGACAGATATGAATTTGATAAACTAAACATACAGAAGCGTCTGGCTTAAACCTGAACAGCCCCCTGCTGCACTGAGATAATGACTAGAACACAAAGCTTCAGCCCAGCCCACCCACACAGGTCCTCTGGATGGGTGGCGGTGGACATCAAGTCACCCATCATGTCCTGTTTCACCTGCCTTCAGATGTCTCAGGCAGCTAAGCTCATAATCTTAGCAATAAGAGTATTCTCACCACCAGATCTGATTAGAAAAGATGTAAATAATCAGACAAACAATACAAAGTAACATGAATATGTTATTGTGAGAGAAGTAGATCAGATCTTGATCCAGTTTGAAGAACAAAGTTAGGTTCCAGATTTCTCCTGGACGCCCCAGACATTGTATGAATGTGTTCAGTTCCTTCAGCAGCAAATCTTGATTTAGCTTAATGAAGTACTGAGCAGTCAAAGCAGGTATTAGATGAGAACTGATAATAATACTGGGTTGTTTCCACAAGGAGAAGCTTGGAAAGGGTTAAATACTCACACTGATAAGCACTTATAGCTAGAGGTAGCGGCTCAACTCAACCCCTCGTACCCAGACTCGCCTTCTTCTTCGGATGCAGTGACAGTGTAAACGCACTACTTACTGTATTAATACTATTTGAATATTAATAAACTGTTTTGTTGAGCAAATAAAAGCTTCCAATCTAGAAAAATGGCTTTTTAAATATAATAATGTGCCCGAGTGCCCAAAACATTGCTGCACATTTAAATATATTACATTTACACTTGTGTCATTGGAGGCATCCAGAAGAATCTGCTTCCATCTTAGGGTTGAAACAAGAACACAGCCACAAAAGCCAGGAGGCCCTGGTGAGAACGTCCCGCTCCTGAGGGCAGACCAGTGTGATAACTCAGGGTGACACAACCCATCCAGATAGTGAACCAAGCAGGGTGGCATGATGCCCAAACACACAACTCAATCAAAACAAGCTCGCTATCTAACTCCAGCCTCCAGCGCACGGGAAAGAAGTCTGCTTTCGCTCTCTAGGGTGCAACAGCAAGCCCCTCTGCTGACACACACACACACACACACACACACAAGGCCTTCTTCTTCCCACAGAAGAGGGTTTGAGTGTTGAATTGTGGATTATAGAGATGGAAGTATCGATCAATTTAGCGGATCCTGAGAGCTGATCGATGGCGTTAAACAAATGAGCCTAATTTCTGTATTTCCAGCTAGAGTTTCATCCAGAAAGAGGAGCCCTCCAGCCAGTTCCCTGCAATTCCTATCTGAACCACTAGGTGGAAATACATACCCTTTCATTTTCTAAAGACTGACTGAAGCAGCGGCCTCGCTAGAACAGTATGCGCTGATAGAAAACATGCCCGTCTGGCAGTGTTTACCGCATGTGACTCAGACTCATCCAGGACGTTTTTAAAATTGATAAAATCAGCGTCTCTCGTTGGAACCAAGACAAAGATATTTAACTACTAATCTGATACAGCGCTGCACACAGCTGAACACAGTGAGTATCAGTAAACAGCAGAGCTAGCACACACAGCTAACACAAACTAATAACCCAGAAACCCATACAGACCAGATCTGACCGGTACAAACAGAACAGCAGCTACAATTCAATATTCTACATTTAATGATTACAGATTTAGTTTAAAATAACAGGGTCTGCGGTTTTTACTGTATTTATTTAATTAGTATTTTAGTTTTAAATTAAGGGTCTAAATGTAATGATGTACTGGGGATATTTGTTTGGTTTACTTTGTTTATTTACTGATAATTTAGTTCAAAATATTATACTGTTTCATATGAGCTCGTTAAAAATGGTAATAAACCAGTTTAGATCATGTTTCATGACTTGCTTACGCTAATACCTACATGTAGCCCTGCCGTGACATATAGCCCCGCCCTCGATCGGTATCGGTATCGGCCAATCGTGCTGAAAGGTGGTTGGAGATCGGAATCGGCCTCAAAAACTCTGATCGGTCCATCTCTAGTGTATTAATCTAATTGCAGGGGTTCGGAGCTCCGGCTGCAGACCCCGGCCTTCCCTGTTTGCGCTGCACTGACCGACAGGAGCTTATCACTCGGTCTCATGTCCCCCCCGTCTCCGCAGCGAACACAGATCCTCCGAAAACGTCTCCGAGACAAAGAAAACCCTGATACACCTCAGCCAGCTGGAAACCGAGACACAGCTCTTCAACACAAATACCAAGAAGACTGCTTTGGCTGGACGGCGCTGAAAGCCTCCCCCCCGTCTCCTCCTCATCAAAAGCTTCCAGGTAGATTTCCAAACCTGGCAAACATGAGCGCTACACTGGGAACAGTAAAGCTAATAGGCTGGGGGGATGCTGGGGGGAGGCTGGGGGGAGGCTGGGGGGTGGGGAGAGGAAAGGACTGCTTTAAGAATGAAAAAACGAAGGAAATTCCAGATTGAAGTGGGGCCGGAGTAAGTCAGCGAGCCGAACAGGAAGCTGAGAGAACAGGAGCGGCTCGCTGTGTGGTGGGCAGACGCAGGTCAGGGGCTTCCAGGCTGGGCAGGCGGCTCCAAAACAGAAGGAGACCTCTGGCCCAGTTCTGCTCCTAAGGAAGACCGGCTAGCCGATGGCTGCTGTTACGTTTTGAGGAAGCTCCACCAGCTTGCATGGAATGATTGCAAGCCAGCAGTGGTGCAGCCATCGCAGCACGTGACTTCAACAGGGTCCGAGAGCAAACCCGCCCCCTTAAGATTCACCTTAAGGTCTGAACGCAGTTCCTTTACAGGTTAGCTTTAAAGTACGCAGTCAAGTCACTCTATGATGAGTTGGAGATGTAAGGACATTCTCATGCTGATGGTCTTCCACCCTCCAGCAGCTGTGGGATGCACTACAGTCAGCATGACTCCAGATACCTGTGACCACCTACCAGGAACTTACTCAGTC
>CM038721.1:3916485-3928985 GCA_021613375.1 Megaleporinus macrocephalus | reverse complement strand
ATAGCCAGAAGTCGAAGTCAGAGCAGTGCCACAACGCCTCATTCATTTGCATAAGTGGGCCCAAAAGCATGGCTAGGGGCCAAAAGCATGACTAGGGGCCCCAAAAGCATGGCTAGGGCCCAAAAGCATGGCTAGGGCCGCCAAAAGCATGGCTAGGGGCCAAAAGCATGACTAGGGGCCCCAAAAGCATGGCTAGGGCCCAAAAGCATGGCTAGGGCCGCCAAAAGCATGGCTAGGGCCGCCAAAAGCATGGCTAGGGCCGCTAAAAGCATGACTAGGGCCCCAAAAGGCCCTGGAGTCAAAGTCCCCAAAAGTCAGAGGATCCTTAAAATGGAGGGCCCTCGGAAATAAAAAAAATATATTGTATCGTAAATGTTGATAGGCAGGGATCCCTATCCATGCTTTTGGGCCCCTTATGAAAATAGACGAGGCGTTGTGGCACTGCTCCCAAGAGGCCCTGGGGTCAAAGTCCCTAAAAGTCAGAAGATCCTTAAAACTGAGGGCCCTCGGAAACAAAAATATATTGTATCATAAAAGTTGATGGGCATTGCCAAATGTTTTGGGTCCCTGGGCACTGGCCCGGTCAGTAATCCAGCCAAGAACCCACCCTGAAGTTTCCGGGAAGAGAGATTCCGGGATTCAGGTTCAGCAGCAACACCAGAGCAGAAACATAACGGGAGTGCTGTGACATCATCAGTCACGTCAACGGAGGAGGAGGAGGAGGAGGAGGTGAAGAAGAAAGGGAGCTGGTTCATCTGCTCCACAGTGCAATGACAGAACAGTGCAGGCCTCGCGTCCTCCCTGTCTGTAGCTCTAAAAACACCCGGCTGGACGCAGGAGGAGATGGCAGGGTGGGACGGGAGGACCTTCAGAGAGTCCAGTCATAAAGGCCGCAACCCTTGACCACAAGGAAGCCGCAGGACAATAAATACGCTTCACTTTGTTTGAAGCTCCGTGAGCCGCCAGACATGACTCTCACTTCGAGCCGTCTAGGACGAGGTGTGTTTTCATTTCAGTCACTCGCGCCTTGTTTTTTTCAAATCTTCCACCAAAAGAATAAATAAACGTGAACGTACATCCTGAACAGCAGGAGGCGTCACCAGCAGCAACGAACCAGTCCTGAGATCATCACACCACCCAGACTAATTTTCATAAATAAAAAAATTACTATTATATATAAAAAAATTTAAATAGTGAAAAAAAGAATATTCTCTGCTTTAAAATGTTGGGGGTGTGTCAACTGAAGCTATACCCAATCATGTGAAAGGCGCCGCCCCTCTCAAGCTCCAAAAATACCAGTATGCCCTGAAAGATGGACCCTCCAGTAGCTTTACTGGGACGTACATGTTTGGGCCACCAGAGTCGCGTGAGCAAATCATAGCTAACGTAAGTTATAGTGTGTAAACAGTAGGGCTGTAAGAAAATATAAAAAAATTTTGAATATCGAGATATTATGTTTAGTGATACTGTATCGATTCTCAAAAACACAGTATCGATACACCGATTCCTGGCAGAGAGTTGCTCATGTGTGTTGTGTTTCAACCTGTGACCACTAGATGGCAGTGTTGTAATCCATTTTCAGCTCCACTCCAACATTAACAAGCAGCACAAGGGCGCAATGCTATTGTAAGTATTGATAAACCTGTTCATATAGTGGTGTGTTTTAATAGTAGGATTTGAAAAAAATCACGATATATCACTTTGCTTACAGTATCGCGATATATCATGATATATTAAATCGTGACCGCCGTATCACGATACATATTGTATCGCCCGGTTCTTGCTGATACACAGCCCTATTAAACAGAACAGTTATGAGTTATGATAAGTATGGCTCCAGTGCGTCCTTAGTCCTGAGTCTTTTCAGCAATGACTTTCATTTGGAAACGAAACTTTATGAGGACTTTTGAAGGTTTTGTTTGGTTTTTGTTTTGGAACAATTCAGTCAATAGCAGTGCTGCTAAAGATAATTAACCCAGTAACTCTACAGCGCTTGACTCAAATGAGCTTTGAAGCTAAATACATACTTGTGGTGTGACGAGACACTCATCTCACGAGATGCACAATATCGGGCTCACAAGAACGAGACGAGGTGAGGTTTTTAAATATGTTTCAGAAAAAATATGTCTGGAAAAACAGTTTTATTAGAGTAAAAAAAAAAAACAACTCGAACTCAGCAGACTGGCTTCTCTCTGAATCGTAACTGTGTTTAAACTGTGCTGGAGTTTTAGCTTTTAACGGAAGCAGTGCGAGCACAACGAGAGCGTGATGGTGTATTTCGGTTCCAGAGTGTGGAGGAGTCTCCTCAACCTTCTATTCTCCACTACAGGAGAACTACTCATACCAGCTGCTATGGAAACACCTGTGTCTCTCGTTATTGTTGGGGCTCTAGCACTTCACTGTGGACGTTGAGGTCCAAAGTCTCGCCAAAATTACAACTTTACAGGAGAGACCAAAAACCTAGTTTACTTTCAATGCAAGTCAATGGAACCAGAATTTTTTCCAAGCTATTTTGGAGCCCTTCTATTGGTCCATTCATCATGAAATTGGCACACAGTGTTAAGGATCACTGGTGTGTTCAAATGATATAGAAAACTCAAAATTGAGGAAAATGGAGAAATGTTTTTCAATGGATAGCGATGATATATTTATTAAAAAATAATAAATATGATCGCAGTCTGTGTCTAACAGCATACTGGCATGCTTAAAACATCATCCACTTTTAAAAACTGGTCTAGACCAGGCCTAACCTATATACATCACCTAACTGATTCACAAATTCTTCAGATATCTACAAATTAGGCACTTCCTTAGTAAGAGTTCTTTTATCAAAAGAAAATGACCATCTCCTCTAGACTGTGGACGTTGAGGTCCATAAGTTTGTCCTTTCGTCATTCGTCTTCAGTAGAGAGCCGCGGTGGCGCTGTTAGTGTTTCAGCACTGTGCTTGTATTAGCCGTCGTGTACGCCATGGTTTGTTTATTACATTGCTTATAAATGGTCGGTGTCGGGTCTGTTGCTCTGTTACTGTTTATTGTTTCCACCGGGAACCCAAAACACAGCCAGACTCACGACTTAGAAGCAGCGGGAGCATCTTTTAATATGCAAATTTCCTCCAAAAGACGTTACACTGGCTGCTCCTAACGGAGACCCTCTGTAGCTGACAAGATAATGCATTAGCAGCTATACCTCTTCTGCTGAGAGCTGCTCTGACTGCTGAGCTGCCGCACTCGCCTCCATCGCTACTGTGCTGCCAGACTGATCTCACGAGGTCTCACGAGATCTCATCACACCCCTAATAAATACATAGTCAATGCCCAATGAAAAACTGCTCAGCCAAGCATGGCCAAAATGACAACTTTACAGGAGAGACCAAAAACCTACTTTACTTTCAATGCAAGTCAATGGAACCAGATTTTTTTCCAAGCTATTTTGGAGCCCTTCTATTGGTCCATTGATCATGAAATTGGCACACAGTGTTAAGGATCACTGGTGTGTTCAAATGATATAGAAAACTCAAAATTGAGAAAAATGGAGAAATGTTTTTCAATAGAGAGCAATGATATATTTAATAAAAATAATAAATATGATTGCAGTCTGTGTCTAACAGCATACTGGCATGCTTAAAACAAGATAAGACCCTAACCCTAGACCAGCAAAGACTTCAATTAAGCATTTAAAGCGAAACCACGTCAAAGAACATAGCGACTTCATCCAAGCTAGCACAAAATACAACATATAAAAATTGGAACTCTATAAATATCAGGATTTATAGCCATCGAGCATTTAAATCAGAGTTGGTACCGATATCAGTACTCGTTATCGGCAGATACCTGAAAAGCTGGTATCGGTATTGGTATCGGTAAGGGAAAAGTGGTATCGGTGCATCCCTAGTCGCTGTCAAATGAAAAAAACAAAAATCTCCAAAATTGCAACTTAGTTTACTTTCAATGCAAGTCAATGGAACCAGAATTTTTCTCTTTAAAGGGACTTTTGAACGCTTTGTAATTCATTTAGCAAGCATGTGCTTTGTTGGAGAACAATTCAGTCAATAGCAGCACAACACTGTACTGCTAACGTCAATTAACCCAGCAACTCTACAACCAAATGAGCTTCCCAACCTAAATTCATACTAAGAGATGAGACATTATATATTTCAATGCAAGTGAATGGAACCAGATTTTTTTTATTTATAAGGACTTTTGAACATTTTGTAATTTAGCAAGCATGTGCTTTGTTGGAGAACAATTCAGTCAATAGCATCACAACACTGTACTGCTAACGTCAAATCACCACTCGCCACCATTGCTACTGTGCTGCCAGACTGATAAGAAATATCTCCACATATCTCGTTAATACATACATATCCTCGCTGTCCAATGAAAAACAAGTACCTCCAAAATTGCAACTTTGCAGGAGAGGCCAAAAACCTAGTTTACTTTTAATGCAAGTCAATGGAACCAGAATTTTTCTCTTTATAAGGACTTTTGAACGTTTTGTAATTAATTTAGCAAGCATGTGCTTTGTTGGAGAACAGTTCAGCCAATAGCAGCACAACACTGTACTGCTGACCTCAATTAACCCAGCAACTCTACAACCAAATGAGCTTCCCAACCTAAATTCATACTAAGAGATGAGACAAGACACGATATATTTCAATGCAAGTCAATGGAACCGGAATTCCATTGACAAATTTTCCAAGCTATTTCGGAGCACTTTTATTGGTCATGAAATTTTCACACAATGTAAACGACCATTGGCGTGTTTAAATGATATAGAGAACTCACAGCGACGATATATTAATTACAAATAATATATAATAAATAATAATGACTGCCGTCTGTGTCAAACAGGATATGGACATTTTTAAAATATCATTCACTGTCATGACGTACTATGTTTAATTATGTTTTTGATGAACTATTAAATAGGGCTGTGTATTGGCAAGAACCGGGCGATACAATATGTATCACAATACAGCGGTCACGATTCAATATATCACAATATATTGTGATACTGCAAGCAAAGTGATATACTGATTTTTTCAAATTCTACTATTAAAAACACACTACTGTATGAACAGGTTTGTCAATACTTACAATAGCATTGCGTCCTTGTGCTGCTTGTTAATGTTGGAGTGGAGCTGAAAATGGATTACAACACTGCCATCTAGTGGACAGAGGTTTAAACACAACACACAATGATTCACAGTCTGTCAGAATCAGTGTATCGATACTGTGTTTTATTGAGAATCGATACAGTATCACCAAACATATTATCCCGATATTCGATATTTTTGATATTTTCATACACGCCTAGTATTGAATTCCTATGGGAGGATGCAGCACCTATTTTGGGGGTTTAGGTGCTATAACTATACTTTAGGCTGGCGAGATCTCACTGCTGGTTATTTATACCCTTTAAAGGAGTGATTTTCCGGTACTCTCTAGAACCACAGCCAAAGCCCAGAACCAAGTTTCTTACGTTTCAGTCTGGCTTTCCTTTCATTTGTTTGGAAGTGGCGAAGTGTTGGTGGTCCGCTGCCCTAGCATTAAGAGGTGCCGCCCATAGAAAGGGAGAGGAGAGGAAGGGAGCTGGAAAAGTAGGCGTGTCTGAAGAAGAAAGGCAAGAGAGAGTTTATATACAAATGAAGTGATTAGAAGTGAAACAAAAGAGGAAAACGATGTTTTAGAACGAAGCCTGATTACACGCAGTCTATCCGAGCGAGCCTCGGCCCTAAACAAGCTTCGGGCCCCTACCAATCAGGAGTTCACTAAAAGTGGAGAGTTTAAAGATCTGCTCCACCACAAATGGAGGTTTAAACACAGTACGGGTCATACCGGGTAAAGATCAAAGCCATCGCTTTCCCACAGTGCAGTGCAAAGTGGTGGTGGAGGTTAAAGCATCCCTCTCTCGGCCGCCCCACGTCCACCGAATAACAGGGCCCTATACCAGCACAAGCACATGGTCCATTATCAATTTTTATTTTTCTACATGATTTGAACGTGAGAGATGCTCCTCATATCCTCCAAAAAATTCAGAATGAATGGACCAATGGAAACACCCCAAAATCACCTGGGAATAATTCCGGTTCCATAGACTTGCATTGAAAGCGAAGACGGTTTTGGGCTTCTCCTGTAAAGTTGCCACATTTTGGGGATACTTGTGTTTCTTTGGACGGTGACGATGCCATACAAGCATTCCCTGCGTCGTACCCTGACCCTGAGTCATCCTCAAGCACCGGCTCAAACAATTACCGTACAGTCCAGACACTACGCTCCTCAAGCTGGAACATAACCTGCGGCTCAACGTGCTACGGCCTCCTTCGCCCTTTAACCATGTGCAGGTACGCTGCCGAACAAGAAAAGCAAGCCGGGACAACCCCCGCAGGCCTTCCGCCTACGGAGCAAGCTCGACGGACCTGCTGAGGAGGAAGCCGTTCCTGTGCTGATTAGCAAACGCAGCAAGAAGAAAAGGGCGCCGTAGCCACAGCTTTGGAAGATTCGGCTTTTAATTGAAAGCGTGTGTTTGGGTGACGTCCCATCCTTAAACCACATGTCAGCTGCAGATGTCAACTTGCTCTTGTCAAAAGGTTACACACTGTGTAAAGTGTTCCTCTTGGCTTTGGAGGAGGAGGAGGAGGAGGAGCAAGCTTCTTTTATGGATGCTTTGGATCCCCCACATAGAGGCCCCAGACGCTGGTACCCCTCGCTGAAAGGTTGCAGGGATACGGGCTCATACACATTGAAACGGTGAAAGACGGGCGGCTTTCGGGACCACTGCAGATGCCTATGCCAATGCCTTCCGAAGGGAAAGGAGGACGCCAGGCATCTCTAGGATGGAGCACCGACCCGTGAAGACTAGGCGGTGATGTGAAACAGACAGCAGAGAGACCGATATAGCAAGAAAAGGCCGAGCAGCGTAAAGAAACCACAAAGGAGGGGCGAGAAAGAAAGAAAGAAAGAGACGGAGAAGAACAATGAGAAAGACAGATAGGCTAGTCTTCTTCCCTAAATGAGTTTTGGGAGTGGCCGCCAGATTGCGGCAGCTGTTAGGGCCATTACGGTGACGGGTAAGGCACACACTGCCAGGACCAGGATTTATACAGGAGCCTTCCCTCCACCGTCTGAGGACACAGGCCCATCCCTCCTCCTCGGCCACGGACGAAACATATGGCCTTGTAAACCCCGGGGCCCGGCACCGAGCCTCTGCGCCAAGCCATCAACCGCCCCTGGACCTGCCGAACAATCCCGCCAAGCCGATCGGGTGCGCTCGCCTGCACCGGAGCACCTGATTGATCGCCCCCGCCGCGTGACCCACGTGGCGCGGAGGCTAAAGTCTAATTAATAGTGTTTATCAACCTTCGGTGGAGCCAGCGCCCAACTGAGAAGCACAATGGGCTTCCCGCTGCGGCTGATGAAGGAAGCGGAATGGGATCGGTATGCGGCGAGATAATCTCCTTTTCCTTTCTGCCTGCCCTCGTTTCACCCGCCGAAAGGTTAATTGCAAATTTAATTCATGCTAACAGAAGCCTGCGAGACGCGCAGGTGGACGGAGCGCCCGGATGGAACCGAGGATGGTGGGGACAGCAGAGACAGGAACGAGTTCCATCCAACAGCTCCGGCACTCCAAGCCCTTAGACAAAGCAGCAGTTCATGGAAAATAGGGCTGCAGCTATCGATTATTTTAGTAATCGAGTATTCCATCGATTAATCAGATAAAATATAGATTTTTTTAACATTTATAACGTTTATTGCTTAAATTGCATATAATACAGTTTAAAAAAAACATTTTAATAATTACTATTACTGAAACTTATTACTAGACCTATATATCATACTATAAGTTCACAAGACTGCCTACTGTACACTCAGTTACTCTACTGAAGCTTGTCTTACTACAAACACCACCTGATATTTAGACTGCTGTGTATTTTATGCATCACTGGGAGGGAAGAGTGTGTGTTGAGGGGTGTGTGTTCTTGTGAGGGTGTGTTTGTTTGTAACTATAATCAAAACGGTAAAGTTCAGGACTTTATTTTTTGTGGTTATGTTCTAAAGCAAAGCTTAGATCATTTACAGACATAACTCTCCATCACACTGACTTACTTTCTTAACTAGTCATTACATATAACCATAACTAACATACACGCTTTACTAGCCTTCATCTCAACTCACCATCACACTGACTTACTTTCTTAACTAGTCATTACATATAACCATAACTAACATACACGCTTTACTAGCCTTCATCTCAACTCACCATCACACTGACTTACTTTAACTAGTCATTACATATAACCATAACTAACATACACGCTTTACTAGCCTTCATCTCAACTCACCATCACACTGACTTACTTTCTTAACAAGTCATTACATATAACCACAACTAACATACACGCTTTACTAGCATCTCAACTCTCCATCACACTGACTTACTTTCTTAACTAGTCATTACATATAACCATAACTAACATACACACTTTACTAGCATCTCAACTCTCCATCACACTGACTTACTTTCTTAACTAGTCATTACATATAACCACAACTAACATACACGCTTTACTAGCCTTCATCTCAACTCACCATCACACTGACTTACTTTCTTAACTAGCCATTACATATAACCATAACTAACATACACGCTTTACTAGCATCTCAACTCCAACTCTCCATCACACTGACTTACTTTCTTAACTAGTCATTACATATAACCATAACTAACATACACACTTTACTAGCATCTCAACTCACCATCACACTGACTCACTTTCTTAACTAGTCATTACATATAACCATAACTAACATACACGCTTTACTAGCCTTCATCTCAACTCACCATCACACTGACTCACTTTCTTAACTAGTCATTACATATAACCATAACTAACATACACGCTTTACTAGCCTTTATCTCAACTCACCATCACACTGACTCACTTTCTTAACTAGTCATTACATATAACCATAACTAACATACACGCTTTACTAGCATCTCAACTCACCATCACACTGACTTACTTTCTTAACTAGTCATTATATATAACCATAACTAACATACACGCTTTACTAGCATCTCAACTCCAACTCTCCATCACACTGACTTACTTTCTTAACTAGTCATTACATATAACCATAACTAACATACACACTTTACTAGCCTTCATCTCAACTCTCCATCACACTGACTTACTTTCTTAACTAGTCATTACATATAACCATAACTAACATACACGCTTTACTAGCATCTCAACTCCAACTCTCCATCACACTGACTTACTTTCTTAACTAGTCATTACATATAACCATAACTAACATACACACTTTACTAGCATCTCAACTCACCATCACACTGACTCACTTTCTTAACTAGTCATTACATATAACCATAACTAACATACACGCTTTACTAGCCTTTATCTCAACTCACCATCACACTGACTCACTTTCTTAACTAGTCATTACATATAACCATAACTAACATACACGCTTTACTAGCATCTCAACTCACCATCACACTGACTTACTTTCTTAACTAGTCATTATATATAACCATAACTAACATACACGCTTTACTAGCATCTCAACTCCAACTCTCCATCACACTGACTTACTTTCTTAACTAGTCATTACATATAACCATAACTAACATACACACTTTACTAGCCTTCATCTCAACTCACCATCACACTGACTTACTTTCTTAACTAGTCATTATATATAACCATAACTAACATACACGCTTTACTAGCATCTCAACTCCAACTCTCCATCACACTGACTTACTTTCTTAACTAGTCATTACATATAACCATAACTAACATACACACTTTACTAGCATCTCAACTCACCATCACACTGACTCACTTTCTTAACTAGTCATTACATATAACCATAACTAACATACACGCTTTACTAGCCTTCATCTCAACTCACCATCACACTGACTCACTTTCTTAACTAGTCATTACATATAACCATAACTAACATACACGCTTTACTAGCCTTTATCTCAACTCACCATCACACTGACTCACTTTCTTAACTAGTCATTACATATAACCATAACTAACATACACGCTTTACTAACCTTCATCTCAACTCACCATCACACTGACTTACTTTCTTAACTAGTCATTACATATAACCATAACTAACATACACGCTTTACTAACCTTCATCTCAACTCACCATCACACTGACTTACTTTCTTAACTAGTCATTACATATAACCATAACTAACATAGTTACTCTCACTAACGTAGTTCACTCTCAGTAACGGCTCCTCGGCTGGTTCAGGTATACAGTAGACGTTGTACACTGTGTATGGTTTTCTCTGGTCCGTCTCTTCTGTTCGTCTCTCCTTATTCTCTCTCTCTCTTTCTCTATTTTACAATCCACGCCATCAAAACTCGTCTTCTTCGTGTCACCTGGCAACACCGTAAGCGTGCGTGTTAAACGAATCTCTAAAGCAGAGAATTTGCTTCGATGATTTTTTGTAATCGAGTTACTCGAGGAATCGTTTCATCCCTAGTGGAAAAGCATTGCTGGTGAAATCAGGCGCGCTCCAAAAGGAGAATCAGGCGTCATTCCGAAGCGCTTTCTGGAATGACAGGCTCCGATACGGAGAGGCAAGACGCGTGCACAAACACTGTAACGCTCGTACACCCCATTAGCCGGTACAGAGGGGGACACAGGGCGCCGATGTTAGGACATTAGGACAGTCGCTCAGACAGCCGACGAGCAGACCCTCCTCGAAAGGCTCGTCTTCTCTGAGGAGCCGAAACTTCATCCCTACGTTAAGGAATACGGAGGACGGAGTATTCGGAGATCTGGTCGGCTTCCAAATAAAACCCGCTCCCCAGACGTAGGCGGCGAGCGGGCCGTGCCAGAAAGAGCATTAGCCTCTCTACGCAATTAGGCACCGGGCGACCAACGGCGTACCCGTCCTCTCGTCTACAGAACAGCAGCCAATTAGCTCCACGTGAAGGCATTCCAAGCACGCTGCCCCAACGCCAGGGACAGATTTACTTCCAACCTTCCTCGCAGCGAGCTGAGGAGCAGCACTGCCATGGCTCACGTCCGAGCGAAAGGGTAACGGGGCTCTGTCAGCCCGCTCGGCCTGCCCGCCTCTATCTGAGCAGAAACACATTTGGATGCAGCCCAAGAGGAGAGGAAGAGCAGAACATCTATCTTTCTGTCAGGCCGCAGACGCTGCAGTCCCTGTGTGTGCGCTAAGAGGAACCCCGGAGAAATCCATCCTCACTATCAGCCGAGAGAACGAGAGAGAGTAGAAACAGAGAGTCATGTGTTCTGACTGGATATTTTATGACCATTCAACCTGTACACAAGTAGGCCACTACTATCTATCTATCTATCTATCTATCTATCTATCTATATATATATATATATGTATGTGTGTGTGTGTGTGTGTGTGTGTGTGTGTGTGTGTGTGTGTGTGTGTGTGTGTGTGTGTTGCACCGATACTGATACCGCCACTTACATACAGTATCTGTATCGACAATAGAAGCTTATTGAATAAATGGCTGCACGTGTTTCTGCATTGTGGCAATTTTAATTTTTTTATAGCTCTGAAACTTTTTAATGTGCAGTTACTATTTCAAGATTATTATATCTTAATTCAGGATAAGACATAAAAAAACAACATATAAAAAGTGGAACACTATAAATATCAGGATTTATAGCAATATATCAAGCATTTAAAGTCAGAGTTGGTATCGGTATCAGTAAATACCTGAAAAGCTGGTATCGGTATTGGTATCGGTAAGGAAAAAGTGGTATCGGTGCATCCTTAATATACACACACATTATCTATCTATCTATCTATCTATCTACACACACACACACACACACACACACACACACATACATACATACATACATATATATATATATATATATATATATGTATATATTAGTGTTATATATATTAGTGTTGCACCGATACTGTATCGACAATAGAAGCTTATTGACTAAATGGCTGCATGTGTTTCTGCATTGGGGCAATAAAATTTTTTTTATAGCTCTGAAACTTTTTAATGTGCAGTTACTCAACCAGTAAATGGTGTTCTTTCAAGATTATTACGTTATTCAGGATAAGACATAAAAAATACAACATAAAACAAGTGGAACGCTATAAATATCAGGATTTATAGCAATATATTGAGCATTTAAAGTCAGAGTTGGTATCGGTACTCGGTATTGGCAGATACCTGAAAAGTTGGTATCGGTATTGCTAAGAAAAAAGTGGTATCGGTGCATCCCTAATATGTATATATATATATATATATATATATATATATATATATATATATATATATATATATATATATATATATATATATATATATATACACACCCCCACACAAATACACATATACACATAGATGATTTTATAACTAGTATATTAAGCAATAAATCTAATCTATTTACTTCTTAAACTCACAATAACAAAACTAGAACTGAACCATTTACC
>CM038721.1:3876485-3911485 GCA_021613375.1 Megaleporinus macrocephalus | reverse complement strand
TATACACTACCAGACAAACGTTTTAGATACACTACCAGACAAACGTTTTAGATACACTACCAGACAAACAAGGCCGTGGCAGCTTTCGTGTTTAAATCATGTAAAATAAATAAATAATTTTTTTAATGTATTTAATTTTGGGATAGTGATGATATAGTGACCTCGATGAGGAGTCAGAGATAGCAGCTTGTCGGTGAGCAACCATCAGCAGACAATCTTACAATCCTCTACAAACTGCTTTAATTAAACCTCTTAACAGCCTCTCTCGTCCAGATGACAGCCGAAGTGCACAATCGTGAAAAAGTCAGCTCCGCGCAACAAAGGCTATTGTGTCTCTCGCACGGCCGCCGTCACGACGCAGCGCTCACGAGAGTGACGGCGAGGAAGGATGAAGAATTGCCCCTCTGTTGCTGAAGAGAGTGGGACTGCCACCATAATGAACACCTCCTGTCGATCGATGTGAAACGTGCCGTCACAGGCAGAACAAACGCCTCTCAGACGTCCCACCCCCCCCCAGCTCGGCAGCTGGGGGACAGAGACAGGCTGTCACTCACAGCATGCAATCAAATCGGGGGCTCCGCCTTTTGATGGTGGTCTACAGAGCTAAAGCAGCGATGCAGCCACTGTACCAGCACGAGGGGCTCAATCTGTTTGCACCACTGACAGCGTCCACAATGCACGATTTTGATGGTCGCAGCTGAAACTGAACTTAATATTTTTTGGTAAATAAACTGTAAAATCTGTTCTGCAGACGAGTGATAGGAGCCAGACCGCTGAAGCCCCCACAGAGCAATTTCTGACACGCATACACACTAGCAGACAGGACTTAACACTATGTCAGCAGCTAAGAAGCTCATGACTAAACCAGTGACAGCAGTATTTAGTGGAAAAAACACTCAAACCTGAATGTATGAGCTGCTTCTTTCAGTAATGAGTTTAAATACATACACTACCAGACAAACGTTTTAGATACACTACCAGTCAAACGTTTTAGATACACTACCAGTCAAACGTTTTAGATACACTACCAGACAAACGTTTTAGATACACTACCAGTCAAACGTTTTAGATACACTACCAGTCAAACGTTTTAGATACACTACCAGTCAAACGTTTTAGATACACTACCAGACAAACGTTTTAGATACACTACCAGTCAAACGTTTTAGACACACTACCAGTCAAACGTTTTAGACACACTACCAGACAAACGTTTTAGACACACTACCAGTCAAACGTTTTAGATACACTACCAGTCAAACGTTTTAGACACACTACCAAACGTTTTAGACACACTACCAGTCAAACGTTTTAGATACACTACCAGTCAAACGTTTTAGATACACTACCAGTCAAACGTTTTAGATACACTACCAGACAAACATTTTAGATACACTACCAGACAAACGTTTTAGATACACTACCAGTCAAACGTTTTAGACACACTACCAGACAAACGTTTTAGATACACTACCAGACAAACGTTTTAGATACACTACCAGACAAACGTTTTAGATACACTACCAGTCAAACGTTTTAGATACACTACCAGTCAAACGTTTTAGATACACTACCAGACAAACGTTTTAGATACACTACCAGTCAAACGTTTTAGACACACTACCAGTCAAACGTTTTAGACACACTACCAGACAAACGTTTTAGACACACTACCAGTCAAACGTTTTAGATACACTACCAGTCAAACGTTTTAGACACACTACCAGTCAAACGTTTTAGACACACTACCAAACGTTTTAGACACACTACCAGTCAAACGTTTTAGATACACTACCAGTCAAACGTTTTAGATACACTACCAGACAAACGTTTTAGATACACTACCAGACAAACGTTTTAGATACACTACCAGTCAAACGTTTTAGATACACTACCAGTCAAACGTTTTAGACACACTACCAGACAAACGTTTTAGATACACTACCAGTCAAACGTTTTAGATACACTACCAGTCAAACGTTTTAGATACACTACCAGACAAACGTTTTAGATACACTACCAGTCAAACGTTTTAGATACACTACCAGACAAACGTTTTAGATACACTACCAGTCAAACGTTTTAGATACACTACCAGCCAAACGTTTTAGATACACTACCAGACAAACGTTTTAGATACACTACCAGTCAAACGTTTTAGATACACTACCAGACAAACGTTTTAGATACACTACCAGACAAACGTTTTAGATACACTACCAGCCAAACGTTTTAGATACACTACCAGACAAACGTTTTAGATACACTACCAGCCAAACGTTTTAGATACACTACCAGTCAAACGTTTTAGTATTTAGTAATTCGGGTATCTGCAGTGGCAATTAAGGTGGAATGGAAAAAGCTGATGAGAAGCTTCAGCTCTGTTGGATTTAGTGGACCTTAAAAGAACCTGGTAGTGAAGCCTTGAAGGCCAAAAGACCTGAAACACGGTCATTTACTGGTGCCTTTCAAACCGAGTGCCGGGAGAACTAATCACGACATTCCGGCTCCCTCCATCCCTCGCTTCTTCTCAGACACCCCCACCCTCCCCCCAAAAACCCACCCACACATACTCACACACAGACTCTGGTTGTAATGGGGGAAACTAAGTCGAAGACACCAGGAACCTGAGCTGGCTTCGGGTTTTCACCTGCTTTAACGGCAAACAAAGACGACATTCTCCGGCGAGTCCTGTGGGGAGTGACCTCGCCCTTCATAGCACCGCACTGAAAGTCTGCAGACACCCCCCCCCACCCTTCTCTGCACCCCTCTGCATTCCCTTAAGCTTATCCAGAGTCCGATCCGACCCGGAGAAAGGGAATCTCTCCTCTGTAGGAGCGGCGCCCATTAGCACCATCGGAAGACTTATCGGAGCGGTGGGACGGGAGGGGGTAACGAACAGCTGCCATCGTTATCGCTCTCCTTTCCTCTCTCGCACATCTTCCCAGACAAGCTTATCCCCAGCTCCGGCTAAGGCTGGGGGTAATCTACAAAAGGAAGTCGGAGGGGGGATAAACAAGGACTTGGGAAAGCTGATTCTCAGCAGGGAAGGCCCGGACCCCTCCGCCGTCTGCGCAGCCGACAAAGGCCCCATGCTTATGCAGTGGCTCTTCCGAGACCCGGCGGTGAAACTCAAACCAAATGCGTAGCAGGCCGGTCACTAAAGCAAGCCAAGGATAAAACAATGGTGGCCGAGGCTCTGTCTTTGTCTGTTGTTTGCAAACGATCTGTCATTTCAGCTTTCTCTTGCGCAACTTCAGAGCTTCAGAGTTCCTCTTCCACGGTCTGGACCTGCTGGGGGATCCACCTCTTCCAGAAGAACCCAACCAGTTTGCATTCCTGTACGTGTAGTCACTCAGTATAAAACATTTATATGAGAATGTAATGACGCACTCAGCTCACGATTAATTAGTACAACAGTGAGATCACAATTCAGCATTCTCTCAATACTCTGAGCTGAATTCCACAACAGATATCTACGATTCTAACCAACGATGGAAGAACTCATCGTCTATTGAACCGTATCGGCCGAATTTCAGCCCAAACATGAGACTGAGTTGATACTGAGATCTGATCCAGGATGTAAAACATAGGAACCATATTTGGGGAGTTAAGGATGGCTGTAGCCCTGCGTGAGCCCCTTTGGCACGAGACCCTGTCGTTCCCCGTCGAACCACTGGCTGGAAATACAGACCTTAAGACTATGGAGCTAAAGACCACACAGATATTGATGGAGTCCCAAAACGATGGACTGCTCAGAAACACCTGTGGAATCACTCGCTATGCCTGGTTCACTATAGACGAGTGTGAGCTGTAATGGCGAGAAGATGGAGGAGACGATGGAGGAGAAGCTGGAGGAGAAGCTGAAGAAGATTGATAACGGCACAGGGCCAGCAAAGACTGCCTGTTCTGAAGACAGAGCTGCAACTAAATATTTTAATCAATGTACAAGTCTGTCGCCAACGGTGACGCGGTTCTCTCTCTACGTGATCCCATTGACTGTAGCTAGACACTGCTCTTGACTCACAGTCACCGAATGGCCTAGATATTAAACGTGTTATCTATCTAGTTAACTGAATCAATTGCTATACTACACTATCACCCTGCATTGTTACACACTTAAACACACTGTCGACTACACACCCACTGCAGTCACAAAGTTAGTGCTTCTTTATGGACCCCTACAACTCTACGTAGAACATCAGACCATGAAATAAGAAACACAGCCTTCACCATATTTGACTCTAGTTCTCTTTGAATTCTCTTTAAGTCATTAGGTTTATCTTCTCAGGGTATCAAGGTGGGTATCAGGTATCTGCTATTAGCTGACCATGCCCCAGAACACTGACTGGCCCATCTTTAGCCCTATATCTTTATATCTTAAATAAAAGAAGGTATTGAATTTGCCTACAGATTGGTTGAGATGGCACAATCAAAATTAAGTCATGTCAGGCTAATAACATCCACTAAAGGTCTTTCAATAAATACGCCTTCATTGCTTTTACGCACAGAAGAAACGAGTATATCACTCCGTATGTGCATTGGTTTTGATAGAGTTTTGAGGGTAAGCATTTTTGGCATATTATAGTTTTGGAGGTTTTAATGAACAGAATTCAAAAATAAGTCTAATAAGAGTAAAACAAATTATCAAAAAACATGCGTTCAGCAGTTTAATTGCTGCAAGTGCTGATGCTAAGCTAATGTGATTAGAGTTATTAGTCATAATATAATAATTATGGGTAATAATATTGCCCCAAACAAAATGGTTAATTGAATAAATGGCTATATTCATTAACACATTTTAAAAAGTATAGCAGCACATCATTCATCCACATCCCTAGAAGACGACACAGCCTTCACCTTGTTTTGACTAGAGTTCTCTTTGAATTCTCTTTAAATCACCAGGTTCATCGGCTCACTGAAGGGTTCCAATTGCTGTGTCCAAGTTGGACAATGCAATACACATTTCCACGAAAGAGGTCCCCAAATCCCTAAATCCTACACCGTGTAGCCTTAAGATGACTTAGTTTGTCCTCTTGCTAGTTGTAAATCAATCATGTTTAACAAATTAACACACCGGATCGACCTCGAGTCAAAGCTCGGGGCCGTGTTTTGGAGGCGGGAGCTGCGTTTGCGAGCCTGCCAGCGCTCTGTGAGGAGGCACTGTGGAAACTGAGGCTGCCATTGTCCTGCTACACGTCAGAAAACACAGGGTTACAGATGGTGCCAAGAGGTCAGAAGCTAGGAAAACAAAAAAGAGCCCTGGGAAGGTACACAGCTCTCCGCAGACCTTTTCACTGTATCCGTGTCCATAAACCACCCACACAGAGCGCTATCCCACCGCAGCCCCCCCCTCCAGAGCGTATACAGGACCTCTCCAGCGGGGTATCGTCCTTATTTTCGTTCAGATAAACATATTTAGTGGAATATAAACCCATTTTAAGACTCGTGCACGCTACAGCAGCGAAAGAGCATCCGCCGGCGTTCCCCGTAAAGAGGATTTGTTCCGGCTTGCTTAAACGTCTCTTCGCATCGGAGGGAATCCCAATGAGCGGCTAAAGCCACGTTTGCTTTGTCCCACTCGACTGCACATGTGAAAACAGAGGCTCAGTCTTCTCCGGCTTCTCCGGATCTGGATCTTGGGGCGGACATCGGATAAAAGGCCGGTAAGTATCTACGGGACGCGGATTGGGCAGCAGCTCTGGGGGCTAACCAGCTAAAATCACTTCCAGTGGGCTATGGATTGGGATTGGCTCTGGAGAGCAGATGCACCTGGTCAACACCTCCATCTCTAAGGCTCTTAGGATGTAATTGGGTTAAACGGGATGAAGGATTAAGGTCCTCCTGCAGGATTTCCAAGGAGGAACGTTATGATGGAGCGATGTTTACTCCGAAACATCCATCAGCACAACGCCGGTCAAGCTGGTGGCCTTGGAGCACCTGAGTGGTCATTAGGGAACAGCAGGCGTGCACACAAACAAACAAATGGTCCAACACATGGCCAACAGACATGGAGGGGAAGTGGAGCACACGCTCTGAGGCTCAGCATGGTGGTCCAGAGGTCAGCGTGTCATTGGCTCCCCTGGAAAGTGCGTTATGTCAATGGAGCCAGTTGTGGAGAGGTCAACTGCTGGAGACTACCATTATGGGGTCTACCACATAGAAGCTCTAACAGTAGATGCTATAGGCAGGGTGGTACATGCTACGGACTTGGGCTATTCCAGTTCTGGAATCTTCTCAAGTCAGGGAGGAGAAAATTGGTGGAACACCAGTTGAATGGAATGCCAAACAGACAAAGTGGGTTTCTTAGACCGTGGACCCCTTTTGTCCACCACCACCCCCTAAACAAACACCCAAGGAGGAGGTGGGACATTCGGCAGAAGGGTGGAACAATGCAGTGGCCGGCTTGTCGCTGGAGCCACCACAGAGATTCCGAAGACCAGGCCAGACGGTCTGATCTCTCTGATCAAGACTGGGATTAGGCAGCAGGACCGCCTGACGTCAGCAGGGGAGCTCCTGAGATGAGCTTTATCCATTGGCCAGCCGAGGCAGGACTTGCTTTACCTTTGCCCCACTCATGGACCATACATGGACGCCAAGAAGGGGCAGGCCACCAATCTCTCCAACATTTTTTATATAATTAAACGGTTGAGATGTAAACAAGGTCATTAGATGTTGTCCACAGTGGTGGTGAAAGGAACCAGACATCCACCTCTAAAATCTTCCTCAACTTTTGAAACAGGCCTTGCTGAAATGTTCTACTCAAGCTATATATTAAAGACTTTGGTGCCTATTTTAGAGTAAAGAGAACCAGTAACACTAGATTATAAATTATACCATCAAAACCTGTAAACAATGATTCTGTGTTGCAGTAATTCCAGTTAAACTGGACTAATTTTGCTTCATCTAATCAATAAGTGTATGTTTGCCAGTAAGAACAGCAGATCTGATTAGAACAGATGTAAATAATCAGACATACAATACAAAGTATCATGAATATGTTATTGTGAGAGAAGTAGATCAGATCTTGATCCAGTTTGAAGAACAAAGTTAGGTTCCAGATTTCTCCTGGACGCCCCAGACATTGTATGAATGTGTTCAGTTCCTTCAGCAGCAAATCTTGATTTATCTTAATGAAGTACTGAGCAGTCAAAGCAGGTATTAGATGAGAACTGATAATAATACTGGGTTGTTTAGGAGAAGCTTGGAAAGAGTTAATAAACACACTGACGTATGGAAAAGCACTACTTACTCTATTAATACTGATTAATAATTAATAATAAAGCATTTACTAAGTAAATAAAAGCTTCCTGTCTGGAAAAAAATAACTTTTTAAATATACTAAAGTTATTGGGTGTGTCTCAAATCCTACTGAGCTCCTACATAGGCAGCATTTTACATCATAGTATGCGCTCCTGACATGTAGACTGTCCCAATTCTTACATACCTTAAACATGCTGTCTACTGAGGAACCTTATTTACACCTGATTTTAAAGAAGCATCGAACGCTTCCTCAGCCGCTAAGACAATCCCATGATGCACCGCAGGCTAATCTAGGAGCAGTGAAGTGGTTTTAAAATGTGAGTTATTTTGATTCTCTGGAGTTTTAATGTGTTTCTGGTCATATAATCACACAAAACAGTATTTTATTATCAACTCTGTAACGAGTCCTTCACCATTTACACTTTATACTCCAGACATTAGCATTTATGCTAGCGGATTTTTAAGCCTCGGGCTATTGTTCTGGATGCCGACTGGTAACTTAGCAACCAGCTAAACCACTGGTGACGTGCTGCAGTGGGCGGGAACAAGCCGTGACGCAGTCTCTCTCTAACTAGAGCGTCTCAGTAATCTGTTTTATGAGGAGAGATGAGGAGAGAACACTGCTACTTACACAGCTGCTACCTAGACAGCCTACTTACACACTCACTAGGATTTGAGACACACCCGTTATTTACATTTACATGTTTCGCGGACACTCTCGTTACGGATGACTCACAAAAGTGCTTCATCTCCACGGAGAACATTCACTAGCTCGTACAAATAGGTTACAGTCCAAACTGCCCTGAAGCGGAGACATAATTGTAGTGCTTCACTTAAGATCACCATCTAAATATAGACCATCATGTTCAACCTACTCCACCACTGTACGGCTCCTGAGGAACACATACGTTTCCTCAGGCTGGGGTTGAAACCATACCGTCTGCTCTCGTTCTAACGTTCACGCACGTCCTACTCATATCTGCCCGACACAGCCCGATACAGATGATCACAATCTCACAATACAATCTCACTGAGCACTGCTACAAACATACTGTGAGTTATTAGCTCGTGGAATCTTTAAATTAAGTCCCCAAAGGAAATAACAGAGTCACATATGAGGAGGGAAGGACAGCAAGCACAGAACGCCTGTCTGGAAGTCTCACAGGGGGCTTGACGAGTGTCGTCTGAGTATTGATCGGTGGGCTAGTCTACTCTGATGGCCAATTTGACGGAAGTCCCTAAAGCCTTACCTCTCACAATAAACTGGGAACTGAACTTTACCATATATATATATATATATGTGTGTGTATGTATGTATGTATGTATACCGCTCAAAAGTTTGGGATCACAGTGAAATGTTCTTGTTTTAATGGAGTATCTTCTTCCTTAACACAACAATGGACTGACGGGTCTCTAAAGAAAGTTGTTTCTTTCTGGACATTGTGAGTCGGTCAGCAAGCCATCAACTGCTGATCTTCAGATACTAAACTAACCTAGAATGTTGTTCCCTTTTATACTCACTTATTAGTAGAATGTTTTTCAGCTGTGCATCACAATTGAGCAAGAGTGTCCAAACAACCAATTAGTCCAATAACATCCTTAACTTGGATTGGTGGTCGTACCAGGAGATTTAGACAGAGGACTGAGAATTACTGATAATAGACTATATGTAAAACAAGCCTCTATACAAAAATAGACTTTAATATAAACATTTATATTCTTTATAAATCATCTGATACACTTACATTAATTGTGAAATGGACAATATTGTTTGTGTATTGCATAAAAATTGCATGAAATTAACTACTAAAGCATTAGTGTGTGTATATATATATATATATATATATATATATATATATATATATATATATATATATATATATATATATACACACACATACATACACCAGAATTTTTAGACCACTAGGAACTTTGCCACCACTTCTTCCACCACTCTTCAACCAGCCAACGGCACTTTTAAACTTTATTCTTCATTTTTATGTTTTAATTTTCTGATTTATGTTTAATGCTTTTTTCGTATGTCTTTATTTTTGTAAAGCACTCCGAGTTACCACTGTGTATGAAAGATGCTATACAAATAAACTTGCCTTGCCATACATACATATACAAACATATACAAACTTGCCTTGCCATACATACATATATGGTGTGTGTATGTGTATGTGTTATATATATATATATATATATATATATATATATATATATATATATATATATATATATATATATAAACACATACACACACCATATTGTGTATATGTGTATGTTAAGTACATGTTTTGTGATTGAAAGGTTCAAGGATGAGATATTTCTTACTACTAGTTAAATATACATTAACAGATTCAGTAGATACTCTCATTAAAGTCCAAATACATGTTATATTTACTATTTTCCCCAATTTATTTAATCACAGCACATACTAATTTAATCCTTACTTTAATGTCTGCTATTAATACTGCAAACAAGCTACAAAGATCCCTGCGTACCCATCTCACAACACACACACACACACACACACACACACACACACACACACACTCTCACTCTCACTCTCACTCTGCACATCTTCCACTCTCCTCACAGAGATAATGCTAAAGAATGCACCATGAAGAGGTCACATGACTGACCGTCACACCCTAAAGTACTGAAATAGCACGCAGACTAAAAATACTACAGCTTTTACGTTTCAGTCTAAACGCTGAGTCTCCGTCTGGGACAGTCTGGGAGTCGCAGGTGTGTCAGATCTACACATCTGCACATGCACCGCTGCATCCGTCCCCCTGACCTCTGCCCTGGAGAGACGCTGGTAAAGACCCTGACAGCAGCCGAGCTGCAGGTGGCGGATTATAGGCCTCAGTTTTGACCCTGAGATTCTTCAGTAGTTCGTTTTCTTCTTTGATTTTCATTTTTCTCCATCGTTTGAACACGACAGCTGCTCTTTATATCATCCAAAAGTTTTAGGATGAACGGACCAATAGAAATGCTCCAAAATCAACTGGAAATAATTCTGGTTCCATTGACTTGCATTAAAAATGAAGAAGGTTTTCGTTCTCTCCAGTGAAGCTGCTATTTCTTGAAAAATTGAGTGGTTTGTTTTCATTGGACAGCAACGCTATGCATGCAAATGAGTGGGACGCATCTCAGCAAAGACACTGGGGGTCTGCACAGAAAGGCTCCCCTTTAAGTTTTTCCCCCATGCATATCATAACTGACCAATAAAAACCAATTACATTTTTTTTTTTTTTTTTATAATTTTAACTCTAGAGTCGTCCCTCACATTGTGTCCACATTTTATGATGCCTGAACCAATAAAACGGCTCCAAATCTGCTTTGACTCAAACACCTTTCCATTAACTTGCATTGAAAGTGAGGACAGTTTTTACGCTCTCCTGTAAACTTACTATTTCACCGCTATGTGTTTTTCTTTGGACAGCGATGTGATACGAACACAGTACTTCCTTCCACTGCTGGACTTTTTAACTCGTATCCAAAAGTCCGGCTCAGAATCAGCTGAACAGATGCCTGTAAGCAGCAGAGGCGGAGCGGAGGCTACAGAGGAACAGCTAACTGGCACTATAGCCTCCCTATAAACTCCACAACTCCGTACTCCACACACAGGGGCCGAATAAATAAAGAAATCTCACTCCCTCCGCCTGCTTGTAACCCGAGGAGGCCTGACTGCGCGCACGGTGCCAGAGTTTGGCTTCTCGCTAATAAGATTAGATGGAAAAATAACGTCGCCGCAAACCCACAATGCGAGAGCTGTTTCAGAAACGAATCTCCAAACGCCCAACCGTGTAGGAAACCAGAGGCTTCTTGTTCGACACTTTCAGCTTCTAATGTGATAAATAAGCCTTAAAACTCAAACAGAAACCAAAAAACAAGCAGACATGAAGCTAAAAATCAGGAAAACTGAAAGAAGAATGAAAACGTTTCCGTAAAATACATATAAATTAGAAGTTATGTACAGTATGTGCTGGGGATGGACGACAGGGCAAAAATATCATATGATACTTTTTACTATATATATATATATATATACACATATATTAGTGATGGAGGGATCGATCGGCCGATATTTCTCCAATTTAGCCGATCCCGAGAGCCGATCGATGGCGTTAAACAAATGAGCCTAATTTCTGTATTTACAGCTAGCGTTTCTCCATGCAATTCCTATCTGAACCACTAGGTGGAAATACATACCCTTTCATTTTCCACAGACTGACTACGAACAGAACAGCACCAACAATTCAATATTCCACATTTAATGATTACAGTTTTAGTTTCAAATAACAGAGTCTGCGTTTAGTGACTTCAATTTTGACTGAATTTATTTAATTAGCTTTTTTAGTTTTAAATTCAGGGTCTAAATGTAATGATTACAGTATTGGAGATATTAGTTTGATGTACTTTGTTTATTTACTCATAATTTAGTTTAAAATATGATGCTGTTTCATATGAGCTTGTTAAAAATAGTAATAAACCAGTTGAGATCATGTTTCATGACTTGCTTGCACTAATAACTACATGTAGCCCTGTAGCGGCATATAGCCCCGCCCTCGATCGGTATCGGCTATTGGCTGATCACGCTGAAAGGTGATCGGAATCGGCCTCAAAAATGCTGATTGGTCCATCTCTAATATATATATACCTAATATATAGAACCTGTAGTGACACATATATAAAATAAGTACTATTAAAATTTACTAAGCTTAAGTTTTAATTTTCAAATTATTGTCACTTCTGTTTTTGCACACAGCGAAACACCCACATATACACACACACACTAGTTAACATACACACTAGAGGGCAGTTAGGTGGGGGTTAGGTGCCTTGCTCAAGAGCACTTCGTGTCCTGCTGGTCCCTATAATTCTATAACACTACAATACAAACATTATTATAATATGATTTTATTTATATACTGAACAGCTCTAACTCCACTCACTGTGATTTATTCAACCCAGTATTATTATCAGTTCTCATCTAATACCTGCTTTGACTGCTCAGTACTTCATTAAGATAAATCAAGATTTGCTGCTGAAGGAACTGAACACATTCATACAATGTCTGGGGCGTCCAGGAGAAATCTGGAACCTAACTTTGTTCTTCAAACTGGATCAAGATCTGATCTACTTCTCTCACAATAACATATTCATGATACTTTGTATTGTATGTCTGATTATTAACATCTGTTCTAATCAGATCTGCTGTTTTTACTGGTGATCAGACACTTATTGATCACGTATTGTCGTTTAAACAGTGTTTCGATGCTGCTGTTATGATTGGAACCGTGTTATTGGTTCCTGAAAGCTCTCGTTAGTTAGTGGGGGGATCAGAAAGTCCTGAAAGCTGGAAAGCTGTGGAGGGATTTCAGTAGACAGTCGCTCTCAGGCCTCGGGGCTTTACACTCCGAGCAGCGGCACGCAGAAGCAATTAGCTGACTCCTCCCCGTTAGAATTAGACCCTCAGTGCTGGGTGGGGTGGGCGGGGTGTTTGGGGGGCATATGTGAGCTCTGTGTAATACCGGCGGACTGAAGGTCCTCTTACGGCGCAGCGCACCCCAGTCTGTACGTCTTCCTCCGCTGAAAGACAGCTTTCTTAAAGAAAACCCATCCGGTCAGGTGTCCCGACTCCGGACTGCTGAATCCTCTTTAGCTGGAGTTCATTACACCACCGAAAATCAAAGACAGGAACGACCGCAGGACAGCACACTGAGTCCCCCCGGTCCCATTCTAATCAGCACCCCACTCCCCCCACCACATGACTCTCTCTTTGTTCTTAGGCCAACACCAACACCCAGAAGCGGAGAAGAGGAAGCAACAATGAGAGAGAGAGAGAGAGAGAGAGAGAGAGAGAGAGAGAAAGAGAGAGAGAGAGAGAGAGAGAGAGAGAGAGAGAGAGAGAGAGAGAGACAGACAGACAGAAGGCAAGCAAGAGAGAGAAGCGCAAGAGTGAGCAAAAAAGATTACGAGAGCAAAAGAGAGAGTGCAACAAAGACAAAAACAAGGAGATAGAAAGAGAGACAGAGAGAAGAGAGACAAGAGAGAGGTAGAGAGAGATACAGAAAGACAGACAGGAGGAGAAAGAGGGGAAGAGAGAGAATACAAAGAGAGAGAAAGAAAGAGAAAGAGATAAAGAAAGAGAGAAGAGAGAGAGAGAAATAAAGAAAGAGGCAGCAACAGAGAGAGGGAGAAAGAGAAAGGAGAGAAAATACAGAGAAACAGATCATGAAAAGATAGACAGACAGAAAGGAAGAAAGAGAGCAAGAAAGGAAAGAGAGAACGACCACAAAATATTTAGAGAAAAAAAGTGAGAGAGAACGACCACAAAATATATAGAGAAAAAAAGTGAGAGAGAACGACCACAAAATATATAGAGTAAAAAAAGTGTGAGAGAGAGAGAGAGAGAACGACCACAAAATATATAGAGTAAAAAAAGTGTGAGAGAGAGAGAGAGAGAGAGAACACGACCACAAAATATATAGAGAAAAAAAAAGTGAGAGAGAGAGAGAGAGAGAGAGAACACGACCACAAAATATATAGAGAAAAAAAAAGTGAGAGAGAGAAAGAGAGACAGAAAGAAAGAGACAAAGAGAAAAGAGAGAGAATGACCACAAAATATATAAAGTAAAAAAGTGAGAGTATGAGAGAGAGACAGAGAGAAAGAGTGAGAGAGATAGAGAGAGAGAGAGAGAGAGAGAGAGAGAGAGAGAGAGAGAGAGAGAGAGAATGTGAGCAAGAATAAAAGAATGAGAGAGGAGGAGAAAACAACAAAGAAAGAAAAAGAAAAGAAACATCTTTCTGATGTCACTTGTACAGGAATTAAACTCCTCAGACGTCTGGTTCCATTCACCACCACTGTGAACAGCTCTGACTCGGCAAGTTCCTCTAGAACAGTGTTTCACATCAAACCACATCCAACCACCTCTGAACCTTTAAAACTGAACAGAAACTTTAGAAATCTGGTGGAATTCCCCTACACGCATTATACACGCATTAGCTCCGGGGCTAAAGCTAACCGCTCTAGTGTAATACACACATTAGCTCCGGGGCTAAAGCTAACTGCTCTAGTGTAATACACACATTAGCTCCGGGGCTAAAGCTAACTGCTCTAGTGTAATACACACATTAGCTCCGGGGCTAAAGGTAACCGCTCTAGTGTAATACATGCATTAGCTCCGGGGCTAAAGCTAACCGCTCTAGTGTAATACATGCATTAGCTCCGTGGCTAAAGCTAACCGCTCTAGTGTAATACACGCATTAGCTCCGGGGCTGAAGCTAACTGCTCTAGTGTAATACACACATTAGCTCCAGGGCTAAAGCTAACCGCTCTAGTGTAATACACACATTAGCTCCGGGGCTAAAGCTAACTGCTCTAGTGTAATACACACATTAGCTCCGGGGCTAAAGCTAACTGCTCTAGTGTAATACACACATTAGCTCCGGGGCTGAAGCTAACTGCTCTAGTGTAATACACACATTAGCTCCGGGGCTAAAGCTAACTGCTCTAGTGTAATACATGCATTAGCTCCGGGGCTAAAGGTAACCGCTCTAGTGTAATACACACATTAGCTCCGGGGCTAAAGCTAACCGCTCTAGTGTAATACACACATTAGCTCCGGGGCTAAAGCTAACTGCTCTAGTGTAATACACACATTAGCTCCGGGGCTGAAGCTAACTGCTCTAGTGTAATACACACATTAGCTCCGGGGCTAAAGCTAACTGCTCTAGTGTAATACATGCATTAGCTCCGGGGCTAAAGGTAACCGCTCTAGTGTAATACATGCATTAGCTCCGGGGCTAAAGCTAACTGCTCTAGTGTAATACACACATTAACACGTTACTGTTACACAGAGAGTCTCTCCAGAGCAGACAGAGCTTCCCAGATACTACTCAGATACTACTCAGATACTACTCAGATACTACTCAGATACTACTCAGATAGTACTCAGATAGTACTCAGCTTCAGCATTAGAGCCTCTCTCTCTCTTTCTCTCTCTCTAACTGCAGTAAACATGTCGGCCGTGTGGAAGTATTTATAAGTTATACTGTATTTTTTGGGGGAGAGATAAAAAAAAAAAAAAAAAAAAAAAAAAAAAAAAAATATATATATATATATATATATATATATATATATATATATATATATATATATATATATATATATATATATATAATAAAACTATTAAGTTTTAATAAATGATGTTAAGTTCAGAAATGTAGTGCGTCCACTTATTATTAGTGATATTTTAGCAGCAAATAAAGTAGAAAACTCCAGAAATCAGCAGAACATATCCATCGACTGACCCTGACCTCCAAACATCAGCATCAGCTATAGACAAACCCATATCTGTCAATCTCTACTTCAGACACGCCCCCAAACTGCTCAGCACATGAAGCAGCTCAGTCCTGGTTCGAAAACATGGTGTTTACATCACTCGGAATAAAATCAAATCAGATTCACAATGAAAAACCAGATTTCAGCCAGGTCTACCGTACACTGTCAACCTAGCCGTCACCGTGCTGTCGCTACGGGAGACTGTACAGCGCGAGAGCTAGATAAGCAGGACGCAGCCCAATTCCCAGAGACGTTTCAAAGGAGCTTATGCAAATTCCCGTGCAGACCGAATTAAATCAGCCCATTTACTGGAATTTCCCAATCCTCCCAATCCTGCACGGGCGCTAATGCGGCACCAATAAGCGCAGCAGGCCCGTAATCTGCGACGGACCCCGAGCTGTGACTGGCCCGCTGCAGCGTGAGCCCAGCGTTACAGGATCGCTCAGCAGATGGCGAGTCCAGAGATGGATCGTCACGAGGGGACGCCTGCCAGAGCTTTAATGGCCCAGTTTAACACTGACCCAACCACTCACACTCTGAAAGGAGCTCCCACACAAACGCTGGGTGGCCCTCGCAGGGCCCTCCAGGGTCCTCCAGAGCGTAGCTGCAATCAGAACGGTTGACAAAGAGTGAAGCAACTTGAAAGCATCTGTTTTCAGGCATACCAAATAAAACAAATGAGTCAGTCAGGCTCTCTGGATGTGACGACACAGCTCACATCTCACAGTTAGACTACACACACACACACACACACACACACACACACACACACACACACACACACACACACAAAATATGGCCAGACGTGTGTCATCGCCTTTCATTTAAACAACACAGCTGCCATTCACATTGTATGCAAATGTCACGATGAAGGAACCAATGGAAGTGCTTGAAAAAAGAAAAAAAAAAAAAGCTTGGGAAAAAAAATCTGATTCCATTGGCTCACAGTGAAAGTAAAAAAAGTTTTGGTCCTCTACTGTATGGTTGTTCTTTTCTTTGGACCGCAACAATATAATCAAGCACCTAACCATGCAGTCTCTCTTTACATTAGGGGTGCACGAAAATATCAAAATATCGAATATCGGGATATTATGTTTAGTGATACTGTATCAATTCTCAAAAACACAGTATCTATACACAGATTTCTGGCAGACAGGGACTCATTGTGTTGTGTTCAAACCTCTGACCACTAGTTGGCAGTGTTGTAATCCATTTTCAGCTCCACTCCAACATTAACTAGCAGCACAAGGGTGCAGTGCTATTGTAATCATTGATAAACCTGTTCATACAGTGGTGTGTTTTAATAGTAGGATTTGAAAAATCTCAGTACATCACTTGCAGTATCAGAATATATCGTGATATATTAAATCGTGACCGCTGTATCACGATACGTACTGTATCGCCAGGTTCTTGATAATACACAGCCCTAGTTTACATACATTAGTGAAACAAAGTGTCGTTCTAAAGAGCTCACTGAATTCCAGTGTGGTTCTCTAATCACTCATTTGTTCTCTCCTAGATTTTCCACCGTTGGCTGTGAGGGTATTACTGAACAGTGGAGGTAGCAGCACTCTGCAGAGTTCTAAACCTCTCCTGGCTTTAACATCAGCACTAACACTGTGGAGCTTTATGGCTGAGCATAAAGTTTTATATCACAGAGTACAACGCTAGATATATTCTCTATATCTATCTATCTATCTATCTATCTATCTATCTATCTATCTATCTATCTATCTATCTACATATAGCAGGGCTGTGTATTGGCAAGAACCTGGCAATACAATACATATCAATATATTGCGATACTGTAAGCAAAGTAATATCGGCATTTTTCAAAACCTACTATTAAAACACACCACTGTATGAACAGGTTTATCAATGCTTACAATAGCATTGCGCCCTTGTGCTGCTTGTTATTGTTGGAGTGGAGCTGAAAATGGATTACAACACTGCCATCTAGTGCTCAGAGGTTTAAACACAACACACACTGATGCATGTAAACTGTCCATTAATAATCAATACTGTGTTTGAGAATCGATACAGTATCACTAAACATAATACTGTGATATTTGATATTTTGATATTTCGTTACACCCCTAATATATATATATTAAGTGTAGTTATATTACACATATATGTGACTAAATGTCACAGAATCACAATAATATATTCATACAAGCAATTTAAAACCAGAAAATCTGAAATTATTCCTTTCCCTACGATTCCTCTATTTTATAAGAGCCTCAGGCACACGGACCCTGAGTCAGCACCTTCATGGAGCAGTGTGGAGAGAGGAGAACGGAAAGGCTGCGAGCATCAATGTGCCAGCGCCCGTCTCACCAACACGGAGGAGCTGGTGCCAAGACACTGCCAAGCCCTGCCAGCCAGACAGGCTGAGGCCTGCTGTCATGTGGCAGCCGGGCTCAGGATAGCTCCTGGCTTTTTTGGGCCAAACGACTGGCCGAGTGAGCGAGTGAGGGAGTGAGGGAGTGAGGGAGGAGAGACATGCGAAGCCAAAAAGAGAAGCCAAAGGAAAAGAGAAAACGCACCCGAAGAAACGCAAAGCGAGGAAAAAGACTGGCCGCACTGTCCCGGCAGAGGACTCGGCGATACTATGTGAAAGGAAGACTCCGTGCCAAGAACAGTGGGAGCCTGAGGAGAGAGAGCTGTCGCAGCACGGCATGTTCTTATACAGTAATCACCACTAATCAATAAATCAGATCGAAAAACACGTTGTAAACTTAAGAAAAGCAGAAATGAGAAAGAATATACAGCAGCTAAACTAATTAATCTGCTCGTTATTAAATTTTAATTAAAAGAAAAAACAATTAAAGAAAAACATTTAACTGGGAGACTGAGGGCCTGAACATCACTCACCCAGTACAGTATCACCACTAACCTGATACCACACTGAGAGACCACCACTCACCCAGTACAGTATCACCATTAACACCACTAACCTGATACCACACTGAGAGACCATCACTCACCCAGTACAGTATCACCACTAACCTGATACCACACTGAGAGACCACCACTCACCCAGTACAGTATCACCACTAACACCACTAACCTGATACCACACTGAGAGACCATCACTCACCCAGTACAGTATCACCACTAACCTGATACCACACTGAGAGACCACCACTCACCCAGTACAGTATCACCACTAACACCACTAACCTGATACCACACTGAGAGACCACCACTCACCCAGTACAGTATCACCACTAACACCACTAACCTGATACCACACTGAGAGACCACCACTCACCCAGTACAGTATCACCATTAACACCACTAACCTGATACCACACTGAGAGACCACCACTCACCCAGTACAGTATCACCATTAACACCACTAACCTGATACCACACTGAGATACCATCATTCACCCAGTACAGTATCACCACTAACACTACTAACCTGATACCACACTGAGAGACCATCACTCACCCAGTACAGTATCACCACTAACACCACTAACCTGATACCACACTGAGAGACCACCACTCACCCAGTACAGTATCACCATTAACACCACTAACCTGATACCACACTGAGAGACCACCACTCACCCAGTACAGTATCACCATTAACACCACTAACCTGATACCACACTGAGATACCATCATTCACCCAGTACAGTATCACCACTAACACCACTAACCTGATACCACACTGAGAGACCACCACTCACCCAGTACAGTATCACCACTAACACCACTAACCTGATACCACACTGAGAGACCACCACTCACCCAGTACAGTATCACCATTAACACCACTAACCTGATACCACACTGAGAGACCACCACTCACCCAGTACAGTATCACCACTAACACCACTAACCTGATACCACACTGAGAGACCACCACTCACCCAGTACAGTATCACCACTAACACCACTAACCTGATACCACACTGAGAGACCACCACTCACCCAGTACAGTATCACCATTAACACCACTAACCTGATACCACACTGAGAGACCACCACTCACCCAGTACAGTATCACCATTAACACCACTAACCTGATACCACACTGAGAGACCACCACTCACCCAGTACAGCATCACCACTAACACCACTAACCTGATACCACACTGAGAGACCACCACTCACCCAGTACAGCATCACCACTAACACCACTAACCTGATACCACACTGAGAGACCACCACTCACCCAGTACAGTATCACCACTAACACCACTAACCAGATACCACACAAAACACTGATGGGTTCACTAAAAGTTAAGAACGTTAGCTACACTGAACTCAAGACGCAGGGTAATTTTAAATAAATAAATAAATAAATAAATAAATAAATAAATAAATTCTTCCCGGTTCTGACTGAGGTCAGCGTAATTCCTCCCAAACTGAAACAAAAGCTGCGAGAAGCTGCTCTTCACTTGACAGCGGACGGCAAATGCATGCAGGACTCGACAGCTAACAAGCAAAAACAAACAAATTAAGGAAATAAATTGACAGCCCTGTTAGTTTACACAGCCAGCGCCAGCGAGAACGGGTTCTACACACAATATTTAAACTTTAAACAAACTCTTCTCTCTCAAATTAATTGGAAATGCTACGTGTATTCGGCGGCCCCAGCTGTGAACGCACTTGATTAGTGGAAACAGTCAAGCATGGCAGCTTAAAGGCCCGACTTCAGGAGAAACCAGACAGACGGAATGAAAAAGCACTCCACAGACTTAGAATGAGCCGGCGCGGCGCGGCAGACGATTACAATCTCCATCACAGCATGGGACCTGTTGTGCCAACCCTGTACTCCAGCAGCCTGTACACAGTGGTCATCTCAGCTTATCTCTAATTATGAAATTAAAGGCAGAGTCAAGTGGCAATTTACTTAAACCTGCTTCAAACGAATCTTTAGTTAAGAGTGAATACTTTCACAAAGCTTCACCAATGCAGCGATAACATCACTTTCAATCTCAAGGAACTGAAGATAATCAAAGGCAGTACAAGTCAATTCAGAGTCTGATACGCGTACCTCAGATAAGGTCAGGCCTAAAAAACAGAACAGAGCTCTGATATCTAGAGCTGGACGATTGATTAAATGTTATTTATTTTCAACTAGAAAGAAAAAGTTTATAAACAAACAAAGTTGACTTGATAAAGGCTGCTAACAACACTGAAAAGTATTCGCGGCACCTTAAATCCACTGCTACCTTAAATTCACGGCCACCTTAGATCTGATTGCACATGATTGAGATTACCATTTCTTTTTTAACTCTGGGTATAAACGTCCTAACTACAGCTACATGTTGCCAAATTAGTAATATTCTGTACAACAGGTCATACGGCAGCTGTGTTTGCTTTGTTTATTCACCAACCTCACAAACATTTGTCCCCGTTTTATGTCTTTTGGTCATCTTCTCATCCAGGGGTCATCAATAGGCGGACCATGGTCCATATCAGGACCCAGGTGTTGTCCAATGCGGACCCAAACTGATAAACTACTGAGGAGGATTCAATTCAGACAGTGTTTATTTATAATGTTTTATTTACTGTTTCTATAAATAAACACTTTAAGATGCACTTTTTTCAAAAATGTAGCTCTTGTTTTTATTGAAGTTTTATAAATAATTAATTCAGTTCAGCATTTAAACAGTAAATATACTGAAATATACTGAACGGTATGTGTGGTGTGTTGGTGTTTCAGTAGCTGATGGTATAAGATGCTGATACTAGACTACTTCAGTAAACAGGATACACCACTGAATCAGAACACACGCTAGAGATGATGAGGGTCTGGACCGGCCTGAGGAGATCTCCTCTAACTGGACTGTACTGACTCTAATTAAACACTCCTGCTCTAGTCTGTAGCAAATGCTATACTGTGAACAGTGAATGAGCTAACAAGTGCACCATTCCCAATGTGTCTGATGGTAATTAACCAATCAGAGGTTTGCACCCCAGAACGAGGGAGTAAATTAATTCACCATTAGTACTTATTTGGCACTGGATCACAGATTTGTTACCATAATCGCACCATCTGGTAACCATGGTAAGAAAAACTGTCTACCAAGTAGGGCTGTGTATTGGCAAGAACCTGGTGATACAATACGTATCATGATACAGCGGTTACAATTCAATATATCATATAAGTGATATACTGTGATTTTTCAAGTACTACTATTAAAACACACCACTGTATGAACAGGTTTATCAATGCTTACAATAGCACTGCGCCCTTGTGCTGCTTGTTAATGTTGGAGTGGAGCTGAAAACGGATTACAACACCACCATCTAGTGGTCAGAGGTTTAAACACAACACACAATGAGTCACTGTGTGCCAGAAATTTGTGTATCGATACTGTGTTTTTGAGAATCAATACTGTATCACCAAACATAATATCCCGATATTCGATATTTTCGATATTTTCTTACACCCCTACCACCAAGCATTCCTGGATGCAGCAGATATGTGGTTTTATACATCTGCTGCAAACGCTTGACCTTCAATCTTTAATATAACTGGCTGTCAACAGATGTCGAAAGAGTGCTGTAAGCTTAGCCTGTCACAAGCTTGGCATTCCTGGTCTGATAGAGTGTTAACGACCATCACGTCCTCGCGCCAACACTGCCAGGAGTATCTTATGTGACAACACATTCACTCGCTGAGAACTTCCACCTCCTGGTATCTACACCCACTGTATCAGCTCCACTGACCATACAGGAGCTCCACTTACAGACTGTAGTTCATCTGATTCTCTGTATACTTTATTACTCTGTTCTTTAATGATCAGGACCCCTACAGGACCACGACAGCTGTTTAAACACTGTATCCACTCACTGTCCACTCTATTAGACACTCCTACTACTTGCTGGTCCACCTTGTAGGTGTAAAGTCAGAGACAGTAGCTCATCTGCTGCTGCACAGTTTGTGTTCCTCTAGTTCTTCATCAGTGGACACAGGACGCCGCCCACAGGACACTGCTGTCCGGATAGTTTTGGTTGGTGGACGATTCTCAGTCCAGCAGTGACACTAAGGAGGTGTTTAAACACTCCAGCAGCAGCACTGTTGTGTCTGATCCACTCACACCAGCACAGCACACACTACTAACACACCAGTGATACTGCAGTGCTGAGAATGATCCACCTCCCTAATAGTATCTGCTCTGTGGTGGTCCTGTGGGGGTCCTGATCATTAAAGAAGAGTAATAAAGTATACAGAGAATCAGATGAACTACAGTCTGTAAGTGGAGCTCCTGTATGGTCAGTGGAGCTGATACAGTGGACAGTGAGTGGAGGTCCTGTATGGTCAGTGGAGCTGATACAGTGGACAGTGAGTGGAGGTCCTGTATGGTCAGTGGAGCTGATACAGTGGACAGTGAGTGGAGGTCCTGTATGGTCAGTGGAGCTGATACAGTGGACAGTGAGTGGAGGTCCTGTATGGTCAGTGGAGCTGATACAGTGGACAGTGAGTGGAGGTCCTGTATGGTCAGTGGAGCTGATACAGTGGACAGTGAGTGGAGGTCCTGTATGGTCAGTGGAGCTGATACAGTGGACAGTGAGTGGAGGTCCTGTATGGTCAGTGGAGCTGATACAGTGGACAGTGAGTGGAGCTCCTGTATGGTCAGTGGAGCTGATACAGTGGACAGTGAGTGGAGGTCCTGTATGGTCAGTGGAGCTGATACAGTGGACAGTGAGTGGAGGTCCTGTATGGTCAGTGGAGCAGATACAGTAGACAGTGAGTGGAGGTCCTGTATGGTCAGTGGAGCTGATACAGTGGACAGTGGGTAGAGGTCCTCTATGGTCAGTGGAGCTGATACAGTGGACAGTGAGTGCAAGTCCTGTATGGTCAGTGGAGCTGATACCGTGGACAGTGAGTGGAGGTCCTCTATGGTCAGTGGAGCTGATACAATGGACAGTGAGTGGATGTCCTCTATGGTCAGTGGAGCTGATACCGTGGACAGTGGGTAGAGGTCCTCTATGGTCAGTGGAGCTGATACAGTGGACAGTGAGTGGAAGTCCTGTATGGTCAGTGGAGCTGATACAGTGGACAGTGAGTGGAGGTCCTGTATGGTCAGTGGAGCTGATACAGTGGACAGTGAGTGGAGGTCCTCTATGGTCAGTGGAGCTGATACAGTGGACAGTGAGAGTAGATAGAAGGAGGTGTTCCTAATAAAGTGCTGTCGATGAAGTCAGTGTTCCAAACCCAATATTTAAACACGAACCACCGCCGCTGCTTCACCACATTCATTAGGAACGCACTGCACGTCTGGTATCTCCTCCATGGAGACATCCAGGGACACAGGCGGAATCTCCCGTATATACTTATCCCACACAACAAACCCAAACCCAAACTCCGGTTTCCGGTGGACGCTGGAATCACAATGAGAAGGCAATCCAAGAGCGAGCCAGCACAGCGAGCTCGGTGGGCGCCCAGTACATCGATCTCAGCGAGGAGGCGCGGGGTCAACCCAACACTGAAGCGCCTTTTATGCGGTGGTGATCTGCTCTGGTCTCCAATTCCACCAAGCACTCCATGTGCTAGAGCTGATCCAGGGCCAGGTTGTCGCCCCCACGGCCTCTGGTTAAGGATAACGGCGGTGCCACCCAGCTCAACTCGGAATCCCGTGTTCCGAGACTGGAATATAGCAGCAACTACGGTTTAGCCGAGCTCGCTTTCTGCCCTTTTAAAAAGAATTAAGCTATCGCTAATCCGATGACCAACTGTAACCACTCCGGGGAAGAGGACACCCGTGCAGGAATGACCAGCACACTGACCTCAATAGCAGGGGACACGGGAAACGTAAGTCTAAACTGATCTAAGACAGGTGGACAAACTGGGGACGTGGGGTCATTCCAACAGGCTCATTCAGAAACCGCATAGGAGGCTTCATGGAAAAGTTAATTAATTAAATGTAATTAATTTAATTACTATAGTTAGTGCTAACTAGTACTACTTGCGTTACCATAACAGGTATCATAGCATTGCTATTTTAAGGAACATGTTTTTAAAAGCTGAGGTAATAAACTAACCAAGATGTATCGTTCTAGAAAGTTCTTGCTGTTTAGCAAAAGCTAATGCTAAACACTGAGGAAATGTATTAACGGAGATGGATTGCTCTAGATAGCTCCTGCCACTTGGCACTAGCTAACACTAACAGCTGAGATAAAATATTAATGGAGATGTTATGGACTAGAAAGTTCTTGCTGCTGAGTACTAGCTAATACTAAACATTGAGGTAATATATTAATGGGGATGGATTGCTCTAGTTGGCTCCTGCCACTTAGCACTAGCTAACGCTAACAGCTGAGGTAAAATATTAACGGAGATGTAATGTTCTAGAAAGTTCTTTCTTTTTAGCATCAGCTAAAGCTGAACACTGAGATAATATATTATTGGAGATGGATTAATCTAGTAAGCTCCTGCCACTTAGCAGTAGCTAATGCTAACAGCTGAGGTAAAATATTAACGGAGATGTAATGTTCTAGACTGCTCTTGGTATTTAGTACTAGCTAACACCAACAGCTGAGGTAAAATATTAATGAAGATGTAATGTTCTAGAAAATACTTGCTGTTTAGCATTAGCTAATGCTATAAACACTGAGGTAATATATTAATGGAGATGGATTCCTCTAGTAAGCTCCTGCCACTAAGCACTAGCTAACGCTAACAGCCTTGGTAAAATATTAATGGAGCTATTATGTTCTAGAAAGTTCTTGCTGCTGAGCACTAGCTAAGACCAACAGCCTTGGTAAAATATTAATGGAGATGCAATTATCCAGAAAATTCTTGCTAATTCTTGAAAATTAGCTAATGCTAAACAATGAGGTAATAAAATTACCGGAGATGGATTACTCTAGTAAGCTTCTGCCACTTAGCACTAGCTAACGCTAACAGCTGAGGTAAAATATTAACGAAAATGTAACGTTATAGACAGCTCCTGGCATTTAGTACTAGCTAACACCAACAGCTGAGGTAATATATTAATGGAGATGTTATGTTCTAGGAAATTCTTGCTGTTGAGCACTAGCTAACACCAACAGCTGAGGTAATATATTAATGGAGATGTTATGTTCTAGAAAATTCTTGCTGTTGAGCACTAGCTAACACCAACAGCTGAGGTAATATATTAATGGAGATGTTATGTTCTAGAAAATTCTTGCTGTTGAGCACTAGCTAACACCAACAGCTGAGGTAATATATTAATGGAGATGTTATGTTCTAGAAAATTCTTGCTGTTGAGCACTAGCTAATGCTATAAACACTGATAATATATTAATGAAGATGGACTGCTCTAGACAGCTCTAGGCATTTAGCACTAGCTAACAGCTGAGGTAAAATATTAAAGCACATGAAAAGTTCTGCGAGAATGAGCTGCGCTGCTACATCCTTGTGGGATTTGGACCAAAACATGTCAGACATTTCCAGAAGAGTGTCACAAACAGGCGACACAGCTACAAACGACAGCTCCTCACTGTCCCCAGATACGTAAACAGTGGCCGACTGAAACAGAACCAGGGTTTGAAATCATCAGCGCTTCATTCGATTCCTCAATAACTTTCACATTTCGGCTTAAACCCAAAGAACAATAGAATCCTATCTCCAGCCCCCATCGCCGCCGCACCCCAAATCTCTCACAGCCTGTGTCTCTTGATAGGAAAGAGAAGCTGGACATCAAGATAGCGGTCCCCCGGGAAACAGCCTTGGGTAAGGTAGATATTTGATTCCATCCATCTGGTGGAAACACTTGAGCACAAATCTTTTAATAAGATTGCTGTCAACAGATGTCTGCGGAGTGATGGCCTGGCATCTGGGTTCCAGGAACACCGCTCAGGGATCAGATCTTTGCTCCTACATGGCTACGAGCACCTTGTCTAACACCCTGTAAGCATTAAGCTGTCGGTACTACACCATAACATCACCCTTCAGTCTAATAACTCTACTAAAACCTCTTCTCGTGAATCACCCTCGCTCAACATTACACAAGATCCTTCGAAAGGCGCTCGCAATCTCTTCGCTTCACCTCCCATGACTCAGCTCTGAGTTACTGCAGGGTGGTCAACAAGCGGCGTGACGCATAAACCAGTGCAGGAAGATTATCCAAGCATGATCCAAGATCTTCTGCTCTCCGCCTTGTTTACATTATGCTGGCTCTATTAACTCCGCTACGTTCACTCTGGACGCCCAGAAGATACACACCCGCTGCGGCGGTACGTACGACAAGGACGAGCGCTTGATCCTTATCAGAGGTTCATCAGACAATTAACCTGTCCTGCTGCTGCGAGAGGGACCCTCCATTTACACGCCTGAGGAAGGCAATTAACCCCGGGGTACGGCGGTGGAGCAGCTCCGACAGCTGGCACCGTTAAGTGGTCTCAAACGAATGCCTTAGCTTTTGATAGATATGCTCATGAAATATTAAAAGAAGGTGTGAACCATCACGATCATCATCCAGATGATTCCAGACAGACGTCATCGGCCAGGCGTCCCGGTCATCCTGCCTGGACGAAGTCAACGATATGGGAATCACAACAGCATGAGTAGATATTGGATTAACAGGTTTTGAACAAGACCTATAGAGTGTTTGGAAGGATCGCTGCGGCAGGCGATGGGCACCGGGCACAGTTACAATTAGAGATGTACGAAAATATCGAAATATTGAATATCGGGATATTATGTTTGGTGATACTGTATCGATTTTCAAAAACACAGTATCGATACACAGATTCCTGGCAGACAGTGAATCATTGTGTGTTGTGTTTAAATATCTGAACACTAGATGGCAGTGCTGTAATCCATTTTCAGCTCCACTCCAACATTAACAAGCAGCACAAGGGCGCAATGCTGTTGTAAGCATTGACAAACCTGTTCATACAGTGGTGTGTTTTAATAGTAGGATTTGAAAAATTGTAATATCACTTTGCTTGCAGTATCACAATATATTGTGATATATTGAATCGTGACCGCTGTATCATGATATGTATTGTATCGCCAGGTTTTGCCAATACACAACCCTACTAAATACTCTGTCTACGGTAGGGCTCTGTATTAGCAAGAACCTGGTCACTTAACAGGTTTGTCAATGCTTACAATAGCACTGCGCCCTTGTGCTGCTTGTTAATGTTGGAGTGAAGCTGAAAATGGATTACAACACTGCCATCTAGTGATCAGAGGTTTAAACACAACACACAATGTATACAGTATGATTCACTGTCTGTCAGGAATCTGTGTATCGATAAAGTATTTTTAAGAATCGATACAGTATCACCAAACATAATATCCCGATATTCAATATTTCGATATTTTCTTACACCCCTAGTATTCGGACACACTAGCCTACGTTCTCGTCCTCTAGTGAGTGCGGTCACTTTTCTTTGCAGCGTAAATTGCCAGCAGGGAGGTGCAAATGCTAGAACAATCTATTATATCCAACATTTATTGCACTGTTATTGTATTTCTAATAAAGAAAGTTCCACAATGAACAATGCTATAGTTTTATTGCCCAGGCCTGTCGGCCAGTGGCTCACAAGGTTTGGACACCTGCCACAATTGCTTATGACTAACATGGGTCGCTGCATCATACTGTGACAACACCTTTCTGCAGGTACATGAAAATCCCACGGTTCCCAAACCAATGCAACCCTACAATCCAGACGCTGAGCTACGCATGCATTCACATGACAACCTGTGATTGTGCTAATAAGCAGCAGCATCCAGGTTTAGTCCTCCAATAAAAGCCCCTTTTGCTTCCAAGTCTATTTTAAAAGCATTGCGTCTAAGAAAATATCAAAATATCGAATATCGGGATATTATGTTCGGTGATACTGTATTGATTCTCAAAAACACAGTATTGATACACAGATTCCTGACAGACAGTGAATCATTGTGAGTTGTGTTTAAACCTCTGACCACTAGATGGCAGTGTCGTAATCCATTTTCAGCTCCACTCCAACATTAACAAGCAGCACAAGGGCGCAATGCTATTGTAAGTATTGACAAACCTGTTCAAACAGTGGTGTGTTTTAATAGTAGGATTTTTAAAAAATCATAATACATCACTCTGCTTGCAGTATCGCTATATCATGATATTTTGAATCGTGACCGCTGTATCACGATATATACTGTATCGCCAGGTTCTTTCCAATACACAGCCCTAGCGTCTACGTGACTCAACCTGAACATCTGGAACAAAAGCTTCATTAAACTGACCACACTATTAAACTCTGGGCTTTCCTGGGAGTTCTGCTCACGCTGGTCTAAACGCGACCCACCACAAGCGCAAGCTAAACACCGGGAAGTCGCATTCGCAATTAGAGGCAGTGGCAGATGAAAAGAGGGCCGCGTATTGGCATTCCGGTGGAGATGTGGAGAGCTGAGAGGAAGAGGGCGGGTCTGGGAACAGCCGGCTGCCACGCTGCTCCGGCCCGAGCGCTGCGGAGAGACATGCTGACATCAGCACAGGCCCTTCGCCAACTCACCCTCTCTCACACTCTCTCTCTCTCTCTCTCTCTCTCGTTTCCCTCTTTCTCTCCACTCCCCCCGCCTTCTTTGCCCACTTTCTCCAAAATCACTGCATATTTAGCTGCTTTCTAGTCTCCTCGGCTTTGCTTTCTCTCGTCCGCTCCTTTCTTCCCATATCCACTCAGCCACTTAGTCACTCGTTCCCTGCTCCAGCTTTTCCCTCTTTTTTTCGACTTTTCCGTCTCCGTCCCCTCTTAACTACCTTCGTCTCGTTCCCCTCTGTCCTTCGCTTGTCAGAACTTCAATGGATCACCTCAGATCAAAAGAAATGTGGGGGAAAAAAAGAAAAGAAAAGAAAAAAAAGAAACAGAGCCACACAATGAAAGATCACAGAGCAGCTCCGAGTATCCAATTTTGAAATATCAAAACGTCTGAGACTTCAAAACCCGCAAATTTCAGCCGCGTAGCATCAAAGGCTCGCGGGAAGAAAAAAAAAAAAATCAGAGCAGGCCGTTATTCCCATTTACGGGGGTCCGCTGCAGCCGATCTGGACGCATCAATGGATCAGGTATCGGATATGATCAGCAGGTTGTTATGAAAAGTTCAGAAAGCAGTTTAAATATCTGGGTTTACATCAGACTCATGCATCTTATCCTGCTTTTAACCCATCGGTGCAGTGAAACACACACACACACACTATAGGGGTGTAATAAAATATTGAAATATCGAATATCGTGATATGTTTGTTGATACTGTATCGATTCTCAAAAACAGAGTATCCATACACAGATTCCTGGCAGACACTGACTCAGTGTGTGTTGTGTTTAAACCACTAGATGGCAGTGTTGTAATCCATTTTTAACTCCACTCCAACAATAACAAGTAGCACAAGGGCGCAATGCTATTGTAAGCATTGATAAACCTGTTCATACAGTGGTGTGTTTTAATAGTAGGATTTAAAAAATCACTTTAACTTGCAGTATCGCAATATATCGCGATATATTAAATTGTGACCGCTGTACACACACATACACACTGGGGGCAGTCAACACACTTGACCGGAGCGGTGGGCAACGCTTTCCACAGTGCCCAGGGAGCAGTTGGATAGTTGTTCAAGGGCTCTTCAGTTGTGTTCTGTCGGTTCAAACAGACAACCATACGACCACAAGGCTGATTCCCGGACCTCCAGCCCACGACTGCCCACGAGCGACTTGCCATAAGAACCATATAGAAAATACACTCCTGCAACTTTTTCACAAGAAGCCCAATAAGTACATATATTAGTAACAAGTTCAACCCAAGTAAACCTGACTGGTGTCCTAAACTTGTCTATGGTCATGTATTGATGTAGAACTCATACTGTTACAGCAGATCTCTGATCAGCCCCCAGGTGTTTCACTGCAACATTTACTTTTTTTGATATTGTGATACAAAACTTTGAATTGTTAATTAATTACTTCAGTCCTGTCGATTCAGGCGATTGAACCAGTGACCTGAAAGTTGGAAAGAGAAAATTGGTTCTCGAACTTCCAGCCCACATTATGAAATTAATAGCGACTGGGAAGTAACAGTGTATAGGAATTCATAGTGACTGGGAAGTAGCAGTGTATTGGAATTCATAGTGACTGGGAAGTAACAGTGTATTGGAATTCATAGTGACTGGGAAGTAACGACGACTGGGAAGTAACAGTGTATTGGAATTCAAAGTGACTGGGAAGTAACGGCGACTGGGAAGTAACAGTGCATTGGAATTCATAGTGACTGGGAAGTAACAGTGTACTGGAATTCATAGTGACTGGGAAGTAACGACGACTGGGAAGTAGCAGCGCATTGGATTTAAAAGTGACTGGGAAGTAACAGTGTACTGGAATTCATAGTGACTGGGAAGTAACGGCGACTGGGAAGTAACAGTGCATTGGAATTCATAGTGGCTGGGAAGTAACAGTGTATTGGAATTCATAGTGACTGGGAAGTAACGACGACTGGGAAGTTACAGCGCATTGGATTTAAAAGTGACTGGGAAGTAACAGTGTACTGGAATTCATAGTGACTGGGAAGTAACGGCGACTGGGAAGTAACAGTGCATTGGAATTCATAGTGACTGGGAAGTAACAGTGTACTAGAATTCATAGTGACTGGGAAGTAACAGTGTACTGGAATTCATAGTGACTGGGAAGTAACAGTGTACTGGAATTCATAGTGACTGGGAAGTAACAGTGTATTGGAATTCATAGTGACTGGGAAGTAACAGTGTATTGGAATTCATAGTGACTGGGAAGTAACGGCGACTGGGAAGTAACAGTGCATTGGAATTCATAGTGACTGGGAAGTAATGACGACTGGGAAGTAACAGCGTATTGGATTTAATAGTGACTGGGAAGTAACAGTGTATTGGATTTAATAGTGACTGGGAAGTTACAGCGACTGGGAAGTAACAGTGTATTGGATTTAATAGTGACTGGGAAGTTACAGCGACTGGGAAGTAACAGCGTATTGGAATTAATAGTGACTGGGAAGTAACAGCGTATGGGAATTAATAGTGACTGGGAAGTAACAGCGTATGGGAATTAATAGTGACTGGGAAGTAACAGCGTATGGGAATTAATAGTGACTGGGAAGTAACAGCGTATGGGAATTAATAGTGACTGGGAAGTAACAGCGTATGGGAATTAATAGTGACTGGGAAGTAACAGTGTATATGAATTAATAGCGACTGGGAAGTAACAGCGTACTGGAATTAATAGTGACTGGGAAGTAATGGTGTATAGAAATTAATAGCGACCGGGAAGTAACGGTGTACTGGAATTAATAGCGACCAGGAAGTAACGGTGTACTGGAATTAATAGCGACTGGGAAGTAACGGTGTATAGAAATTAATAGCGACCGGGAAGTAACGGTGTACTGGAATTAATAGCGACCGGGAAGTAACGGTGTACTGGAATTAATAGCGACTGGGAAGTAACGGTGTATTGGAATTAATAGTGACTGGGAAGTAACAGTGTATTGGAATTAATAGTGACTGGGAAGTAACAGTGTATTGGAATTCATAGTGACTGGGAAGTAACAGTGTATTGGAATTCATAGTGAATGGAGAGTAACAGTTTATTGGAATTAATAGTGACTGGGAAGTAACAGTGTATTGGAATTAATAGTGAATGGAGAGTAACAGTGTATTGGAATTCATAGTGAATGGAGAGTAACAGTTTATTGGTAACACTACAAATGAGATGTTTTATCCTGTATATGTTCCTTTTACTGCATTATTTTAAAATAACTGACAACCAAATCATTAAATTAGCCAAATTTAATTTCTGTCAACCTTTATGAGTCTTTTACTGTAATATTTATTAGCAGGTTAATAAAATATAAATATATTTTGTGGCTGTATAATCTATAAAAATGCAAATAACTGAAAGAACTGATACATCAGGCAGGCAAATAACCTGGACTGGCGCATCTCTATATAAAGCCATGCTACACTACAGTCATCCTGTCCAGCCTGTGATTGGACAGGACATACCCTGGTCACATGTCTGTGGCAGCTGATACTAATTTTGTACAATCAAATCAGATGTCAGCTTTTAAACAGCCTGCAGAGAAACACGGCGAGTCCGGCTTTACAATGAAACGTGTGAGACGAGCGAATTCTGCATTCCCTCTAACGATCTGAAAACACTACCTACTGTTCACACACACATCAAATATTTATCAAACCTGCAGACCTCTGCTTCAAACTGCGAGCTTTAATCATCCCAAATTCTTCAAACAGCTTGAAAACACGGATTTAAAAAAAAAAAAACAGACTTCATTACTTTAATTGAGTGCTGACCCCTGTGGCCCATCTCTCAAAGTGAATAAGGTCAACACAGGGAAAAACACAGCCGGTCATTTTGCAGGTAGGAGACGAGAATTCATGGAGACTCAGACGAGAAAATAAGAAACGGCAGCGCAGAACGAGCGGAGAGGAGAGGAAACGGTGAAAGCAGGAAAAGTGAGCCACTCGATTAGCCCTGGAAAGCGTAGTGAGTCACTTAATAAGCCTGGCGCGGGAAATGAGGGGTTCAAAAGGCACGCTAATGGACTTCCTCAGAGAGAAACTGAAAAAAAACGTGTCAAACAGTAACAAACTGCTGCGTACGTGGCCGACACAGCACCAGCCTAAACACAGGAAGAGGTGAAGAGCGAGAGAGCAGAAGCACTCGTCTCTTAGTGACGTGACCTTCCTGCTAGCTTTCAAGATGGCATCATTAGACACATTATATATATATATATATATATATATACACACACACACACACACACACACACACACACACACACACATATAGCATCATAGTTATCTATTATATTATTAGTGACTGGGAAGTAATATTGTATAGGAATTAGTGTATAGGAATTCATAGTGACTGGGAAGTAATAGTGTACAGGAATTCATAGTGACTGGGAAGTAATAGTGTATAGGAATTCATAGTGACTGGGAAGTAATAGTGTATAGGAATTAGTGTATAGGAATTCATAGTGACTGGGAAGTAATAGTGTACAGGAATTCATAGTGACTGGGAAGTAATAGTGTATAGGAATTAGTGTATAGGAATTCAGCATGACTGGGAAGTAATAGTGTATAGGAATTCATAGTGACTGGGAAGTAATAGTGTATAGGAATTAGTGTATAGGAATTCATAGTGACTGGGAAGTAATAGTGTACAGGAATTCATGGTGACTGGGAAGTAATAGTGTATAGGAATTAGTGTATAGGAATTCAGCGTGACTGGGAAGTAATAGTGTATAGGAATTCACAGTGACTGGGAAGTAATAGTGTATAGGAATTCAGCGTGACTGGGAAGTAATAGTGTATAGGAATTCAGCGTGACTGGGAAGTAATAGTGTATAGGAATTCACAGTGACTGGGAAGTAATAGTGTATAGGAATTCACAGTGACTGGGAAGTAATAGTGTATAGGAATTCATAGTGACTGGGAAGTAATAGTGTATAGGAATTCACAGTGACTGGGAAGTAATAGTGTATAGGAATTCACAGTGACTGGGAAGTAATAGTGTATAGGAATTCATAGTGACTGGGAAGTAATAGTGTATAGGAATTCACAGTGACTGGGAAGTAATAGTGTATAGGAATTCATAGTGACTGGGAAGTAATAGTGTATAGGAATTAGTGTATAGGAATTCAAAGTGACTGGGAAGTAATAGTGTATAGGAATTCATAGTGACTGGGAAGTAATAGTGTATAGGAATTCACAGTGACTGGGAAGTAATAGTGTATAGGAATTCATAGTGACTGGAAAGTAATAGTGTATAGGAATTCATAGTGACTGGGAAGTAATAGTGTACAGGAATTCATAGTGACTGGGAAGTAATAGTGTACAGGAATTCATAGTGACTGGGAAGTAACAGTGTATAGGAATTAGTGTATAGGAATTCAGCGTGACTGGGAAGTAATAGTGTATAGGAATTCATAGTGACTGGGAAGTAATAGTGTACAGGAATTCATAGTGACTGGGAAGTAATAGTGTACAGGAATTCATAGTGACTGGGAAGTAATAGTGTATAGGAATTAGTGTATAGGAATTCAGCGTGACTGGGAAGTAATAGTGTATAAGAATTCATAGTGACTGGGAAGTAATAGTGTATTGGAATTAATACTGAATTAACACACAACCAGTCAAAAGTAGTGTGTGTGTGTGTGTGTGTGTGTGTGTGTGTGTGTGTGTGTGTGTGTGTGTGTGTGTGTGTGTGTGTGTGTATGTGTGTGTATATATCAGCATGTAAGCACTACCGGGGCTATAATGTGAAACTAGGTGCTATTAAAAGACGCTGACGCTCGGTTTCACTACTGAGTGTGAAAGAAATGGTTCATGTGTCCACAGTTCCAGATGTACACTGCATCAACTGTTTGGCCGTCACATGATTTGTGTCCCAA
>CM038721.1:3863985-3871485 GCA_021613375.1 Megaleporinus macrocephalus | reverse complement strand
GACGGGGACGGGGACGGGTCAGTCCTCAAGCTGACGAGGCTCAAACGTGAAGGAGGCAGAAGTCGCTGATATTCATTAGCGGTGCTCGGGCACGTCGGCCCGCTGGCACAGAGACGAGTCGGCCTCGCTCGACCCATGAGCGTTACTCGCCTCGGCAAATCCGACTTCTTGTAATTCCCAGGCCCACCCCGACCCACCCCGGCCCACCCCGGCCCACATGCTGTAATCCTGCTGCGCCGCTTAGGATCCTACCAAACAGGACCACCTGACCTAAATACGGATACCACTGATATCCCACCGGCCCTCAGGAGCCCGCTCCAGCGCCCGGCGCTTCACAGCGTACACGCCCGTCTACTGCTGGAGCTCAGTCCTTCCTATAGTCTATGTTCCCTGAACACCATAACTATTCCCAAGACACCACCAGATCTTCTGAAAGCACCTCCAGCTCCCTACCACGCAGAGAGGCACCAACACCAGACTCGCTGTGTATGAAGCAGGACCGGCACGTCAGCCAAACCTCTTGTTCAGACTCTCCTGAGCTTCTCAGCTGATCCCGTATTTACAGCCACTCACGACCTGACGCATCCACAACACCTCCTGGGTGGAGCCCCTGCTGCCTTTTCTTTAGAACATCACAGCCAGCGGTGTCCTCACATACCCCCAATTACCACGGCCACAATACGGCACAGCGTGAACCTACACTCAGCAGCTTCTACGTTTTCAGCCAGGAACCTGAGGACCCTACAGGCTCTTCCTTTAAGAAAACCCTGACCTTCCTCTCTCCGGTCCAGCAGAACTCACAACCCCATGTTGGCACTACATCACTGCAGCCTCCTCCCTTTCTTTTCCTTTCCACCATATGGAAACTGGGCCTAACCGGTTCTGATATTTGTGTAAGAGTTTAAGAAAATTGATTTTCGTGTAAGTGGGGTATCAGCTTCTGCACCTTCAGATAAGATAATGAACTAACACTAGATCTAACCGGCGCAACACTGGAGGCTGATGAAGACTTCTCATTTTATATGGGAGTATATGCATATGCATATATATATACATATATATACAGGGGTTGGACAATGAGACTGAAACACCTGTCATTGTAGTGTGGGGGAGGTTTCATGGCTAAATTGAACCAGTCTGGTGGCCAATCTTCATTAACTGCACCAGTAAGATCAGAGTGTGAAGTACAGTTAGCAGGTAAGATCACAGTTTAGCTCTAAATACTGCAATAACACAACATTATGGGACATACCAGAGTTCAAAAGAGGACAAACTGTCAATATACACGGCCGGGCTGTTATAGCCAGACCTTTGGTCACTTGTGCTAATGCCAAACGTCGGTTTCAATGGCGCAAGGAGATCAGATCTTGGGCTGTGGACAATGTGAAACATGTATTGTTCTCTGATGATCCACCTTTACTGTTTTCCCCACATCCGGGAGAGTTACGGTGTGGAGAAGCCCCAAAGAAGCCTAACACCCAGACTGTTGCATGCCCAGAGTGAAGCATGGGGGTGGATCAGTGATGGTTTGGGCCCAATACTTGTGCTAGATGGGCGTAACTGCCAAGGACTACCGAACCATTCTGGAGGACCATGTGCCTCCAATGGTTCAAACATTGTATCCTGAAGGTGGTGCTGTGTATCAGGATGACAGTGCACCCATACACACAGCAAGACTGGAGAAAGATGGTTTGATGAACATGAAAGTGAAGTTAAACATCTCCCATGGTCTGCACAGTCACCAGATCTAAATATTATTGAGCCACTTTGGGGTGTTTTGGAGGAGCGAGTCAGGAACCGTTTTCCTCCACCAGCATCACGTAGTGACCTGAACACTGTCCTGCAAGAAGAATGTCTTTAAATCCCTCTGACCACTGAGCAGGACTTGTATATGTCATTCCCAAAACCAACTGACGCTGTATTGGCCACAAAAGGAGGCCCTACACCATACTAATAAATTACTGTGGTCTAAAACCAGGTGTTTCAGTTCCATTGTCCAACCCCTGTATGTATGTGTGTATATATATATATATATATATATATAGTGTGTGTGTATGGATATTAAACATTTTATGTTCTCAGACCTTCTTGGCCAACTTTGTGACTCAAAAGAGACCAAACACTCTGATCTGCTGCTCTGGCGTCTGGCGCAGCCGAATCAGGGCCGGACGAAGAACACCCAGCGTGAAGAGGAGGAGGAAAAGAAACAAGCGATAGAGACGAGAAACACCCTAAACGCCGAGTCCCAAACAAACGACAGCGTAATGGTAAGCATGATGATGGAGCGCCTGCAGTCTAACGGTAAGGACGTCTGAGGGAAGGACACAGCCCGAATCACTCAAGAGCTTTCACACAGCGTCCAGCCCACCCAGCAGCTGGATTTGCAACCCATGGATGATTTTGTGTGTATATCAGAAGCACAACGACGCATAGCCGTTCTAGACTTAATGTATTAAAGAGTACCTTAAACGCTCGTGATCTATAAATGGTTAAAGACTAAGAGTCTACACTCTGACTCTACTTTTAGAGGCACAAATGACACGTAGCCTACACGCCCCACACAAGAAGTCTTACAGTTTGTCTATATATATATATATATATATATATATTTAACAGAGAGTGGTTTGAGAAGCAGCTACGTGTGTTTAAAGCTCTCGCGGTATCTAGAACAGTCTTAGGTTCTACACTGGACGATTAAGAAACAGTTAACAATGAGACTTAAAGAGACTCTACTGAAAGAAACATGTTACACGTGTTAATAATCTATAAATAATCTATAAGATAAGATAAACAGGTAAACAGGTGCTGTCCTGCTGCTGTGTTGATGAAGCTCTACGGGATGTTTGATCTTCAAGGTCTCGTGTATAGCAGTTGTACTGTTGTGATCATCTCCACTGTGCAGAGCTGACAGAGCACCACACTGTTGTGTTTCTGTGTGAAACACTCCCGCAACACAGTATCGCAACCCATGGTCATCAAAGATGCTGAGCAAGCAGTGCAAACGCAGGATAAACAGATAGAGAAAAAAAAAAAGATTTGAAATGAAACAGATCAGCTCTGAAGTGGACGCTCATACGATTTACAGCTAACGACCCCGTTGACTCGCGAGTGCTTTCCGCTGGACGTCCTGTAGTCCGCACAGAGGGAGCGTTTCAGGCCTCCCTCTGAACCCGGCGGCACACGGCAGCCTCCTCAAACCTCTGCTTGTATTTATTTTCGAAATAAAACCAGTAAACATTTATTTGCTTGTTGTGGCCCTAATTTTAGCCTCCTGCTCGAGAGCGACAGAATAACACATACACGAGTCCCGCGGCCACAGGATGTCTGAAATCACGCCAGGCCGGCCACACCGCTGCGAGCTCGGACGAAGAGAGGGAAGAAGAAAAAAAAAAAAAAAAAAGTAAAAAAAAAATTGGACGGCTCGTTTGGGACGGAGACAGACAACTCAGACCGCTCCTTCTAAACACAGACAGGAAGACGTAGCTGCCTCTTTCACAACGCTCTAAAAAGCTGGAGGACATGTGGAGACAGAGAGCTCTGAGAGAAGGTCGTGAGGTGGTTCCTTCAGCTCGCCGTCCATGGCGTCCAAACCCGTAGTTTAACTTCACTGGCTACGTTAAAGCTGCACTACGTGTGTTGTAGGGATTTGGAGACCCCTCTGGTAGATATGGGGAACTGCACCCAACGTTCAGCCCTCCGCCCTCAATTAAAAACTGAAGCTCTGTTCTGATTGGCTGACCTCTCTGTGCTGTGCTTCAAAAATATGCAAATGTGCTGCCTCTGTGACATCAAATCAATCAATCAATCAATCAATCAATCAAGCTTTAATTTCACTCAGGAGTACATTGAGGGAGCATTACATTGAACTGAGCATTACAACTTTTTGAAATTATTAAAATTAATTTGAATGTATAAGTACTTAAAATATAAAATAAACAATATAAACAAAAATTACTAAATTAAGATAAATTGTAAAGAAACTAAAACCAAGAATAAGACAAAAGAAAAATAAATAAATAAAAAAAAGAAATATAGTAGCAAAACTCAAAATAATAAAATAAATAATAATGATGATAAAAAAGTAAAAAATAAATAAGTAAATAAATAATAATAAATAAATAAAAATCAAGGTGAAAGAATGGTAAAAAGAAATTAAAGGAAAAGTAAAAAACAACTGAAATCAAAATGCAGAGTGGGTTAGAAATTAAACCTGTAGTTTAATGCTAGCTGGCTACATTAAAGCTGCACTACAAGTATTGTAGGGATTTGGAGACCCCTCTGGTTAATATGGGGAACTGCACCCAACGTTTCGCCCTCCTCCCTCAATAAAAAAGGGGTTGAAGAACTTGAAGGGCACGTCCTCCAGAAATGTGTAAGTGAGTTATGCACTCCTGTTATTAAAACAATGGAATTAACTTAGTTACATAATTTAAACCTAATTAGGCAGTTAATTAATTAACAACCGTCTCAGTGACATCACAGAAACTACTTACTCAAACCTGTCTACAGTTTCCATATGGGCCCTTTAATATGCAACCTGTAGTTTTAATAACAGGCTCAGGATTCATAAACCTCACTGAATCAGGATCAGCTCATTCAATTCAATCAATCAGCAGCCAATCATAAGACAAAAATAAAAAAATCTAAATCAATAAAAAAGATATAGTAGCAAAACTCAAAATAATGAAATACATAATAGCAGTAATAATAATAATAATAATTAAAAAAAACTAAAAAATATAAATGAATAAACTTAATTAACGAACTGAATTAAATAAACTTAATTACATAATCTGAATCCAATTAGGTAGTTAATTAATTAACAAGCAGCTTAACCGTCTCAGTGACATCATAGAAACTACTTACTCAAACCTGTCTACAGTTTCCATATGGGCCCTTTAATATGCAACATGTAGTTTTAATAACAGGCTCAAGAAATTAACATCACTGAATCAGTATCAGCTCATTCAATTCAATCCATCAGCAGCCAATCACCGCGAACCGTGGGTGGAATTTCAGAAGCCGAGCGATGGCGTCTAAACAACAACACAGCTGGAGCGCCGGGTCAGCACCGGCGTTCCCGTTCACTCGCTTCCCCTCACAACGTGGCCAAGCACACAGACGTCCCAGCATTCTTCCACACGTAGCGCGCTTTTGGGGACATAGGTTCCCATTTTGGTCACACGTGTTTGGATCCGGCCGCCTGGTTTCCTGCGCCGGCGGGGAGGTGCTCGACTCGAACGCTCCCGGAACGCTGCAGAGCGGAATAACGAGCCATCTCGGATAAACCTCCGAGAAAAAGCCAAGAAACGAGCCGCAAAGTACAGGATAGCAGTGCCACTGTAATTCCTGGGTTTGCCATGTAGCGAGAAATAGACCCTTCTCTTTTCTTCCCCTTCTTTTTTTTTTTTTTTTTTGGGGGGGGGGGAGCGGGGGGCTGAGTGTAGAGGCATTGTGGAGGAGAGTACACATGTGGGAGGATCACTTCCTGTGGATTGGTCTGACCGAAGAAAAGGAAAGTAGAGGGAAAGAAAAAGAAGGGACTGGGCTGCAGACCTTGAAACACAGGAGAGGACACAATGCAGAGCCTCTGCACACACACACACACACACACACACACACACACACACACACACACACACACACACACACACACACACACACACACACACACACACACACAAAATCCCCTTGTGGTTTCACTTCTGTTCTGCCGCATCAGCATGCTGATCCAAATCGCGTTCAGCCATTTCCGCCGCGGAGCACTGATCCCAGATCAGTGCAATCATAACCCTGGAGCTCTGCCTCTGCCTCTGCCTCTGCCTCTGCCTCTGGCTTCCTGACAGGATCCAGCGGAGAACAATCGTGTCTCAGAGCGACGCTGGTAGTCGCGTCTCGGCTCCTCGGGAGAAAACGCCAACAAAGCCTGCGCGACACGGCCGTCCGCTTACTCGCACGCTGCCTCTGCCTCTGCCTCTGCCTCTGCCTCTGCCTCACACGTCTGAGTAATGACGCGCGTCTTCCTGAGCAGATTTCTCAGCATCATATCAAACCACCCAATAGTCATGATTTCAGATGACGGGGCAGAAAGAAAACACTTCCTCCGAACACAGACGAGGTACGAGGCGAGAAGCAGCAGTCGGATAATAAAGAGAGTCAGAGAATAAAGCGAGTCAGAGAATAAAGAGAGTCGGATAATAAAGAGAGTCGGATAATAAAGTGAGTCTGATAATAAAGAGAGTCAGAGAATAAAGTGAGTCTGATAATAAAGAGAGTCTGATAAATCATGTCAGAGAGTAAAGCAAGTTGGAGAATAAAGAGAGTCGAAGAATAAAGAGAGTCAGATAAAACAAGTCGGACAATAAAGAGTCACAGAATAAAGAGAGTCGAAGAATAAAGAGAGTCTCTGAGAATACAGAGTCTCGGAGAATAAAGCGAGTCGGATAATAAACCGAGTCAGATAATAAAGAGTCGAAGAATAAAGAGAGACAAAGAATAAAGCGAGTCAGATAATAAAGAGTCAGAGAATAAAGAGTGTCGGATAATAAAGCGAGTTGGATAAATCAAGTCAGAGAATAAAGCGAGTCAGAGAATAAAGCGAGTCAGAGAATAAAGCGAGTCAGAGAATAAAGAGAGTCAGCTAAAGAGAGTCAGATAATATAGAGAATAAAGCGAGCCATAGAATAAAGCGAGTCATAGAATAAAGCGATTCAGAGAATAAGGCGAGTCGGTTAATAAAGCGAGTCAGATAAAGAGTCAGATAACATAGAATAAAGCGAGTCGGAGAATAAACAGAGTCAGAGAGTAAAGCGAGTCAGAGAGTAAAGCGAGTCAGAGAGTAAAGCGAGTCAGAGAGTAAACAGAGTCAGAGAGTAAAGCGAGTCAGAGAGTAAAGCGAGTCAGAGAGTAAACAGAGTCAGAGAGTAAACAGAGTCAGAGAGTAAAGCGAGTCAGAGAGTAAAGCGAGTCAGAGAGTAAAGCGAGTCAGAGAGTAAAGTGAGTAAAGAGTAAAAGAAACAAGTTGTTAGATTAGAAATATAAAAACACTATTATTAGCCTTCTCAGACTTCTAGACCCCACTGTAGCCCCCCACTCAGCATACACAGTAGGGGGCAGTGAAACACCCACATACACACACACTCTAGTGAACACACACTGGGAGGCAATGAGCACACCTGCCCGGAGCGGTGGGCAGCCATATACACGGTGCCCCGGTTAGGCGAGCAGTCGATCGAATCGACGACCTAGACCGGACCCCTAACCATAACCAGTCGATCCTTCCATCTCTACTCATGATGTATGAGTTATGACTACAGAGTAGAACCTGTACCGACACCTGCAGTGACTGTGTTCACTCTAACATTGAATTTGAATAAAATCTGATATGAATGACTCAGAAAAGCCTACTGTGACACCATACTGATACCATCCACCTCAGTTTGTGAGATCCACCATGGAGATACCTCTCTAATCACATGGCCAGGAGGGCTGTGTATTGGA
>CM038721.1:3808985-3861485 GCA_021613375.1 Megaleporinus macrocephalus | reverse complement strand
CTGACACTTGTTGGAACGAGCCTTCATTAATCTCTATGTAAAGCCTACATAAACATATATAAACATTTATAAAGGCCTATTCAAACAAGCGTCAAGACTCTGTTGGCCAATTTTGATACGATTCCACTTCAAACACTGATGCCTGTTGGAATAAGCCTGTATAATTGTCTACTTAAGGCCTGCATAAACATATATAAACCTACATAAACATATACAAACGTATATAAAAGCCTATTTAAACAAGCGTTAAGGCTCTGCTGGCCAATTTTGATATGATTCCACTTCAAACACTGACACTTGTTGGAATAAGCCTTCATAATTGTCTATGTAAGGCCTGCATAAACATATATAAACATATATAAACCTACATAAACATATATAAACGTGTATAACCATATATAAACCTACATAAACATTTATAAAGGCCTATTCAAGCACGCGTCAAAACTCTGTTGGCCAATTTTAATATGATTCCACTTCAAACACTGATGCCTGTTGGAATAAGCCTTTATAATTGTCTACGTAGGGCCTGCATAAACATATATAAACTTATATAAACATATATAAACATTTATAAAGGTCTATTCAAACAAGCATCAAGGCTCTGTTGGCCAATTCTGATATAATTCCACTTGAAACACTGACGCCTGTTGGAATAATCCTGTATAATTGTCTACGTAAGGCCTGCATAAACATATGTAAACATACATAAATGTATATAAAGGCCTATTTAAACAAGCGTCAAGGCTCTGTTGGCCAATTGTGATGTGATTCCACTTCAAACACTGAGGCCTGTTGGAAAAAGCCTGTATAATTGTCGACGTAGGGCCTGCATAAACATATATAAACCTACATAAACCTATATAAAACCTACATAAACATAGATAAACCTACATAAACCTATATAAAACCTGCATAAACATAGATAAACCTACATAAACCTATATAAAACCTACATAAACATATATAAACCTACATAAACCTATATAAAACCTGCATAAACCTATATAAAACCTGCATAAACATAGATAAACCTACATGAACCTATATAAAACCTGCATAAACCTATATAAAACCTGCATAAACATATATAAACCTACATAAACCTATATAAAACCTGCATAAACATAGATAAACCTACATAAACCTATATAAAACCTGCATAAACATAGATAAACCTACATAAACCTATATAAAACCTGCATAAACCTATATAAAACCTACATAAACATATATAAACCTACATAAACGTATATAAAACCTACATAAACATATATAAACCTACATAAACATTTATGAAGGCTCATTCCAATCAACATCGGTGGTCATAAAGAATGCTTATGTTCACTCCCATGGGAATTTGCAACACTCTGCAGCTCTGAATCAGTTGAGGCGCTACCAGATAAGCTGTCGGACAGTCGCTATGACGATAAGTCGGATAACAGCTCGGTCTTTCGCTTCAGGTCGTCTCGCACTGGAGCTTCATGTCATGTATGAATGTATTTATTAGCTCAGCTCCGTCTCTCAGCGGAGTTTGTTTTGATGGAACGGTTTAAACACAAACGCTTGCGTGGTGTATGGAACAGAGGTGTGATGGTTAATGGCTGCCAGGCAGTGAAGATGGTGAAGGAAGGACAGAAAAATAAATAAATAAATAAACCTTCTTTGCAAAAAAAAGAACAGAAAAGAAAAAGCTGCAACCTATAATTTTCAATCCCTCAAATTGCAGCTCTGCTCAGCTGTTAAAGAGCTGATTTTAGAACAATGTGCACTAGAAAGCAGGAGTCTGGCCATCCGACTCTGGATCGCAGCAACACTTCTCGCTTTGATCGGTACAATGTGACCTTGTGTTTTCTCTCCCGGAGCAGAATATCAAAATATCTCTTATTAGAATAAAGGAGGCTTCTCAGCAACTCCGAGTCCAGCCCGAGATCTGAGCTTACACCTTCCCGGCCTTTGGTTGCAGCAGGATTTGCGCTCAAGCTGATGATTCCAAACTCCAAAATTCACCCCAGCGTCCAAAACATAGAGATCAACACATGATCATTTCTATAATCAATCTATAATCCATCTATAATTATCTGTATAATCAACTAACTCAACCATGAATCAGTAGCCACGCCCCCTACGCTCTCTGATTGACGAGGTACATCATATTGAGACTGTCCGAAAACATATCGTCTCCATTTTTCTTTCCTATTGCATCATTCAAACACGACGGCTGCTGCTAACGTTCCACTTCAAACACTGACGCCTGTTAGAATAACCTTTATAACTGTCTACGTAAAGCCTACATAAACAGACATAAACATATATAAACATTTACAAAGGCCTATTTAAACAAGCGTCAAGGCTCTGTTGGCCAATTTTGATATGATTTCACTTCAAACACTGACGCCTGTTGGAATAAGCCTTTATAACTGTCTACGTAAGGCCTGCATAAACATATAAACATATATAAACCTATATAAATCAACATAAACCTATATAAACCTACATAAACATATATAAACCTACATAAACCTACATAAATCAACGTAAACCTATATAAACCTACATAAACTTATATAAACCTACATAAACATATATAAACCTACATAATCCTACACAAACCAACGTAAACCTCATATATAAACGTATATAAACCTACATAAGCATATATAAACCTACTTAAACCTATATAAGCTTATATAAACCTACATACGCATATATAAACCTACATAAACCTACATAAATATATATAAACCTACACAAACTTATATAAACCAACATAAACCTCATATATAAATGCATATAAACCTATATAAGCTTATATAAACCTACATAAGCATATATAAACCTACACAAACCTATATAAACCAACATAAACCTCATATATAAACGCATATAAACCTACATAAATCTATATTAACCAACATAAGCATATATAAACCTACTTAAACCTATATAAGCTTATATAAACCTACATAAGTATATATAAACCTACATAAGCATATATAAACCTATATAAACCTACATAAACACATAAACCTCATATACAAACGTATATAAACCTACATAAATCTATATAAACCAACATAAAGGCTTATTCCGATCAACATCAGTGGTCTTAAGAATGCTTATGTTCATAACCATGGGAATTTGCAATACTCTGCAGCTCTACTATGAATGCAATATCAAGCTTTACACCTGTTTGGTGTCAAGAAGATCTGAAGAACCATGCAATGCAATGGTTCTATATAGAACTCTATAGAGGGTTCTTCAAATTGACAATACAACACGTTCACCCTCAATGTGAAGAACCATTTAAAACCTATAGAGAACTAACAATTCTTCCTAAAAGTGATACAACAAGTTCTTCCTCAACCTGAAGAACCATTATAACCTATAAAGAACTAATGGTTCTTCCTCAACCTGAAGAACCATTATAACCTATAAAGAACGAATGGATCTTCCTCAACCTGAAGAATCATTATAACCTATAAAGAACGAATGGTTCTTCCTAAACCTGAAGAACCATTATAACCTATAAAGAACTCATGGTTCTTCCTCAACCTGAAGAACCATTATAACCTATAAAGAACCCATGGTTCTTCCTCAACCTGAAGAACCATTATAACCTATAAAGAACTCATGGTTCTTCATAATAATGACAACACGTAACCCGTATACATTGACGGCCTGCAGCTCTACGTCAAACACCGGGACCCGGCCTTCACTCACCTCGTACGACCAGACGCACTGCACGCCCGCGAACCGGCGCACGCAGCGGCCCACCTCCACGTCCTCGTGGGTGGTGTACATCTCCTGCAGGCACTGGCGTATGTGGGGGACGATGCGTCGCAGCACCTCGCGGCTCATGATCACGCCCGGGCCGCCCATGCAAAAGTTCTCGCCGGGCTCCAGCGCCAGCTTGCCCAGCTCGTCCCGCGCCCCCATCCCGGTCTGGCCCAGGAAGATGGCCTCGCTGCTGTTGAGGCTCCTCAGGAAGCTCTCCAGCCGCTCGCTCTTGATGTACACGTCGTCGTCGGCGCGCATGAACCACTCGAACTGGTCCAGGTAGTGGTCGTGCATGTACTTGAGCATCATGAAGGACTTCTTCTGCGGCGGGTACGAGTCGTCCACATTCTTCAGCGCCACGATGGGGATGGGGATGGACGTGTCGGAGCCTTCGCTGGAGAAGAACTCCACCTTGCCTGGAATGGTTTGGGCCCAGGTTCTACACAGAAGACACAGAGGGATTAACATACACACACACTATCTATCTATGTCTTGTGTTACGGCCATCTGAGGCCAAAGACATTTAAAACCTATAGAGAACTAACAATTCTTCCTAAAAGTGATGCAACAAGTTCTTCCTCAACCTGAAGAACCATTATAACCTATAAAGAACTCATGGTTCTTCCTCAACCTGAAGAACCATTATAACCTATAAAGAACGAATGGTTCTTCCTCAACCTGAAGAACCATTATAACCTATAAAGAACGAATGGTTCTTCCTCAACCTGAAGAACCATTATAACCTATAGAGAACGAATGGTTCTTCCTCAACCTGAAGAACCATTATAACCTATAGAGAACTAATGGTTCTTCCTCAACCTGAAGAACCATTATAACCTATAGAGAACTAATGGTTCTTCATAATAATGAATTATTATGGATTAACATATAAACACTCTATCTATCTATCTATCTCTCTCTTGTGTTACGGCCATCTGAGGCCAAAGCCAACCTCTCGTGCACCCAGAAGAGAAGGTCTGGGATGTTTCACATGAAGTGCTGTCCTCCTAGTGCTCTCAGAGAGCTGCTCTTGAACAGAGAGACCACGAGGATTACAAAAACACCTCATATAACCTCATATATAAACGTATATAAACCTACATAAATCTATATAACCCAACATAAGCCTCATATATAAACCTATATAAAGTCTTATTCCAAACAACATCAGTGGTCTTAAGAATGCTTATGTTCATAACCATGGGAATTTGCAATACTCTGCAGCTCTACTATGGATGCAATATCAAGCTTTACACCTGTTTGGTGTCAAGAAGATCTGAAGAACCATGCAATGCAATGGTTCTATATAGAACTCTATATAGGGTTCTTCAAATTGACAATACAACACATTCTCCCTTAATGTGAAGAACCATTTAAAACCTATAGAGAAATAACAATTCTTCCTAAAAGTGATGCAACAAGTTCTTCCTCTACCTGAAGAACCATTATAACCTATAAAGAACTCATGGTTCTTCCTCAACCTGAAGAACCATTATAACCTATAAAGAACTCATGGTTCTTCCTCAACCTGAAGAACCATTATAACCTATAAAGAACTCATGGTTCTTCCTCAACCTGAAGAACCATTATAACCTATAGAGAACTAATGGTTCTTCATAATAATGAATTATTATGGATTCACATATAAACACTCTATCTATCTATCTCTTGTGTTACGGCCATCTGAGGCCAAAGCCAACCTCTCGTGCACCCAGAAGAGAAGGTCTGGGATGTTTCACATGAAGTGCTGTCCTTCTAGAGCTCTCAGAGAGCTGCTCTCGAACAGAGAAACCACGAGGATTAAAAAAAACACCGCTCACCTCGGATTACACGGAAGCATCAAGTAACCCGGCGCTCCGAGGCAAAGCTCCATAGGAAAATGAACCGCTATCTGGAGCCTCTATGCAAACAAGGCTTAAGCCGCGATACAGAACCAGGGTTTATCTTTCAGCGCGCCGTCGCTACTAAATAGGCTAATCAGGAAAAATCTAATCTAATCTATTCTGGGTCTGACGTGAGGCCTCCTTAACACAGAAACAAGGGGTTTCTTCTAGACCCATTAGCGTAGCTCACATGGCTGCATGTTCTTCTCACGAGCCAGTATCTAATTTTACCCCCTCTGCTCCGAAACCCCTGCTACTCCTCAGCTGGAGGCACTCGGGGTGAACACAAAGGATCCTCCGGAGCACGTTAAACAGTTCAGAAATAAACAAAGCCTGAGAGGCGCGCTGCCTCCGTCTGACCACTCCAGGTCGAGGCACGTCTCTGCGCTTATCTCTGCTCAGATAAGGTTCAGGAAAAGCCTCTGAGCTGAGCTTACAGATGGAGGTAGATAGACGTTAGACAGATACACAGTTCTTCAAGGGTTCTTCAGTAAAGACCGCCGTTATATTTAGAAACGTATGCATGCTCAAGTGGTTCCTTGCATGGTGGTGGAGAATGCGCTGGATGCGGTTCTATATAGCACCCAGAAGGGTTTTGCTGTGGATGCAATATCAAGATTTAATCTGAATCTGAAGAACCATGCAATGCAATGGTTCCATATATAGAACTCTATAGAGGGTTCTTCATATCGACGATACAAGACATTCTCTCTCAATCTGAAGATCCATTTAAAACTTATAAATAACTAATTGAACCATTTAAAACCTATAAAGAACTAATGGTTCTTCATAATAATGAGACAACATGTTCTCCCTCAATCTGAAGAACCATTTAAAACCTATAAAGAACTGATGGTTCTTCATAATAATGAGACAACACATTCTCCTTCAATCTGAAGAACCATTTAAAACCTACAGAGAACTGGTGGTTCTTCATAATAATGATACAACACGTTCTCCCTCAATCTGAAGAACCATTTAAAACCTATTGAGAACTAACAGTTATTCATAATAATGATACAACATGCTCTCCCTCAATCTGAAGAACCATTTAAAACCTATAGAGAACTGGTGGTTCTTCATAATAATGATACAACACGTTCTCCCTCAACCTGAAGAACCATTTAAAACCTACAGAGAACTAATGGTTCTTCATAATAATGATACAACATGCTCTCCCTCAATCTGAAAAACCATTTTAAACCTATAGAGAACTAATGGTTCTTCATAATAATGATACAACACGTTCTCCCTCAACCTGAAGAACCATTTAAAACCTACAGAGAACTAACGGTTCTTCATAATAATGATACAACATGCTCTCCCTCAATCTGAAAAACCATTTTAAACCTATAGAGAACTAATGGTTCTTCATAATAATGATACATGTTCTCCCTCAATCTGAAGAACCATATAAAACATATAAAGAACTAACGGTTCTCCCTTAATCTGAAGAACCATTTAAAACCTATAGAGAACTAATGGTTCCTCATAATAATGATGCAACACATTATCCCTCAATCTGAAGAACCATTTAAAACCCATAGAGAACTAATGGTTCTTCAAAATAATGACAACATGTTCTTCCTCAATCTGAAGAACCATATCACCCAGCATAGAATTACTTAAGCAAATCATTTTGTGTGTATATATGTATGTATATGATTCTAATGGTTGATCAAGCTGATGGAGAACATGTTCTACAGAGAACCTTTTTTTAAAATAGTTCTATGCAGCACCAAAATGGGTTACGCTATCATCAAGACGTCAAGTTGGCAACCAGACGTCCACCAGCTGATTTGGAGAAATGGTTGAGTATGTGGCCTAAACACACTACAAAGTTTTACATACTTTAATTTATTTACTTTCATTCATCATCAATATCACGTATCACCTCTGTCCAACGAAAAACAAACATTCAGAGAGGCCAAAAGACCACCTTCACTCTCAATGTAAGTTTTATTTGGAGTGAATAGTGAATTTGGAGCATTTCTATTGGTCCGTTCATCACTAAACTATTCACAGGACATAAGGAGCAGCTGTCGTGTTCTAATGATATAGAAAAGTTATATATTTGGACAAACTGAGCTGTAGGTTCACTGGTGGCTTCACACCAAACCGGTCTAAATTATTATTAGGAATTTTGAAAAATTGGTGGAATTCCTCTGTAACACACCGGGATGCGTGCTGACCTCAGCTGTGAGGGGAAAAAAAGAAAAAAGGTTTTCTGGAGAATTTCCCTGACTTCTCCATTCAGGCCTAGCTTCTTTTCTAAAAGAGGGGGGGGGGACTTAAAGCACCTTTTGCCTCAGGGGGCTCTGAAAAAGAAGTGATGAGATAACACAGCCCATACGCTGGAATTTTTTTTGAATTTTTTTTTTTTGGTAGGACTCTCCCTTTATCTCCCATCAATAGAATATCTCTAATTTTCGTTTCTCCGTTATTATTTAGGCTTTTTATTTTTTTACTCCACACGCTCTCCTTCGCAATTCCCCGTTCCATCTTAAACGGTGCGCCAGAACGGAGCTGCTGCACCATTTAAGGTGGAGCGGAGAGATCCGAGCGAGGCGCCTCCACGCTGCTTTTGTTCGCCCTCTCGGTTCTCACCTATACGCCGCCACGGCTCGGTTGTTCAGGTACTTCTGCGCCGTCATCACGCCGACGAAGAGGAAATGTCCAGCCTTCTGAGCGGATCTCTCCGTCGGCTGAGCCGAGCGGTCCGGCTGCGGCGGTGGCCACATCAGCAGACCCCCGTGCTCCCTCCTCAAGCCGCCGCCGCCGCAGCCCGCCGCTCCACCTCCGCCTCCTGCTCCGGCCACGCTCGCCCTGCGCTTGTGCCCGGCTTTCTTCAGGTCGTTGGCCCGCGGCAGAATGAGTCTGGACGCCAGAGTGAAGCCGACCACCAGCCCCAGAAGAACGCTGAACCAGGCTCTGCGGCTTCTCCCAGCCATCACCCCCAGCTTTCTCTCTCTCTAATCTCCACCTTCTTGTTTTAGTTGTTTGTCTGCCTCTACAGAGTCTGTTTAAAGGACGAACCGCGTGTGCCGGTTAAACCGTGGCGGCAGCGGAGGCGGCAACGATGTGGGTGTCTCTGCCCGGCTCCTGCGATCCGCACTCGGACTCTCTCATGGCAGGAGCCGCCGCTGTAAGGCGCTCCGGCTCCGGCTACTTGTCGACGTTGCAGCGCGGCACTAGCGGTCTCCACATGCCCGGCTGGGCTCCAACGCTCAATCTCCACTCCTTCGGCCTGAGAGCGGCGCTCCGTCCCTCCAGCGCTGCTCCCTCTCTCTCTCTCTCTCTCTCTCTCTATCTCTATCTCTATCTCTCTCTCGCTCTCTCACCCTCTCTCTCTCTCTCTCTCACACTCAGATCGCCATCAGCGCTCCGACACGCAGAGGAGCTAATGCTGCTTCTTCTGCTTCTGCAGCTGCTGTTAGTTGAAGGAGACGCGCACAGCGCCCCGCATCGGCCTGCAGGCGCTATCACAGGGCACGGGGAGGGGAAATCATTAAAGGGCCCATACCACGGAAAAAACTTCTATTTGAGCTTGTATTTGCTTTAAAGGTGCCATAGGACGAGAAAACATGTTTACATAGACTATACATCACAAACAAGTCCAAAATGCTGGAAACAAACTAGAAACACTGCCCAGCGTATACAAAGTGCTGGTATTCACGCTATTTTCCATGACAACACTGGGGGGGGCATCTTTGTTTACTTTGTGTTAGAACTTCTGGTGCGAGCGCGGATACGTTGATACTGATTACAAGCAAAACGACAACAAACATATAAAATGACTAGAATAACATGTTCAGTTAGAGGGAGTCAGTAATTGGAAAAAGATGAAAACTTGGCTTGAACAACAGATTTACGAACACAGCACATAAAGATCAGAGTGTTGGGGGGCCGCCTTCCCAAGAAGACCACCTGCGTCTCTGACTGAAGCTCTAAATTTAAAACATCCACCCAAACCTCCGTATGTCTGCTCTTACCATTCTGTGGAGGAGAACCAGCACCAGAGCTTCCTTATCCAGAGAAACTTCTCGCTTATGAAGCTCCGAGGAAGCAGACGTGTCGGTGCTGGTGAGTCTATCAGTTAAGAACTGTTTTCTGATCAGTGTCCACCGCGCTAGGCTATCTGGACTGTAACTAACACCCACGCAGAGCGGCTCGGGCAGCTGCTGGACTTGGGTTTAACCGACTTTCAGAAATATAAACTCACCGTCTGTGTGTAGGAGGACACGCCCACCTTCCCACTGTGCAGGTACTGATACGCTTCAGTACTTTTATAGTTTTTCATTACTGAACCGTCTACACCTTCCGAGAGTACAGAGTAATTAAACATCTCCATAAGTAACCTCAGACCACCTTCTCATATCATCCACCCACTGAGTTATTAACCTCAGACCACCTTCTCATATCACCCACCCACTGTGTTATTAACCTCAGACCACCTTCTCATATCACCCACCCACTGTGTTATTAACCTCAGACCACCTTCTCATATCACCCACCCACTGAGTTATTAACCTCAGACCACCTTCTCATATCACCCACCCACTGAGTTATTAACCTCAGACCACCTTCTCATATCACCCACCCACTATGTTATTAACCTCAGACCACCTTCTCATATCACCCACCCACTGTGTTATTAACCTCAGACCACCTTCTCATATCACCCACCCACTGTGTTATTAACCTCGGACCACCTTCTCATATCACCCACTCACTGTGTTATTAACCTCAGACCACCTTCTCATATCACCCACCCACTGTGTTATTAACCTCAGACCACCTTCTCATATCACCCACCCACTGTGTTATTAACCTCAGACCACCTTCTCATATCACCCACCCACTGTGTTATTAACCTCAGACCACCTTCTCATATCACCCACCCACTGTGTTATTAACCTCAGACCACCTTCTCATATCACCCACCCACTGTGTTATTAACCTCAGACCACCTTCTCATATCACCCACCCACTGTGTTATTAACCTCAGACCACCTTCTCATATCACCCACCCACTGTGTTATTAACCTCAGACCACCTTCTCATATCACCCACCCACTGTGTTATTAACCTGGGAGGAGACAGTGTTGTCCCATTAGAACTTCTTACTGTCTCTCTGGTCTCCTCCCATGTACCTGTATTTATTTTGGTTAGCTGAGCGGAAGTTCTAACACAAAGGTGGAAGAAACACATGCTTGAAAGTGGGCGTGGCAAAATACGGTGAACAGGGGGCGTTGTTTATGTTGTCTGACCAAAGCTGTCACAACATACTGACAACGTAGCCACAATGTTGCCACAATATTGTCAGATAACGTTGTCTTGGCTTTCTAAGGAATTAAATCTCGACGTTAAAACTATACATTGTCGTAATGTTGCCACAACCTAACCGTGATTGCGTGGTAGTGACATCATGTCTCCACAGATCAGCAAACGGAGAGATCTGTGGCTGTAGGCCAAGCTGTAACCAAAATTGTCTCCTTACATTGTGTCAACGTTGTGACAACATATTGTTTTCTGGCAACACTGTGACAATGTAGTGGCAATGTGTCTTTATATGTTCTAGCATGGAACTTCATGGAACAGGGTCATAATACCGCATAACAATGTTACTTAATGGTGATGTTGTGACAACGTTATTCAGACAACGTTAAAAGCACCAACTTTTGACAATGTTGTAGTGTCTTTGTGGGTTTTGGGGTTTAATGGGGTGGTTTTGTTTGCCACAAAGCCACATCTACGTGTTCCGTTTGTTAGGCTTATCGGTCAAACAAGGGCTGATACAGATAACTAGCTATCTAGCTAAGGGGACTATAGCTTGCTTTGGCTATCTATCTTTACTTTAACTGGGTTCATAGCAAGAAACATCCTATGAAACTGCATAGTTTATATCAAGCAGTAGTTAATCAGTAGATGAGCGCGGCTAGTATGTCTGAATACTCAGTAGTTAATCAGTAGGTGAGCGCGGCTAGTATGTCTGAATACTCAGTAGTAAATCAGTAGGCGAGTGTGGCTAGTATGTCTGAATACTCAGTAGTAAATCAGTAGGCGAGCGCGGCTAGTATGTCTGAATACTCAGTAGTAAATCAGTAGGCGAGCGCGGCTAGTATGTCTGAATACTCAGTAGTTAATCAGTAGGCGAGCGCGGCTAGTATGTCTGAATACTCAGTAGTTAATCAGTAGGTGAGCGCGGCTAGTATGTCTGAATACTCAGTAGTTAATCAGTAGGTGAATGCGGCTAGTATGTCTGAATACTCAGTAGTAAATCAGTAGGCGAGCGCGGCTAGTATGTCTGAATACTCAGTAGTAAATCAGTAGGCGAGCGCGGCTAGTATGTCTGAATACTCAGTAGTGAATCAGTAGGCGAGCGCGGCTAGTATGTCTGAATACTCAGTAGTAAATCAGTAGGCGAGCGTGGCTAGTATGTCTGAATACTCAGTAGTGAATCAGTAGGTGAGCATGGCTAGTATGTCTGAATACTCAGTAATGAATCAGTAGGTGAGCGTGGCTAGTATGTCTGAATACTCAGTAGTAAATCAGTAGGCGAGCGCGGCTAGTATGTCTGAGTTCTCAGTAGTAAATCAGTAGGCGAGCGTGACTAGTATGTCTGAATACTCAGTAGTGAAATCAGTAGGTGAGCGCAGCTAGTATGTCTGAATACTCAGTAGTAAATCAGTAGGCGAGCGTGGCTAGTATGTCTGAATACTCAGTAGTAAATCAGTAGGATAGTGTGGCTAGTATGTCTGAATACTCAGTAGTAAATCAGTAGGCGAGCGTGACTAGTATGTCTGAATACTCAGTAGTGAAATCAGTAGGCGAGCGCGGCTAGTATGTCTGAATACTCAGTAGTAAATCAGTAGGCGAGCGTGACTAGTATGTCTGAATACTCAGTAGTGAAATCAGTAGGCGAGCGCAGCTAGTATGTCTGAATACTCAGTAGTAAATCAGTAGGTGAGCGCGGCTAGTATGTCTGAATACTCAGTAGTAAATCAGTAGGATAGTGTGGCTAGTATGTCTGAATACTCAGTAGTAAATCAGTAGGCGAGCGTGACTAGTATGTCTGAATACTCAGTAGTGAAATCAGTAGGCGAGCGCAGCTAGTATGTCTGAATACTCAGTAGTAAATCAGTAGGTGAGCGCGGCTAGTATGTCTGAATACTCAGTAGTAAATCAGTAGGTGAGCGCGGCTAGTATGTCTGAATACTCAGTAGTAAATCAGTAGGTGAGCGCGGCTAGTATGTCTGAATACTCAGTAGTGAATCAGTAGGTGAGCATGGCTAGTATGTCTGAATACTCAGTAGTAAATCAGTAGGTGAGCGTGGCTAGTATGTCTGAATACTCAGTAGTAAATCAGTAGGTGAGCGCAGCTAGTATGTCTGAATACTCAGTAGTAAATCAGTAGATGAGCGCGGCTAGTATGTCTGAATACTCAGTAGTAAATCAGTAGGTGAGCGCGGCTAGTATATCTGAATACTCAGTAGTAAATCAGTAGGCGAGCGTGGCTAGTATGTCTGAATACTCAGTAGTAAATCAGTAGGCGAGCGCGGCTAGTATATCTGAATACTCAGTAGTAAATCAGTAGGCGAGCGTGGCTAGTAAGTCTGAATACTCAGTAGTAAATCAGTAGGCGAGCGTGGCTAGTAAGTCTGAATACTCAGTAGTAAATCAGTAGGCGAGCGTGGCTAGTATGTCTGAATACTCAGTAGTAAATCAGTAGGGGAGCGTGGCTAGTATGTCTGAATACTCAGTAGTAAATCAGTAGCGAGCGCGGCTAGTATGTCTGAATACTCAGTAGTAAATCAGTAGGCGAGCGCGGCTAGTATGTCTGAATACTCAGTAGTAAATCAGTAGGCGAGCGCGGCTAGTATGTCTGAATACTCAGTAGTAAATCAGTAGGATAGCGCGGCTAGTATGTCTGAATACTCAGTAGTAAATCAGTAGGCGAGCGTGGCCAGCATGTCTGAATACTCAGTAGTAAATCAGTAGGCGAGCGTGGCCAGCATGTCTGAATACTCAGTAGTGAAATCAGTAGGCGAGCGTGGCTAGTATGTCTGAATACTCAGTAGTAAATCAGTAGGCGAGCGCGGCTAGTATGTCTGAATACTCAGTAGTAAATCAGTAGGATAGCGCGGCTAGTATGTCTGAATACTCAGTAGTAAATCAGTAGGCGAGCGTGGCTAGTATGTCTGAATACTCAGTAGTAAATCAGTAGAATAGCGCGGCTAGTATGTCTGAATACTCAGTAGTAAATCAGTAGGATAGCGCGGCTAGTATGTCTGAATACTCAGTAGTAAATCAGTAGGATAGCGCGGCTAGTATGTCTGAATACTCAGTAGTAAATCAGTAGGCGAGCGTGGCTAGTATGTCTGAATACTCAGTAGTAAATCAGTAGGCGAGCGCGGCTAGTATGTCTGAATACTCAGTAGTAAATCAGTAGGATAGCGCGGCTAGTATGTCTGAATACTCAGTAGTAAATCAGTAGGCGAGCGCGGCTAGTATGTCTGAATACTCAGTAGTAAATCAGTAGGATAGCGCGGCTAGTATGTCTGAATACTCAGTAGTAAATCAGTAGGCGAGCGTGGCTAGTATGTCTGAATACTCAGTAGTAAATCAGTAGAATAGCGCGGCTAGTATGTCTGAATACTCAGTAGTAAATCAGTAGGATAGCGCGGCTAGTATGTCTGAATACTCAGTAGTTAATCAGTAGGTGAGCATGGCTAGTATGTCTGAATACTCAGTAGTAAATCAGTAGGTGAGCGTGGCTAGTATGTCTGAATCCTCAGTAGTAAATCAGTAGGCGAGCGCGGCTAGTATGTCTGAATACTCAGTAGTAAATCAGTAGGCGAGCGCGGCTAGTATGTCTGAATACTCAGTAGTAAATCAGTAGGTGAGCGCGGCTAGTATGTCTGAATACTCAGTAGTGAATCAGTAGGTGAGCGCGGCTAGTGTGTCTGAATACTCAGTAGTAAATGAGTAGGATAGCGCGGCTAGTATGTCTGAATACTCAGTAGTGAATCAGTAGGCGAGCGCGGCTAGTATGTCTGAATACTCAGTAGTAAATCAGTAGGTGAGCGCGGCTAGTGTGTCTGAATACTCAGTAGTAAATCAGTAGGATAGCGCGGCTAGTATGTCTGAATACTCAGTAGTAAATCAGTAGGTGAGCGCGGCTAGTGTGTCTGAATACTCAGTAGTAAATCAGTAGGATAGCGCGGCTAGTATGTCTGAATACTCAGTAGTGAATCAGTAGGCGAGCGCGGCTAGTATGTCTGAATACTCAGTAGTAAATCAGTAGGTGAGCGCGGCTAGTGTGTCTGAATACTCAGTAGTAAATCAGTAGGCGAGCGCGGCTAGTATGTCTGAATACTCAGTAGTAAATCAGTAGGTGAGCGCGGCTAGTGTGTCTGAATACTCAGTAGTAAATCAGTAGGATAGCGCGGCTAGTATGTCTGAATACTCAGTAGTGAATCAGTAGGCGAGCGCGGCTAGTATGTCTGAATACTCAGTAGTAAATCAGTAGGTGAGCGCGGCTAGTGTGTCTGAATACTCAGTAGTAAATCAGTAGGTGAGCGCGGCTAGTGTGTCTGAATACTCAGTAGTAAATCAGTAGGTGAGCGCGGCTAGTGTGTCTGAATACTCAGTAGTAAATCAGTAGGCGAGTCGTGGATGAATTCCAAGTGGAGTAAATAAACGGTGTAAAGCTGAACGTCGGCTGTGTGTACGTAGCTACTGCTAGTGAACTGCCGCTACAGAAGTTAGCGCTACTCCTGAGATAAACAATGATTACATTCCTCCCGTTTCATCTTCTCTGATCTACAGCTCCACACCGTCTGATACATAATCAGATAAAAACTCAGATCAGAGTCACTAAAAGATCTAAATCTGTCAGTAAAAGAGATTTTAAATGAACAGCAGGACTTTTACGGTGGTGGTCTGACGTCTTGCTAACAGGACGCTGGTAATATGGTGGACGTAGTACGTCTGAGATTGTGTAGCTACTAAAACTCTCCTACTGAAATTACCTACTAGTCTGACGCTCGAGCAGTACGTACTGACTCTAATCCAGTACCTACTGACTAGTAGACCATTTCAGACCTTGTGTTTTTCTTCATTGGTGTAAGAATTGTAATAACAGTTTCAACTGCAGCTGTTTTCTCTTCTCTTTCTCATCACCAGGAAAGTTCTAGAATCATAACCGAGTAGTGTTTTTAGGAACGCAGAACTGCAGCCCCCCAGAAATAGATATTTACCTCAGACGGGACCACCAGTCTGTTATAGCTGCCTTACAGCTGCAGGGGTGGCTGGTTAGCCTGCTTAGCATGTTTAGCAGCACCCAAACAGCAAAGTAAAGTGACAGATGTGACAGTAATGGCAGCTCTGGTCACTCGGTAGCGTTCACTTTGATGTAGATAGACTGAAAGGACACCCGTCACCCCATATTCTTTCATTTTTATATATAGCATGACGTTACACAACCGGTAGCCTGACTAGCCGCAGGCCTTGGGCTCATAATAGCTAACAATCCGCCAGGTATTCTTATTTTATGTCATTAAGTTGTCAAAGCATCAATATTAACTGCCATCAGTTCTCACCCAGAGGCTTTACGGTAGGGCCAAGCACCCGGAGACGTTGTTCTCATCAATTATACACCTCCCAGTAATGTACTTCTGCATTCTTCCCAATGCTGCGCTCGTAATTCCAGTTTTCCGATGCACATCAGCTCCGTGTCACTACTGCTGAAGTGATATGTGATCCAAATGTTATGGTGGTGAATCATAGCGCTCTGAGCTACCACGCTTTACTTTCAGTGTCAGATACTGAGAATAAGTGTCTTCGGCTGATAAAACCCCACGTAAACAGCAAACCCTGTATAAAACAGGGACGATAAAATGGGTCGAGCTCAAAATCCTAAATTGGTACATACTCAGACTCGTTAATATTTACACCCCTAACATTTACACACAACCACAACACCAACCAGCACATTTACACACAACCACAACACCAACCAGCACATTTACACACAACCACAACACCAACCAGCAACCAGAACATTTACACACAACCACAACAACAACCAGCAACCAGAACATTTACACACAACCACAACACCAACCAGCAACCAGAACATTTACACACAACCACAACACCAACCAGCAACCAGAACATTTACACACAACCACAATACCAACCAGAACATTTACACACAACCACAACACCAACCAGCAACCAGAACATTTACACACAACCACAACAACAACCAGCAACCAGAACATTTACACACAACCACAACACCAACCAGAACATTTACACACAACCACAACACCAACCAGCACATTTACACACAACCACAACACCAACCAGCAACCAGAACATTTACACACAACCACAACAACAACCAGCAACCAGAACATTTACACACAACCACAACACCAACCAGAACATTTACACACAACCACAACACCAACCAGAACATTTAAACACAACCACAACACCAACCAGCAACCAGAACATTTACACACAACCACAACACCAACCAGCAACCAGAACATTTACACACAACCACAACAACAACCAGCAACCAGAACATTTACACACAACACCAACCAGCAACCAGAACATGTACATACAACCACAACAACAACCAGCAACCAGAACATTTACACACAACCACAACACCAACCAGCAACCAGAACATTTACACACAACCACAACACCAACCAGCAACCAGAACATTTACACACAACACCAACACCAACCAGCAACCAGAACATTTACACACAACCACAACACCAACCAGCAACCAGAACATTTACACACAACCACAACACCAACCAGCAACCAGAACATTTACACACAACCACAACAACAACCAGCAACCAAAACATTTACACACAACACCAACACCAACCAGCAACCAGAACATTTACACACAACCACAACACCAACCAGCAATCAGAACATTTACACACAACACCAACACCAACCAGCAACCAGAACATTTACACACAACCACAACACCAACCAGCAACCAGAACATTTACACACGACCACAACACCAACCAGCAACCAGAACATTTACACACGACCACAACACCAACCAGCAACCAGAACATTTACACACAACCACAACAACCAGCAACCAGAACATTTACACACAACACCAACACCAACCAGCAACCAGAACATTTACACACAGCACCAACACCAACCAGCAACTAGAACATTTACACACATCCACAACACCAACCAGCAACCAGAACATTTACACACAACCACAACACCAACCAGCAACCAGAACATTTACACACAACCACAACACCAACCAGAACATTTACACACAACCACAACACCAACCAGCAACCAGAACATTTACACACAACCACAACAACCAGCAACCAGAACATTTACACACAACCACAACACCAACCAGCAACCAGAACATTTACACACAACCACAACACCAACCAGCAACCAGAACATTTACACACAACCACAACACCAACCAGAACATTTACACACAACCACAACACCAACCAGAACATTTACACACAACCACAACACCAACCAGCAACCAGAACATTTACACACAACCACAACACCAATCAGCAACCAGAACATTTACACACAACCACAACACAAACCAGCAACCAGAACATTTACACACAACCACAACACCAACCAGCAACCAGAACATTTACACACAACCACAACACAAACCAGCAACCAGAACATTTACACACAACCACAACACAAACCAGCAACCGGAACATTTACACACAACCACAACACCAACCAGAACATTTACACACAACCACAACACCAACCAGAACATTTACACACAACCACAACACCAACCAGCAACCAGAACATTTACACACAACCACAACACCAACCAGAACATTTACACACAACCACAACAACAACCAGAACATTTACACACAACCACAACACCAACCAGAACATTTACACACAACCACAACACCAACCAGAACATTTACACACAACCACAACACCAACCAGCAACCAGAACATTTACACACAACCACAACACCAACCAGCAACCAGAACATTTACACACAACCACAACACCAACCAGAACATTTACACACAACCACAACACCAACCAGCAACCAGAACATTTACACACAACCACAACAACAATCAGCAACCAGAACATTTACACACAACCACAACACAAACCAGCAACCAGAACATTTACACACAACCACAACACCAACCAGCAACCAGAACATTTACACACAACCACAACACAAACCAGCAACCAGAACATTTACACACAACCACAACACAAACCAGCAACCAGAACATTTACACACAACCACAACACCAACCAGAACATTTACACACAACCACAACACAAACCAGCAACCAGAACATTTACACACAACCACAACACCAACCAGCAACCAGAACATTTACACACAACCACAACACCAACCAGCAACCAGAACATTTACACACAACCACAACACCAACCAGCAACCAGAACATTTACACACAACCACAACACAAACCAGCAACCAGAACATTTACACACAACCACAACACAAACCAGCAACCAGAACATTTACACACAACCACAACACAAACCAGCAACCAGAACATTTACACACAACCACAACACCAACCAGAACATTTACACACAACCACAACACAAACCAGCAACCAGAACATTTACACACAACCACAACACCAACCAGCAACCAGAACATTTACACACGACCACAACACTAACCAGCAACCAGAACATTTACACACAACCACAACAACAACCAGCAACCAGAACATTTACACACAACCACAACACCAACCAGCAACCAGAACATTTACACACAACCACAACACCAACCAGCAATCAGAACATTTACACACAACACCAACACAAACCAGCAACCAGAACATTTACACACAACCACAACACAAACCAGCAACCAGAACATTTACACACAACCACAACACCAACCAGCAACCAGAACATTTACACACAACCACAACACAAACCAGCAACCAGAACATTTACACACAACCACAACACCAACCAGAACATTTACACACAACCACAACACAAACCAGCAACCAGAACATTTACACACAACCACAACACCAACCAGCAACCAGAACATTTACACACAACCACAACACCAACCAGCAACCAGAACATTTACACACAACCACAACACAAACCAGCAACCAGAACATTTACACACAACCACAACACAAACCAGCAACCAGAACATTTACACACAACCACAACACAAACCAGCAACCAGAACATTTACACACAACCACAACACCAACCAGAACATTTACACACAACCACAACACAAACCAGCAACCAGAACATTTACACACAACCACAACACCAACCAGCAACCAGAACATTTACACACGACCACAACACTAACCAGCAACCAGAACATTTACACACAACCACAACAACAACCAGCAACCAGAACATTTACACACAACCACAACACCAACCAGCAACCAGAACATTTACACACAACCACAACACCAACCAGCAACCAGAACATTTACACACAACCACAACACCAACCAGCAACCAGAACATTTACACACAACCACAACACAAACCAGCAACCAGAACATTTACACACAACCACAACACCAACCAGAACATTTACACACAACCACAACACAAACCAGCAACCAGAACATTTACACACAACCACAACACCAACCAGCAACCAGAACATTTACACACAACCACAACACCAACCAGCAACCAGAACATTTACACACAACCACAACACGAACCAGCAACCAGAACATTTACACACAACCACAACACCAACCAGCACATTTACACACAACCACAACAACAACCAGCAACCAGAACATTTACACACAACCACAACACGAACCAGCAACCAGAACATTTACACACAACCACAACACCAACCAGCAACCAGAACATTTACACACAACCACAACACCAACCAGCAACCAGAACATTTACACACAACACCAACACCAACCAGCAACCAGAACATTTACACACAACCACAACACCAACCAGCAACCAGAACATTTACACACAACCACAACACCAACCAGCAACCAGAACATTTACACACAACCACAACACCAACCAGAACATTTACACACAACCACAACACCAACCAGCAACCAGAACATTTACACACAACCACAACACGAACCAGCAACCAGAACATTTACACACAACCACAACACCAACCAGCAACCAGAACATTTACACACAACCACAACACCAACCAGCAACCAGAACATTTACACACAACCACAACACCAACCAGAACATTTACACACAACCACAACACCAACCAGCAACCAGAACATTTACACACAACCACAACACCAACCAGCAACCAGAACATTTACACACAACCACAACACCAACCAGCAACCAGAACATTTACACACAACCACAACACCAACCAGCAACCAGAACATTTACACACAACCACAACACAAACCAGCAACCAGAACATTTACACACAACCACAACACCAACCAGAACATTTACACACAACCACAACACAAACCAGCAACCAGAACATTTACACACAACCACAACACCAACCAGCAACCAGAACATTTACACACAACCACAACACCAACCAGCAACCAGAACATTTACACACAACCACAACACCAACCAGCAACCAGAACATTTACACACAACCACAACACAAACCAGCAACCAGAACATTTACACACAACCACAACACCAACCAGCAACCAGAACATTTACACACAACCACAACACCAACCAGCAACCAGAACATTTACACACAACCACAACAACCAGCAACCAGAACATTTACACACAACCACAACACAAACCAGCAACCAGAACATTTACACACAACCACAACACCAACCAGCAACCAGAACATTTACACACAACCACAACACCAACCAGGAACCAGAACATTTACACACAACCACAACACAAACCAGCAACCAGAACATTTACACACAACCACAACACCAACCAACAACCAGAACATTTACACACAACCACAACACCAACCAGGAACCAGAACATTTACACACAACCACAACACCAACCAGCAACCAGAACATTTACACACAACCACAACACCAACCAACAACCAGAACATTTACACACAACCACAACAACCAGCAACCAGAACATTTACACACAACCACAACACAAACCAGCAACCAGAACATTTACACACAACCACAACACCAACCAGCAACCAGAACATTTACACACAACCACAACACCAACCAACAACCAGAACATTTACACACAACCACAACACCAACCAGAACATTTACACACAACCACAACACCAACCAGAACATTTACACACAACCACAACAACCAGCAACCAGAACGGTGGTGGAGAAATCCAGTGTTCCAGGCTGTGAAGGGAACGTCACCACTTTTCATTCCTTCCCAACAAACAACCCAACTGTCAGAGCTTCATGTTGATCTTTAAACCAGCCTGAAGTTCCTCTTCTCCACATTCTTCATCTAATGTTCCACCTTAAACACTGCAGCTCCTACAGACTCCAGAGTAGAACCGCAGCACCGTTTAAGGTGGAACGGAGAATTCCCAATACAAGCTTCAGCTCCCACATCTTTAACAGAATCCTGAACTTTAACTCTATAGTCTGTACGTTTCACTCCAGACAGTTTCTCCAACACTCGGAGCAGCTTCAGCTCAGCGTTCAACACTGAAGAGACTTTATTAGCACCACAACCTCCAACAGTGACTGTAAGTAGCAGCCATGCTGTGTGAGTGGATCACTGTGTGCTGGTTGAAGCAGATCAACTTCAACTGAAAGTTTCACAGAGACACCTTTCATCTACTTTGTGTTTGATGTTCAGATGAAAGAGAGGAGCTAGTACAGGTAAGCAGAGCCCAAATTATTATTAAGTTAATCATGAGTTCAGCTTGTTTCGTTGTAGGACCAAATCATATTGAGTAAATGATCATGTAAACCTGCATCTGAGCATTTTCAACCCCATCCAACGTCACATCTCATCTATGTAGAACCTCAGAGAAGAATTTAAAGACTGGATAAATGCATTCTATGGCAGCTTGTTGTTGAAAACAGAAACATGGGCTTTGTGTCCTGCGGTTATTGGGAAGGTTCTTTATATGTATATTCTACATTACACCTCAGAGAAATGAGTTCCAGTCAGTGAAACATATTACAGACAAGAAATTTACAATAAAACCATTTCACATTGATTTTTTTTTCTTATAAACCTAATTTTTTTCTTATAAATCTAATGCACTGCAGTCAGTATTACAGGAATATTATTATTGTTATTATTGTTGTTTTTGTTGTCTGTTTTTTATTTTTTTTATATATTTATTAAAATACTGTTATTCGTTTTACAGACTGGATTATGTAAAGAGAGAATTCAGAAAAAAAAGAAAAAAACAAAAAAAAAAAACAGGAAGGCCTCTCTTTGTACACAGTGCCCCCTTTTGCCCAGCAGACAGAACTGCAGGCACTCAGAGAGTAAAAGTGCTAATGGAATAATTTATACTACTATACTACTTTAGTGGCTTTCAAATTGTTGTACAGTCTGAAACAAAACCCCAGTGTGATGCATCAAAACATACACATTGTAGCAGGGTAGTGGTGTAGCAGTGTAGTGGTGTAGCAGTGTAGTGGTGTAGCAGTGTAGTGGTGTAGCGGTGTAGCAGTGTAGTGGTGTAGCAGTGTAGCAGTGTAATGGTGTAGCGGTGTAGCAGTGTAGTGGTGTAGCGGTGTAGCAGTGTAGCAGTACAGCGGTGTAGTGGTGTAGCAGTGTATCAGTGTAGTGGTGTAGCAGTGTAGCAGTGTAGTGGTGTAGCAGTGTAGTGGTGTAGCAGTGTAGCAGTGTAGTGGTGTAGCAGTGTAGTGGTGTAGCAGTGTAATGGTGTAGCAGTACAGCGATGTAGTGGTGTAGCAGTACAGCGATGTAGTGGTGTAGCAGTGTAGTGGTGTAGCAGTGTAATGGTGTAGCAGTACAGCGATGTAGTGGTGTAGCAGTGTAGTGGTGTAGCAGTGTAGCAGTGTAGTGGTGTAGTGGTGTAGCAGTGTAGCAGTGTAGTGGTGTAGCGGTGTAGCAGTGTAGTGGTGTAGCAGTGTAGCGGTGTAGCAGTACAGCGATGTAGTGGTGTAGCAGTGTAGCAGTGTAGTGGTGTAGCAGTGTAGCAGTGTAGTGGTGTAGCAGTGTAGTGGTGTAGCAGTGTAGCAGTACAGCGATGTAGTGGTGTAGCAGTGTATCAGTGTAGTGGTGTAGTGGTGTAGCAGTGTAGTGGTGTAGCAGTGTAGTGGTGTAGCAGTACAGCGGTGTAGCGGTGCTGTAATGAATCACTGTTAATCAGATTTTGTATTGCAGACCCAGATTTCTGTATTACTGTCTCCATCTAGTGGTGAAACACTGTAGGAGCTGTTCAGTGCATTTCTTGTTCTGGACTGGAGTGGAATTGGATTATGGCAGAACTGGACTGGAGTAGGACTGGACTACAGTAGATCTGGACTGGAGTAGGACTGGACTACAGTAGATCTGGACTGGAGTAGGACTGGAGTAGGACTGGACTACAGTAGATCTGGACTGGAATAGGGCTGGAGTAGGACTGGACTACAGTAGATCTGGACTGGAGTAGGACTGGACTACAGTAGAACTGGACTGGAGTAGGACTGGACTACAGTAGATCTGGACTGGAGTAGGACTGGACTACAGTAGAACTGGACTGGAGTAGGACTGGACTACAGTAGATCTGGACTGGAGTAGGACTGGACTACAGTAGATCTGGACTGGAGTAGGACTGGAGTAGGACTGGACTACAGTAGATCTGGACTGGAATAGGGCTGGAGTAGGATTGGACTACAGTAGATCTGGACTGGAGTAGGACTGGACTACAGTAGAACTGGACTGGAGTAGGACTGGACTACAGTAGATCTGGACTGGAATAGGGCTGGAGTAGGATTGGACTACAGTAGATCTGGACTGGAGTAGGACTGGACTACAGTAGAACTGGACTGGAGTAGGACTGGACTACAGTAGATCTGGACTGGAATAGGGCTGGAGTAGGATTGGACTACAGTAGATCTGGACTGGAGTAGGACTGGACTACAGTAGAACTGGACTGGAGTAGGACTGGACTACAGTAGAACTGGACTGGAGTAGGACTGGACTACAGTAGATCTGGACTGGAATAGGGCTGGAGTAGGATTGGACTACAGTAGATCTGGACTGGAGTAGGACTGGACTACAGTAGAACTGGACTGGAGTAGGACTGGACTACAGTAGATCTGGACTGGAATAGGGCTGGAGTAGGATTGGACTACAGTAGATCTGGACTGGAGTAGGACTGGACTACAGTAGAACTGGACTGGAGAAGAACTGGACTACAGTAGAACTGGACTGGAGTAGGACTGGACTACAGTAGATCTGGACTGGAGTAGGACTGGACTACAGTAGAACTGGTCTGGAGTAGGACTAGGCTGCAGTAGGACTGGTCTGGAGTAGGACTAGGCTGCAGTAGGACTGGTCTGGAGTAGGACTAGGCTGCAGTAGGACTGGTCTGGAGTAGGACTAGGCTGCAGTAGGACTGGTCTGGAGTAGGACTAGGCTGCAGTAGGACTGGTCTGGAGTAGGACTAGGCTGCAGTAGGACTGGTCTGGAGTAGGACTAGGCTGCAGTAGGACTGGTCTGGAAAATGACATTAGATCATCATTAGATATCTCTGTGACACAATAAATGGATGTCTGTACATCAAAACTGTTATTACTTCACATTCTGCTAATAAATTTTGCTAATAGCTGGTTAACCAACACACCCATTGCTCTTTTAAACACAGCTTATAATTGTTATTATCGTAATTTAGATTTTCCCAGCATGTTTTCCGTCCGCAGGTACAGGATATAGCATTTCAAAATCCACAGCACTCTTTTATTAACTTGATATTATTTAAGATTAAATAAGAGAATTACATGTGCATGCCAAGTAAAGCCTTTTAATTGTGAAACGTATACAGCAAATACAATAAAATGCAAATGATTAAAGATGTTTCATGTTAACCCAAATCATTTTTCTCTACATACAAAAAAGAAAAGAAATTACAGCGTTTAAGAGGACTCGAATCCTCTGAAGTAACTGCTCCACCAGCTACGCCGAAGCAGCTTCCCATAATGTAAAAGAAACCTACAGCAATAGCCGTCTGAAGCATCTGCACACACCGTATGTGCCTTTAACAGAGTGTTAAAAAAACAGGACCACACAACCCAACTGAAAATCATCAGCCTATCCCACTGGCCTGAGTCCCTTTAGTGAGGAGGCATCATTAGAAGCTGTCAGTCTCTCATGGATTCGCTTTTTTGATACGATAATCATCAAATGCTGAGATATTCACAAAGCAGGACTGCAGTTAAAGGGACATTCGGGCCTAAAACTAGTATTTAATATATATATATATATATATATATATATATATATATATATATATATATATATATAATAGCTGCTCTCCAAAGAAAAACAAGGAACATGGTAAACTTTATAGGAGGACAAAACTTCACTTTCAATGGAAGTCAATGGAACCAGAATGTTTTACAAGTCATTTTGAAGCACTTCTATTGGTCCGTTCATTATGAAACTTTCACACAATGTAAACAGCAGCTGCTGTGTGTAAAGTACGTAGGAAAACAATAATTGAGGATACATGTTTTTCTTTGGATAGCAATGGTATTCAAACAGCAAAGTGCTTTTAGTAATATATATATATATATATATATATATATATATATATATATATATATATATATATATATATATATATATATATATATATATATATATAAAAGATATTTCCACCTTCAAGATACATCAGAAGGCAACTGTTCCGGTCTTTAACTTCTTAATCGTTAGGCTTTCTTCTAAGGTTTTGCTTGTACTAACATACCCTGGCTGCAGTCATGAGCTGCCAATAATTATTTCCAGGGTAAAACTAGTCACTTGTAATTGTATGAACTGCAGGCACAGAGTAACAGAGGCTGGAATGAAGGAGTACCTGAATCACAGACCTCCAAACCAGTCAGTGACTACTCCTCTAGCCTACTTTGCCTTGCAGAAACAACAACTGAGCCACAGTTCAACCCATATCTTGCTTGTTTGCCAGCACTTGCTTGCTTGGTGCGCCTGATGCTAGTGAGATGATCGTAACTGATCATAACTGATTGATAACAGTATACTGCGTCGCTGCATTACATGTGAACGACGGAAGAGCTCAGTTACCACTAGAGACATCTACAGAAAGATTAAAACAGGATAGTCTGGCTTTAGAGAGCACTGCGGCACCACCGTAGAAACGTCTAAGCATGTTTATAACAGATGTTGGAATTCATTTTTTAATTTTGGCCAGACTGTCCCTTTAATGGGCAACTCCAGCATTTAAAAAAAAAACCTTGACATAATTAAACGGTTGAGATGTAAACAAAGTCATTGGGAGTAGTTTGGTGTCAAATGCTTCATTGTAGAGACACTTTCTAAGTCAAAGTTGTTCACAGTGGACAGTGAATGGAACCAGACGTCCACCTCTAAACGCTCCCTCACAAGAACCTGGCGATACAATAGGAGTCGTGATACAGCGGTCACGATTCAATAGATCTCGATATATCACGATACTGCAAGTAAAGTGATATATTGTGATTTTTCAAATCCTACTATTAAAACACACCACTATATGAACAGGTTTATCAATGCTTACAATAGCACTGCGCCCTTGTGCTGCTTGGTAATGTTGGAGTGGAGCTGAAAATGGATTACAACACTGCCATCTAGTGGTCAGAGGTTTAAACACAACACACAATGATTCACTGTCTATCAGGAATCTGTGTATTGATACTGTGTTGTTGAGAATTGATACAGTATCACCAAACATAATATTCTGATATTCAATATTTTCTTACACCCCTAATTATTACATGAAGTGATGATGAATAAGCTCTGTTATGAAGAATGGGCTTAAATGTGTTTTAATCTATTCATGGTGGAAGGATACCTGCATAGTGTTGTCAGAAACAAAAAAAGCTAGAAAACTCTGAGATCATAGGTGTAGGTGGTTTTAATAGTAAATTAAATGCCTTTGTGTTGTGAGCCCTGGTTCCCATCACCACCACTGTGAAGAACATCTAAGTCTCCAGGTTTCTCTACAGTAAACCATTTCACATGAAACCACTCTGAATGTCTGATGACTGAATGAAACCGAAATTTTGGAAAAATGGGTGAAATTTCCCTTTAAATTGGGAGAAAAAAGCACAAACATGATCTATAATCCCTCTGCAGCACAGCTCCTTCACATGTATCCCATGATCCTGCTTTGAGAATCCTCTTAAAAGTCTAACAAAGTACGTATAAAGCAATAACTTCCCATACGACCAGAGAGAACGAGAGCATCGCCCTTAATCGAGTCTACTGAACCATGACGAGCGCTGACAGCTTCATTCAGTTGCTAATCGTGTGCTCCTTCGCCTGAGGTCAAAAGGTCAGAGGCGACTAGAACCAAGTCCCTCTGACCTTCTTTAACCTCATCCGCCAGCCGAGGGTCCTCTTCTGCCCGGCCTCCATGAGCAGGTTCCTCCTCCGCCTCCGTTGCCACTCAGTGGATTATAGCCTAACACAAAAACAAACAGAGAATTATAGACGTAAACAGACTGAACTCCACCCAAATAGCAGAATTTCACAGCCCTCTTCACAGCCTCTCACAAAAACACCCAAAACCTCGAGTAGACGGAGACTCGTCTGTATTCTGGCTTCTGTTTCTTTGACTGTCCTGGACTTGATGGTATATGTACACTGATTTATTCTGGATTCAACATACTCGTACCAGGACTTCTTCCAGGTTCTTTCACTGGTTACACTTAATTATTTAAAGTTTGAGCACCAGCTAATATGAAAATGTCAAACACATTAATATAGTGGGGTTGGGATCCTAACCTGTGATTATTAAAAGTCAGAAAACGTATTATTTATTACAAAGTCGGCTTAAAAGACTGTTTAGCTCCGCCCACTGTTTAGAAACTATCGTAGGCAGTAGTAATACACACTGACAGAAAGGTGGTGTTGTTTCTGGCTGCAGTAATTGGATGTACAGTGGACCCCCGAGCACAAACGACCCAAAGACCCCCAAATATCCAGAAAGTGGACTAAACCTGTCAACTTTAAACAAACACATTGGAAAAGAACCGTTCTCTCACTCCGTCATCTGTAGATCATCTCAGTCTGAAGATTATCACTATGGGACGTAGACTTACACGACGACTGGATCTTAAGTCTGGATCTGTTCAACAATATGGGCGTGTAGGAAACCAGCGAGAGGAGTTCAAGACCCTCCGTGTACGTGGAGGTAAACCAGGTAAGCTCAGTTACTGAGCCTGCTTTAGCTGATGTTAGCTAACGTTAGCTTCACTTGCTAAGTTCGGTGGTTCAGGTTATGCTAAGCTAACGTAGTTGAGTTATGAAGATGTGTAGAGTCGTATGAGAGCGAGTTCACTTTAATCATATTTACTACAGTAACTGTACCTCTATATCTGAGTGTAGCTGGTTGCTAGGCTGGTTGCTAGGCTGTTGTTATGAATAATGTTGGTTATTTAGTTAGATACGGTTTACACTCAGGATGAGCTGCTGTTGTGGGTGTGGTTGGACTAAAAGTATCAGGACTAAGTGATATGGTGGTCTAAAAGTATCAGGACTAAGTGATATGGTGGTCTATTTCTACATTACAGCTCTTTCACATTCAAATTCAGAAATATCATCAGAATCTGAAGAAGCAGTTCTGGAACATTCTCAGTCCCAGTCAGTCATAGTGCTGTTGTACCGCAGCGCTGTTCACTGTCGTCCACCAGTGACGTCACACGGCATGTTTTATTTTGTTTTGTTTTGTTTTATAACAATCTAACAATCCTACCAGGCCCAGCAATCCCATTAGGCCCAACAATCCTACTGGACCTAACAATCCTACATGCCCTAACAATCCTACCAGGCCAAGCAATCCTACCAGGCCAAGCAATCCCATTGGGCCCAACAACCCTACAAGCCCTAACAATCCTACAAGCCCCAACAATCCTACTGGACCTTACAATCCTACAAGCCCTAACAATCCTGCTGGACCTAACAATCCTACTGGACCTAACAATCCTACAAGCCCTAACAATCCTACTGGACCTAACAATCCTACAAGCCCTAACAATCCTGCTGGACCTAACAATCCTACTGGACCTAACAACCCTACAAGCCCTAACAATCCTACAAGCCCTAACAATCCTACTGGACCTAACAATCCTACATGCCCTAACAATCCTACTGGACCTAACAATCCTACAAGCCCTAACAATCCTACTGGACCTAACAATCCTACAAGCCCTAACAATCCTGCTGGACCTAACAATCCTACAAGCCCTAACAATCCTACTGGACCTAACAATCCTACAAGCCCTAACAATCCTGCTGGACCTAACAATCCTACTGGACCTAACAACCCTACAAGCCCTAACAATCCTACAAGCCCTAACAATCCTACTGGACCTAACAATCCTACAAGCCCTAACAATCCTACTGGACCTAACAATCCTACAAGCCCTAACAATCCTGCTGGACCTAACAATCCTGCTGGACCTAACAATCCTGCTGGACCTAACAATCCTACAAGCCCTAACAATCCTACAAGCCCTAACAATCCTACAAGCCCTAACAACCCTACAGGGCCTAACAACCCTACAGGGCCTAACACTGCTAGTGGTTGATATTAAAGATCTTAAAAAAATTAATTAAATAAATAAAAATAAAAACATCCATAATATTAATTTCTGAACAGACAACTGATTAAACTGGGGAAACACATCCGTGAGCAAAGGTCTTCCTAACAAATGAGGAAGTGATGTAATCATACCGCTGTTGCGAAGAGGTTTTTTGTCTGTTTTCGGCTTCAGCACCGTCGAAGACGAGGCAGCCTCTTCGCTGTTCTGAGAGAAACCAGAAAAGAGAGCACATGATGAAGTCAGCGGTGTACGTTCTGAGGCCTTCATATGAAGAGTTAAGAGTTGAGAGTTGAGAACGGGGAGATAGTAGTACTTGTGCCAGTTTTGCGCTCCCCTTGAAACTCTTCCCTTCTTTCATGCTCTCCCACATCTCAATCTTCTGCTGTCTCTTCTCCTCCTCTTTCTGGAAGGTGAGGAGAAGGAAACATTCATTAACACAGTCAGTCAGAGTGGTTAGATGTGAAATGCTCACTGTGGTGGTGATGGCCACCGAACATCTGAGGAGGTTAAAGCCTCTAAAAGCTACACTGTCAGGTTTATTTAGTAGATCTGATTCTGATTTTGATTAGGGACGCGCCGATCCAACTTTTTCAGTTCCATACCAATACGATACATATACTGAATATTGGTCGATACCCGATACCGATCCGATACCACTGTTGAATTTTATTTACTTTAACTAATTATATAATATCATACTTATATATATATATATATATATATATATATATATATATATATATATATATATATATATATATATATATATATATATATATTTTTTTTTTTTTTTTTTTTTTTTAATTTTTGCTTTTTTGTTATCTTTATCTATTGGTGAATGGAGGAACAGCAAAGTAAGAATTTCATTGTACAGTGTAACTGTTTGTTCTGCTGTGCATATGACAAAACTCTTGAACCTTGAATCTTAAGTTTGTAAAACAAAATATAATTAACACATAGATATAAACGTACTGAACTGCTAATTGTTTGTCAATAAAATAATAAACTATTGGCACAGCATTCAAATCCAAAACCTAAAAGGCTTAAAATAAAACTTCTAAAAATATTTTAAACTAAATTAAACGTATCAGCTGAAACTGAAGTAGTAATCAGTCTTATTTTTTAAATATGTAGCGTAAACAGTACCTGTAAAATAAAATCTGAGGATAAACGAATAATGAACGTGCACTCTGGTCGAGGGAATATGCCACTGATCTAGCGTTTCTCTAACGGCAGTCGCTGGTGTGTCGAGTGCCGCACTGAGGGGCGTATAACTCGTGTCTAACCAGCGAACAGCTAAGCTTAACGGTGACGCGGGACACACGTCCGAGCTCCAGATATCTGTGGTGAAGCTCATAACTTTAAATTTGTAATTCCCAGAGAGTGGTGAGGACAGCAGAGCGCATCACCAGGTCCTCACTTCCACCTGTACATGATCTGTACCCATCACGGTGCCACAGCAGAGCCACCAAGATGGTCAGAGATCCCACCCACCCAGTCAACGGACTGTTCAGACTGCTGCCCTCCGGAAAACGCTACCGCAGCATGCGGTGCAGGACTTCCAGACTGAGCTAAAGTTTCTTTCCACAAGACATCAGACTGCTCAACACTTCCTGAAGAGCAGACTCATCAGATCTGTTACTCCTGAACATAGACCTTCATACTCAGGTGGTCCTCCACTTAATGCTGCTAATTTAGTGCAATAGACTGATTGTTTCTTTCTAAACCTAAAACTCTTACACATTAAAAATGTTTACATTTACAGTCTTATGTTTACATTGTTAGTGTGCAATACTTTGTCAGAATTTGGCAATATATATATATATATTCCCTTTAAGTGCAATACGTCTGCAAAAACACTTTTTTTTTGAAGTATACATATTTATTTAGAGTATATCTCACTATTTATCACACACACTCTTTTATTTAGAGTATATCTCACTATTTATCACACACACTCTTTTATTTAGAATATATCTCACTATTTATCACACACACTCTTTTATTTAGAGTATATCTCACAATTTATCACACACTCTTTTATTTAGAGTATATCTCACTATTTATCACACACACTTTTATTTAGAGTATATCTCACTATTTATCACACACACTCTTTTATTTAGAGTATATCTCACTATTTATCACACACACTCTTTTATTTAGAGTATATGTCACTATTTATCACACACACTCTTTTATTTAGAGTATATCTCACTATTTATCACACACACCCTTTTATTTAGAGTATATCTCACTATCACACACACTCTTTTATTTAGAGTATATCTCACTATTTATCACACACACCCTTTTATTTAGAGTATATCTCACTATTTATCACACACACTCTTTTATTTAGAGTATATCTCACTATTTATCACACACACTCTTTTATTTGGAGTATATCTCACTATTTATCACACACACTCTTTTATTTAGAGTATATCTCACTATTTATCACACACACTCTTTTATTTAGAGTATATCTCACTATTTATCACACACACTCTTTTATTTAGAATATATCTCACTATTTATCACACACACTCTTTTATTTAGAGTATATCTCACTATTTATCACACACACTCTTTTATTTAGAGTACATCTCACTATTTATCACACACACTCTTTTATTTAGAGTATATCTCACTATTTATCACACACACTCTTTTATTTAGAGTATATCTCACTATTTATCACACACACTTTTATTTAGAGTATATCTCACTATTTATCACACACACTCTTTTATTTAGAGTATATCTCACTATTTATCACACACTTTTATTTAGAGTATATCTCACTATTTATCACACACACTCTTTTATTTAGAGTATATCTCACTATTTATCACACACACTCTTTTATTTAGAATATATCTCACAATTTATCACACACACTCTTTTATTTAGAGTATATCTCACTATTTATCACACACACTCTTTTATTTAGAGTATATCTCACTATTTATCACACACACTCTTGTATTTAGAATATATCTCACTATTTATCACACACACTCTTTTATTTAGAGTATATCTCACTATTTATCACACACACTCTTTTATTTAGAGTATATCTCACTATTTATCACACACTGTTTTATTTAGAGTATATCTCACTATTTATCACACACACTCTTTTATTTAGAGTATATCTCACTATTTATCACACACACTCTTTTATTTAGAATATATCTCACTATTTATCACACACTCTTTTATTTAGAGTATATCTCACTATTTATCACACACACTCTTTTATTTAGAGTATATCTCACTATTTATCACACACACTCTTTTATTTAGAATATATCTCACTATTTATCACACACACTCTTTTATTTAGAGTATATCTCACTATTTATCACACACACTCTTATTTAGAGTATATCTCACTATTTATCACACACACTCTTATTTAGAGTATATCTCACTATTTATCACACACACACTTTTATTTAGAGTATATCTCACAATTTATCACACACACTCTTTTATTTAGAGTATATCTCACTATTTATCACACACACTCTTTTATTTAGAGTATATCTCACTATTTATCACACACACTCTTTTATTTAGAATATATCTCACTATTTATCACACACACTCTTTTATTTAGAGTATATCTCACTATTTATCACACACACTCTTTTATTTAGAGTACATCTCACTATTTATCACACACACTCTTTTATTTAGAATATATCTCACTATTTATCACACACACTCTTATTTAGAATATATCTCACTATTTATCACACACACTCTTTTATTTAGAGTATATCTCACTATTTATCACACACTCTTTTATTTAGAGTATATCTCACTATTTATCACACACACTCTTTTATTTAGAATATATCTCACAATTTATCACACACACTCTTTTATTTAGAGTATATCTCACTATTTATCACACACTCTTTTATTTAGAGTATATCTCACTATTTATCACACACACTCTTATTTAGAGTATATCTCACTATTTATCACACACACTCTTTTATTTAGAGTATATCTCACTATTTATCACACACTCTTTTATTTAGAGTATATCTCACTATTTATCACACACACTCTTATTTAGAGTATATCTCACTATTTATCACACACTCTTTTATTTAGAATATATCTCACTATATCACACACACACTTTTATTTAGAGTATATCTCACTATTTATCACACACACTCTTTTATTTAGAGTATATCTCACTATTTATCACACACACTCTTTTATTTAGAATATATCTCACAATTTATCACACACACTCTTTTATTTAGAGTATATCTCACTATTTATCACACACTCTTTTATTTAGAGTATATCTCACTATTTATCACACACACTCTTATTTAGAGTATATCTCACTATTTATCACACACACTCTTTTATTTAGAGTATATCTCACTATTTATCACACACACTCTTTTATTTAGAATATATCTCACTATTTATCACACACACACTTTTATTTAGAGTATATCTCACTATTTATCACACACACACTTTTATTTAGAGTATATCTCACTATTTATCACACACACTCTTTTATTTAGAGTATATCTCACTATTTATCACACACACTCTTTTATTTAGAGTACATCTCACTATTTATCACACACACTCTTTCTATAATTCCCACTGCACTGTCATGTTGTTATTTATTTGTCATGTTGTTATTTATTTGTCATGTTAGTTGTATGTCTTGTGTTTTTATATATATAAGTCTGAATGACAATAAAGTTCACTTTGACTTTGACTTTGTCGTGCAGTTCTGGTAGACAGTAAGTTATAACGAGGTCTGATGCGTCCAAGCATGCGACGGAGGCCTTCATCTTCAACCACGGACACTGGTCGCGCATCTAAAACAATAAATTCCAGAACTTTCTCTGTTATTTTCGTTGTGTTCACGCTGTGGGTTGGAAATGCTTCGCGTCTCTGTAGCGCGTCCACCGCAGTTACCTGCTTCGCCGTTTAGTCTCCTGGACTGTGACGTTAGGAACGTGCTCTTTAGCGTGGTGCTTTTGGAGGTGCTTAATTTAAAATTTGTTGTATTGTGTTTTGTCAACATTTTGTTCTGCAGATATTGCATGCTGCCATCAAACCTGTTGGCACAGCAAGCGGGAAATACCTGCATGGGGCTGAGTGCTTGGCTCGCGCTATGTTGTTGTTCCTGTTTGTGTTCTATGCCATACGTCTGCAGAACGGCTTAGCACACGTCCAAACGAATTAAAGTGAATGTATCGGCCCCATGGATAGGCCTAATTATCAGACACCCGATCCATCTAATTATGGATCTAACATCAGGACCGATATCCAATCTTAATAATATCGGATCGGTGCATCCCTAGTTATGAACATGATGCCGGAGACAGACAGAGCCTGAGTGATAACTCTTACTGCTGTTCAGTTGGGATCTGATTACTTGTGGTGAGCATGTAATCAGAGATCTTCTTCAGATTGTTGAGTAGACTCTGTATATAAACACCTCAGTCATAATCTCTAACAATGGATTCCATCAGACTGGAGAAAATCTCAGCCGCTGTCCGTCACTCACTCTCTGCTGCTTCTCTTTGAACTCAGCAGCTTTGGCATCGAGCTCCGCCTGCATTCTCCGCCGCGCCGCCTCCAAAGCCTCCTGACGTCTCACCACTGACGTGGGATCTGAAAAAAAAATTGGTTTACTTACTTTGTGTTACACTCGCTTCGTTCAGAGTTCGGCTAACGTTCTCAGCACTGACCGTGGCCGGGCGCTGTGGTTGAGCTGTGTTCCTGACCGGATCTGTTCTTGCGGAGTTGTTGAATAAGGAGATAAACTCCCCCACATAGGACGAGCAGGTACCACCCATATTCAGAGAGAAACGTGGAAACTGTAAGCACAGAGATGAACTGTTTTAGTGCAGAACTAAAAATACAAGCACCACACATCAAGACTCAAGACTCAAAACCTTTTTTCAGAGAAATGCATACCGCCTTTTAGTCCAAGACTAGGATTAAATCCAAGTCCTGGCCTAACACATCCAAATGATATCCATTAAATGTGCCTGTTATTTAGATTCTGGATAATAGAATACTATTAGAAGAACATCGCTTTAATTCCTTAATTCACTGCGCTCCAGTCATCACACTGATGTATTAAATTCCATCAGCAGCACGTCACTTAATTTATACACATATTGTGCATATTGTTGTTTGCAGGAGCCATAACTTTAAAGGGAACCCCAGCTGGTAACACTTGTAAGTCTTAATATGATGTAATGACTCTGAATTATTAAGACTTCTTGTTTAAAAAATCACTAAAAGTATCAGATTTATTAGATTTTGTGTAAAATCCGCTGCACGTGGGTCTCCATTGTTGTATCTACTGACGTGATCAGCGGGTAGTGACGTCAAATGGTTGCAGTAACCGCCCGTCGCGCTTGAGCACAGCTAGCTACTAAACATGCTACTGTTCAGTCTTTACAGTTTGAACTAGAACTCAACATTTCTGACATCAGCGGTGACATCACACACCACGTTAGTGTAAATGGTGAACAGAGAGGGTGGAGGAGAGAGTGACACAGTGCTGGAGTTGTTGTGAAGCTGTGTGTTGGTGTTGACGGAGAAGGAGAGTGTCTGTTAAAGGAGCTCCGCTTTCTAGCAGGAAACATTCACACTCAGTAAACAGCTACATACACTGAACGGGAGTGTCTCTGAGCTTCACACTCCTTTATTAGTGAGTAGTATGTTCACTACTAAGACTCTACTTTCACCTTCAGGATCCACAAACGAGGAGAAGCAGCTGACGCTAACGCTAAACGTTCTCAGGAGAGAATCCAGCGCATGTTCACGGTTCTTCTCGCGGTTCTCCATAATCTGGAGCTTCTGGACTTCCTGTGTGGGGAAACTGTGGCCCTGCATTGTGTTTTAGTCTCCGCTTAAAACCAACAGCCTCCGTCAAGTCTCTCACCAGTGGTGGTCTACTGAACCACTCAAACTCATCCAGACTGAAGTGAGGAGAGCAGAGCGGGGGTCTTTGGGTAGCTGTGTTGGTCCACACGCTGCTTCACTAACTATTCTCCTTGTTTATGTTTGTGAAGCTGTTTAGACAAATATCAGTCTTCACGCTGCCTTTCACTGAAACACCATCAACAACACAATGTACATGGTTTTCTTTAAGCTAGATTAGTAACTAACACTCACTCCTTCACACCACAGTCCAGTTCAGACCTGAAACCATCTGACCTCATCTACCCAGCAGGCATTGCACTTCAGTAATAATGGCTGCGTCCAAATGTTAAATATTTAGCATAAAAGTGTTAATTTATAAATAAATCTGATATCTGAGTCATTTTCTTATAGAAAAATGCTCCTACAGTAGTATCTTTTAAATGAAATTGGTTGTTTTTTTGTTTTGATGTTATATGTAGAGTTTTGGGTTTGAGAAAGGCGCATTATAAATTTAAATTATTATTATTATTATTATTATTATTATTATTATAGTAACTATAAATACTGGGCTTCACTGACGATGGAGAACACAAATATAACCAATGCAACAATCTGCAGCTGCTAATGCATGTGCACCTTCCGTGTACGCATACATTTGCACTGCTGCTTATTTGCATTTGGGCTAGTTTCACTTTCTGGTGGGCGGAGACTTTTAGCTGGACCTGGCAACCCTGTCTGCAGGAAGGTAGCTGTTCAGGGCCAAGTTTGAAAAGCAGTGCACTAGATGTTGTAAGCTTGCTGTGAGGATTTGACTGCATTAGTTTCTCTCTTTACTCTTTTTGAGGTAATGACTGTCCTCCTGTCTGTTGAACGCTGTTGGAGGACTGACCATCAGGGCCTCCACCTCACCATCACCAGCCAGCTCTCCTGCCCACCATCACCAGCCAGCTCTCCTCCTCACCATCACCAGCCAGCTCTCCTCCTCAACATCACCAGCCAGCTCTCCTCCTCAACATCACCAGCCAGCTCTCCTCCTCACCATCACCAGCCAGCTCTCCTCCTCACCATCACCAGCCAGCTCTCCTGTCCATCTGTGTCAACTACTACACCCTCAGTTACATCACTGTACTCCATCCAGATGTACCAGCATGGAAATAGGATGGGACTGTTTCAGCTCACGGCCACTTTACATAAAGCCTCAGTCAGAGACTGCCTCAGTCAGAGACTGCCTCAGTCAGAGACTGCCTCAGTCAGAGACTGCCTCAGTCAGAGACTGCCTCAGTCAGAGACTGCCTCTACCTGTGCAGCTTCTAAAGCTTTGCTATCCAGATTTAAACAGAGACTCTTTTCTTTGGTGTTTATTAGTTAACTGTAAATACTGTTTGACCAGAGGAGGACGGGTCTCCTCTTGTGAGTCTGGTTCCTCCCAAGGTTTCCCCCTCCAGTCTGAAGGAGCCTCTGGCTTGTTCAATAAGGGATATATGTTGTAACTGTCTGTTTTCAAAACTCTGCTGCTTTGAGACAACATCGTTATATAAATAAACTTGACTTAAGTGAGGACAGGTACTGATGCTGGGTTACTCCCAACTCCCAGCCAGAAGGAGTGTCCGGGTATTTCTGGACACGTTATGTAGCTAGGAAGTTCCCTATTTAGAGTAGATCATAACTGGTTAGACCGTTTCCACACACACATATATATATATATATGCTAAAAACATCATAGACTATCTATATCGTGTCTAAAAACAAGTTGTTGGAGTCTAGAAAAATCAGATCTCAGTCTTTCCAGCTCCGGTGCCCAGTTTACAGAGTGAGTCAGCTAGTAAACAAACCGGTTAGCTAGCTGTTAGCCAACCAGCTAGTGAGGGTTTACTAACATTTATCAGCCACAGAATATCGTAAACAATGTTTTGTGTCAGGCTGCTAACAGGTTAGACGCATATCTAGCTCGTAAACCTCGTGTGGTTGGATTTCTGAGGTAAAGTTTTCTCACCGGCCGCCTGAAGGAAACTCAGGTCCTGGTTCTCCAGACTCTCCTCCTCCGCTGCTTTAACATCCGCAGCGCCGTTCAGTGCCTCCATTTTTCAGCGACAACAAACCGGATTATCGCCGGAAATGGAGGCAGACAGTCTTATTTCGTTTCGGCAGCGATTTTATCGATTAATGCCGCGATTATTCGCTCATTCTGCAGCGTTTCTGTGAACGACGTAGCCCGTTAGCTCTGGTTTAGCCAGATACGGTTTCCTCACTTCAACGATGACGTGGACGAGAGATTCGAGAGGGCGGGGCGTCCACGAATTCTCAAACCTAGTTGGCCGAAAGTCTAGCTATATTATGCAAATACGCTTTCACGGGCCCAATCAGAAGAGAGCGTCGTGCAGAGCCTAGTTTGGGGTTTACTGGCGATGCTTTAAAGGGGACGTGTACGCTGTAAAGGGGAACTCCACCGACTTTTCAAAATTTCTGCACAATTTAACTCTTGAGCGATCTTAACATTCGGTATACTCTACTGAAAAATGACCCGCCCTTCCAAAGCCCCAAAATAAAGCAGCTTAATTGAATTATAAATCCAAAATTGACTTTGTATGATGTAACAACCTGTTATTTTGTTATTTATCAATTCAACCCAATGTAATTCATTTATTATCATGTATTTTTTTTGGTACACAATACAAAAAGACAATCAGCAATGAACAGAGTTACACTTTTTTTTTTACCACAAACCAACATTTATTTTTTCCAACAATTTCATTTATTCAGTAAAGATTTATTATGCTACTATAAATGTGAAGTAACTACTTCTGAATTAATTATATTGAAAGGGAAAAAAACAGTTTATTATTTTATATTTTTAGGAAGTGAAATAATTCTCTCATAACACAATAAAACAACAAAATGTTGCCAGGACCGGTTTGGCAGTGAAACGTCTTCTCATGGCTTCAGCAAAGAACCAACTAGAGGTACTTAGATTCAGGGTAGCTTTATACCCCTATAATGAATTTGATTTTATTATGTCTGAGATTTGTTTGGGAGCTTGTGTGATTGGGTTAGCTGCAGGCCAGGTCAAATGCAAGTTCCAGTTTCTTTGATGCCCACATGGAAACATAAACAAAAACAAAGGATCACTTTTTCTAATGATGGGGTCCTTTTAGGAAAAGTCATAAAATTTCAAGTTGGAAAAAGATAGTTTAAGGTATTTTCTCTACAGCTGATCAAGGTAGCGGGTCACTTTTGACCTGCAAGACAACACAAAGGGTTAAAATGGGATACGTGTTAACAAAATCATTCAGTGTGGTTCACAGTGGTGTTGATAGGAACCAGATATCAGTTTATCAGAATCCGTTTACAGTGGAGAGATACATGTTCTGATGCAAAATATTCCCCAAAAACAATATTTTTAATATTTTAACAACTTAGAAGGCATGTGTAAGTTCACTGGTGCTTTATATAATAAATAAAATGGCTATATGTTGTTGTAGACATGGTGATCCCTGCCTACAGTCACCAAATCTGAGTCTACAGTTAACCATTTCACACCAAACCCACTCTGAATGACTTTTTGCATCTCAGTGACTGAATTATTCAGCAATTTTGAGGATATTTGTGGAAAAATAAGTAAAATTCCAGTTTAAACTATACATTTCCAATACTATTCCATTGTAACATATGAACCAAATGAAAATGCTCTGTTATTTAACAATGCTCTATTAGTAGGTCACCATTGTCACACTGTATTAATGGCATATGATTGTAGTGAAGTCAGTGCTAGGCAAAACAAGATAATCACAAAAGTTTTTCTCAAGTCCTAACTAAAACTATGAAGGCCGATTAATATATTTCGTTATTTGAAATATTTCGTTTTTTGTATCTCGAAAGTGCGACCATGTAATACAGAAGGAAAAACAGAAGCCTAAAATAAATAAATAAATAATAATATTAATAATAATAAAGTGTTTTAAATGCTACTGGACATATGTACCATACTGGAGCCTCTGTTTAAAATGTAGCGCCCCCTTTAAATGAGGGTTTTATAATAAATCTTTTTTTTAATACTTGCCAAATTTAAAAATATTTATACATTTTAACAAGTTTCCCATAATGATGATTTCCTATCACATAATAATGAGATCATATTTCATATTTGTGACTTAGTGTTTCATAATGAGCTTGGTGGCAGGCAATGGGAACCAGGGGTCACCATGTCCACAACAAAAAATATAGAAATTTTATTCACTATCAAACCCACCAGTGGACCTACACGTCTTCTGAGTGTCTATGCATTGGTGATAATGATAAAATAATCAGAAATCTGAAAAGTTAGGTTTTCTTTGAGGACTATTTCACCTCATATGACGCATAATCCCTCAAAATTATACTTCATAAATCATAAAACAGCATCATATACATTAAACAGCACATCCATAACCATTTCCAGTTCATAATTTTCTGTGAGGAGCTTTTAGAGGTGGATGTCTGGTTCCATTCACCACCACTGTGAACAGTTCTGATTGTAGAACAGTGTTTCGCACCAAACCACTCTGGATGACTGTTTACATCTCAAATATTTAGGTTTAAAATAATAATAATAATAAATCAGTTAAATCATCTTTAGTAAGTAAAACGACTGAATATCACTGCACAGAGACAAACAGCAGAGGTGGGCGATACTGCAAAATTTGGTACCGATCCGATACTAAGTAAATACAGGGGAAGTATCAACGATACTGATACTCTTTATGAATATATGCAGCTTATGCACTGTTCAAGTAGTGGAGAAAAAATTAAAATTTATTATTATTATTATTATTATTATTATTATTATATTAATAAATGTGGTTTATTTGTATTGTTATTTTCTTAAACCAAGTAAAGAGTCCAATCTCTTTGCAGCCTGTAGTCATCGCTGTCTCCTACGTCATAAATAAAAGGAAGTGTGGATGGAAATCTAACATTTTAACTCGTTAACAGATGAATAATAGTTCTGTAAACATAACAGACGTTTATAAAGTGCCTAAGGAGAATTAATTGTTAAACTATAGCTGCTGCTGAGCCAATGGGAAAATGCTAACCTCCTGCTGCTAAACTATGATGTCATGCTTGTTTACAAACCTTAAAGCGATTCGCTCAATCATTCGATAGCACGACAAGGAGCGGAGTGAAGGTCTTTCAGAGCAACGTGTGCCTGCAAGACCTGAAAGGAGAGTATCGATCCAATACCAATACTAATGTTGGTACTGATAATATCAATATTTGGACCAATCCGCCCCAAGCAAATAGGCTAAATCCCACAAATGAACTGGTCCGATCTGGTCAGCTAAATCTTCTATAACTCTAAAGTCACTTTACACACTTTAAACTCTTCATTTCTGTAGAAAGTTATGAATTCTACAGTGAAGCAGTATCAACAGACCTCAGAGCAGACCATCAACACCAACTCTCAAATGGTTTAATGTAAAAGTCCAGCTGAATGAAAGAAAGTCATATTTACACAAAATCGTGATTTCATTACAAAAAAGCTTTAATCTGCTTAACTTAAAAAAAAAACAAAAAAAAAAACAAGAAGCTCAACCATCAACATCTCATAACTACGACCTACACACCATAACTACGACCTATTAACATGCATGTCTTCCTCCATGCCATTCATTCCGTCCTGATCCTCTCCCTGATCATCCCCTTCCTCCATGTCATCTCCACCCGTCGCCTCGTACATCGACTCCTGCATCCCCCTTTCCATCTCCTCCTCTTCCTCCTCCTCCTCCACCATGCTGTGGACACCTGAAACACAGGAAAGAGAATCGTGAGTGTAGCTGTTATATCAGACTCTCCTACAGAAACACAGAGAAAAAACAGATTAACACAGAAAACACACCTCCAGAAATTAAACGTGTTAGCAAATCATCAATCATTCTCTCCTTAAGGACGGCAGTGTATCTAAAACCGTTTGACTGGTAGTGTATCTAAAACGTTTGTCTGGTAGTGTATCTAAAACGTTTGTCTGGTAGTGTATCTAAAACGTTTGTCTGGTAGTGTATCTAAAACGTTTGTCTGGTAGTGTATCTAAAACGTTTGTCTGGTAGTGTATCTAAAACGTTTGTCTGGTAGTGTATCTAAAACGTTTGTCTGGTAGTGTATCTAAAACCGTTTGTCTGGTAGTGTATCTAAAACCGTTTGTCTGGTAGTGTATCTAAAACCGTTTGTCTGGTAGTGTATCTAAAACGTTTGGATGGTAGTGTATCTAAAACGTTTGGATGGTAGTGTATCTAAAACGTTTGGATGGTAGTGTATCTAAAACCGTTTGACTGGTAGTGTATCTAAAACGTTTAACTGGTAGTGTATCTAAAACGTTTAACTGGTAGTGTATCTAAAACGTTTGACTGGTAGTGTATCTAAAACGTTTGACTGGTAGTGTATCTAAAACGTTTGTCTGGTAGTGTATCTAAAACGTTTGTCTGGTAGTGTATCTAAAACGTTTGACTGGTAGTGTATCTAAAACGTTTGTCTGGTAGTGTATCTAAAACCGTTTGTCTGGTAGTGTATCTAAAACCGTTTGTCTGGTAGTGTATCTAAAACCGTTTGTCTGTTAGTGTATCTAAAACCGTTTGTCTGTTAGTGTATCTAAAACCGTTTGTCTGTTAGTGTATCTAAAACCGTTTGTCTGTTAGTGTATCTAAAACCGTTTGTCTGTTAGTGTATCTAAAACCGTTTGTCTGTTAGTGTATCTAAAACCGTTTGTCTGTTAGTGTATCTAAAACCGTTTGTCTGTTAGTGTATCTAAAACGTTTGTCTGTTAGTGTATCTAAAACGTTTGTCTGGTAGTGTATCTAAAACGTTTGTCTGGTAGTGTATCTAAAACGTTTGTCTGTTAGTGTATCTAAAACGTTTGTCTGGTAGTGTATCTAAAACGTTTGACTGGTAGTGTATCTAAAACCGTTTGTCTGGTAGTGTATCTAAAACGTTTGTCTGGTAGTGTATCTAAAACGTTTGTCTGGTAGTGTATCTAAAACGTTTGTCTGGTAGTGTACTAAAACGTTTGTCTGGTAGTGTATCTAAAACGTTTGTCTGGTAGTGTACTAAAACGTTTGGCTGGTAGTGTATCTAAAACGTTTGTCTGTTAGTGTATCTAAATCATTTGACTGGTAGTGTATCTAAAACGTTTGACTGGTAGTGTATCTAAAACGTTTGTCTGTTAGTGTATCTAATACGTTTGGCTGGTAGTGTATCTAAAACGTTTGTCTGTTAGTGTATCTAAAACGTTTGTCTGGTAGTGTACTAAAACGTTTGGCTGGTAGTGTATCTAAAACGTTTGTCTGTTAGTGTATCTAAATCATTTGTCTGGTAGTGTATCTAAAACGTTTGACTGGTAGTGTATCTAAAACGTTTGTCTGTTAGTGTATCTAATACGTTTGGCTGGTAGTGTATCTAAAACGTTTGGTCTGTTAGTGTATCTAAAACGTTTGACTGGTAGTGTATCTAAAACGGTTGGTCTGTTAGTGTATCTAAAACATTTGACTGGTAGTGTATCTGAAACGTTTGTCTGGTAGTGTATCTAGAACGTTTGGCTGGTAGTGTATCTAAAACGTTTGTCTGGTAGTGTATCTAAAACATTTGACTGGTAGTGTATCTGAAACGTTTGTCTGGTAGTGTATCTAGAACGTTTGGCTGGTAGTGTATCTAAAACGTTTGTCTGGTAGTGTATCTAAAACGTTTGTCTGGTAGTGTATCTAAAACGTTGGGCTGGTAGTGTATCTAAAACGTTTGTCTGGTAGTGTATCTAAAACGTTGGGCTGGTAGTGTATCTAAAACGTTTGTCTGGTAGTGTATCTAAAACATTTGACTGGTAGTGTATCTGAAACGTTTGTCTGGTAGTGTATCTAGAACGTTTGGCTGGTAGTGTATCTAAAACGTTTGTCTGGTAGTGTATCTAAAACATTTGACTGGTAGTGTATCTGAAACGTTTGTCTGGTAGTGTATCTAGAACGTTTGCCTGGTAGTGTATCTAAAACGTTTGCCTGGTAGTGTATCTAAAACGTTTGTCTGGTAGTGTATCTAAAACGTTGGGCTGGTAGTGTATCTAAAACGTTGGGCTGGTAGTGTATCTAAAACGTTTGTCTGGTGGGTTCTGTATCTCTGACACCAATAAAGTATCTATCTAGTGCATCAGCTAACCTACACTTTATGCTGTTTCTTTATTTTTTTTACTTTTATTTAAAAAAATGCTTTACTTACAGCATCATAACATACTGTATCACAATATATCAAATTGTAACTCCTGTATCGTGATCTGTAACACCACACCCAGTCCTAGTACCTTGTCTGCTTTGTCTTCCAGGGATCTGGCCGGCCTGAAGCAGTCCCTTCAACCTCTCCACCTCAGCCAGTGACGTGGCGTTAGCGATGGCGTTCTGTGGGAGAGGACAGTTAATCAGCAAAAACAATACAAAACATAAAACAAACACTATTAAAACAATTCAAAATTAATTCAGTGCCTTGATAGCTTCCACGTCCGCCGCAGACGGGCCTGTCTTCTTTTTGTCAGCCTGCAGCGCCGCTCCCGGAGTGAACCTACAACACAAACACGAGCAGAGCAAAGATCTTAACGAGCTCATCCGAGTAGAAGCTGCTTCTCCAGCCTTTTAACCACCGTTCTTCCCATCAGTGTAGTATCTTGTGTATCTTATCTGTTGTTAATAAACTGATACAAAGAGAGAAGTGCCTTGAGCCAGCTCTCCTGGAATGCACTGTTTATGGATTATGATTGGGATTTTAGGAAAAGCCAATCAACTGCATTGGTTTTGATGGGCTCCAGAGCGGGTCATGGAGTTAATAGCCCAGTTCCATGAGTCCAGTGATTCGGAAGAGCTGTGCTTGATCAAGGGGGTTTCATCTTACGTTTTTGTGCGCTTGGCAATATCCTTTGCAAGCTGAGCACCTCGTTTGCCTTTGAACATTTTCTCAGCCTCTTGACGTTCCTACGGCGATACATCACAGAGTTAAAGTGAAAGCTAACAACACAACACCACGACATGGACCTGGACGTGCCACTTTGAGCACCAACAAATCAGAGCCAGAGGTTCTAGCGTGCTTTTCTGGGATCAACTGACCCTGGATCAGCACTCTAGCTCTGACATGGCTTATACAGGATATACAGTGACTGGTTTAATTAAAAAGTCTAGTAGATGTTTGGCTCCAAGTCCAGTCTTAACAGTTACTACATCCAGCAGCTACTGACATCTAACATCTTTAAGATACTATACCTTCAACTTGACCTTCTGGAAATCCAGCACACGTATCTGGGGAAGCTTGTTGATGACATACAGCCTGTAATGCTTCTTATTGGTTACCGGGTTCCGTAAAAGGCTGAAAAGAGAAATAAATTAATAAATTAAACGTATGTACTTGTTCTGAAGCATTATCTTCTTTTCATGGACGCATGTTAACTAAGCCAACCCATGACCTGGACACATCATTGAAGTTTAAGCTGTGTTTGAATAAAACAGCCTATAATGCAAGAAACTCAATAAATACCTGAGAAGAGTCAAAGTCTTCACTGAAGCCAGAGGATCCAGATCACCCTGTAAACGAATAATAAAAAAATAATAATAAATAATTTAAATACTGGGCAACATTTCATTTGTATTGTTTTCAGTTTGTCAGCACAGAAAAGCTCAGTTTATCATATTTGCTGCTGAAAAACTACAGAAAAAAAATGTATATGCACAATTTATATATATTAGATATGGATGGATGGATCAACGGGTCTCGTGGGAACCAGGACACTTAACACTACTAATCTGATACAGCACTTCAGAGACACCACACAGCTGAACACAGTGAGTATCAGTAACAGCAGAGCTAGAACACACAGCTAGCACAAAACTAATAACCCAGAACACCATACAGACCAGATCTGACCGGTACGAACAGAACAGCAGCAGCCAGAGAGCTAAAGAACCACAGTCAGAGTGATTGAGTTTATAGTTCTAGATAACCATGTTTCCACCATGTTACATGTAGCCTGCTGTGGCCCCACCCTTGATATATATTTATATATTTAAAAAAATATGTATTTTTTTATATATTTAAATATATAAAATATATTTAAATATATATTTAGATATATATTTAAAAAAAAAAAAAAAAAAAAATATATATATATATATATATATACACACACACATTTTTTTTAGCGTTCGATGTTTTCAATACTGTAGCACAATAACCAGCTCTGGTGAATACTGTGCACTGCTGTGTGTCGCGTCCTTATATGACTGAATCAGTTTTCTGAATAAGCGAATCAAATCGCGCTACTAATTTGACTCAACACAAGCTCACTCCACTTAGCATGGCCACGCCCACAATGATAGACGTTCTCTCACGTCATATATATATATATATATATATATATATATATATATATATATATATATATATATATATATATAATTGAAACCAGAGGTTTACATACACTGTATAAAAAGACAAAGATGCATTTTTATCTCATTGTCTGACATGAAATCAGAATAAACTCTTCCCATCTTATGTCAATTAAGATTTCTAAAATTATTTCTATTTGCTAACGGCCAGAATAATGAGAGAGAGGTGTGTCTCTACTTAACTCAGAAGCTTCCAAAAACATGACATCATCATATGGGCTGTCCCACATTGTTTAAAGGCATAGTAATCTTAGTGTATTTAAACCTTTGACTTTGAAAAAAGTAATAAAAATTGCTTTAAAAAACTTCTCTCTCTCTCACTATTCTTGCCGTTAGCAAATAGAAATAATTTTAGAAATCCTAATTGACCTGAGATGGGACGAGCTTATTCTGATTTCATGTCAGACAATCAGAAAAAAATGCATATGTGTCTTTTTATATAGTGTATATAAACCTCTGGTTTCAATTGTTTGTGTGTGTGTGTGTGTATATATGTGTGTGTGTGTGTGTGTTGTGTATGTATTATATATCTCAAAAATACATCAGAATACTTCATATACAGAGAAGGACTGACTTGGCGAGGTAGTGATATGAATGCTGAATTGATATCAGGGAGGGTTTACGATGCTACTCTAAGCCTATACTTGCGTTAAAGACACCAGTTAACATCAACACAGGTAGTTCCTACTTACCAGTTCCTGGATGTTGTTACTTGTAAGGATCAGCTCCTTCAAATTTGGCAGCGACTGCTCGAGGTTTTCCCCAATTCGGCTGCAACAGAAGATACATTAGCTTCAGCTCACATACAAACACAGCTAGACCTTCTCAGCAGATATACTTAAACACCAGGTTCTGAGAACTTAATATTCAAACTGGACACACTTACAGTAAGTATCTGGAATAAAGTCCTAACCGAGATTCTTTAATAACATGACAACTTGTTGTTGTATCATGTCTATGTTAAATTTGAGGTAGCTGCTGAAGAATAGGACACTCGATTTTAATGTCTAAATCAGGTCACTAATAGTCTGAACCCGGACGTTGTCCAATGAGGACCCAAACTGATAATCTACTGAGGAGGATTTCATTCTGACAGTGTTTATTTTAAGAGGCGGAGCTTTTCTCACCTTTATGGTATACAGGCTTTGCGGACCTATTGCCAGAGAAAGGCTGATTGAGACGGTGATCTACAAAAAGTTTTACTTTCTCTATAAATAAACACTAAGATTCTCTTCTTTTCAGAAGCGATCTGTTTGTTTAATGTAGCTCTTGTTTTTAGTGAAGTGAGTAAAAAACATTTATTATTAGTTTATAAATAATGTATTCAGCAATACAAGTCACGATTCAATATATCGTGATATATGGTGATTTTTCAAATCTATTAAAACACACCACTGTATGAACAGGTTTATTAATGCTTACAATAGCATTGCGTCCTTGTGCTGCTTGTTAATGTTGGAGTGGAGCTGAAACTGGATTACAACACTGACATCTAGTGGCCAGAGGTTTAAACACAACACACAATGATTCACTGTCAGCCAGAAATCTGTGTATTGATACTGTGTTTTTGAGAATCGATACAGTATCACTAAATATAATATCCTGATATTCAATATTTTGATATTTTCTTACACCCTTATTAAATATACTGAACGGTATGTGAGGTGTGTTGGTGTTTCAGTAGATGATGGTATAAGATACTTTGCTGTATGTCCTGAACATTTGCACTCCTGGACATTATTTAACACTATTTAACATTTACTTAAATACAATCTTCGCACATTTATTTATTTTTTTAGTAAATATCCCAGCACTGTAATACATCTGCTGATACCCGTTTTTCTCTTACACATTACCTAATTTATTAGGTAGGTAACCTACCTTCTATCTATCTATCTATCTATCTATCTATCTATCTATCTATCTATCCATCCATCCATCCATCCATCCATCCATCCATCCATCCATCCATCCATCTATCTATAATGCTGATACTAGACTACTTCAGTAAACAGGATACACCACTGAATCAGAACACACGTTAGAGATGATGACGGTCCAGACCGGCCTGAGGAGATCTCCTCTAACTGGACCCTACTGACTAATTAAATACTCCTGGTATAGACTAATAAATATATTTATGATATTAATAAAACTCAGACTCAGTGAAGCTAAAGCCAGACTCTCGTTTCTCTCACCAGATGCGGTTGTTGTTCATCAACACCGTCTTCAGTCTCTTCAGCAGAGGAAACCCGTCCAGCTTCCGGACCTCGTTGTCGGAGAAGTCGATGGTGTCGAACTGGTCCAGAGTGGCACCGAGGTTCTCCAGCACGGGGATTTTATAACCTGAGACACAAAGAACACCAGAGCATGAAGAGAAGAGAGGAGAGCCAGGACTTCAGAACGGAGCAGTAAAGCAAGCCAAGGGTTCACAGCAGGCCCCGGATCAGGAATCAGGAGGTCAGCTTTAGCGGAGAAACTAAACGAGAAGAACCGCAACTAACAGCGCGGACAGATACTGGATGTGATCCGCACGCCCTAGAACCAACACAGCACCTCCAAAATTACCTTGAGCTGCTTTTCTACCCAACATGTTTCCTCAAGATACCTTCTAATGCTATACTTTCAAACAAAAGGGTTCTCCAATGGTTCTTCAGTGGAGGCAGTGTTTATATTTAGAGTCATTAGATCTATAAGGATCTATTTCATGCTTAAGCTGTCCCTGGACTGGTCATATGGTTCTCCAGCTTGATAGAGAATGTGTTGTATGTGTTTCTATTTAGAACCTTTTTTTGAAAATGCCTCCATAGAGCACCAAAAGGGTTCAGAACGGTTCTACATATCTTAAAAAATTATGGTTCTTTGGGTTCCATCAGCCGTGTTATCATCAAGCCTTGGGTAGAAAAGCAGCTCAAGCTAATTTTGGAGGTGCTGTGTTGGTTCTAGGGCATGCGGATCACATCCAGTATCTGTCCGCGCTGTTAGCTTGATGGCTTATGGGTTCTTTAATGAGTTGGTTCTATACAAAACCATAAACACACAAACACTGCAAACTTTACTGGTTCTTGGTGGAGAAGGTGTTGTATGCAGTTCTATTTAGAACATTTTATGAAAATGCATCCAGAGAGCATGACAGGGGTTCTTCAATGTTTCAGAATGGTTCTAGATATCTAAAAGAGATGCTTATTTGGGTTCTATCAGCCATGTTACTATCAAGCCTTGCAGAGCTTGATGGCTTAAGGGTTCTTTAATGAGTTGGTTCTGTACAAAACCATAAACACACAAATACAGCATGCTTCACTGGTTCCTGGACTGGTCAAATGGTTGTCCAGCTTAAAGGACAATGTGTTGTTTGTGGTTCTGTTTGGCTCTGTTTAGAACCTTTTTTGAAAAAAGCATTCATAGAGCACTGCAGGGGTCCTTCTACATTACTTAATGGTTCTACAAGTCTAAAAGAGATGCTACTTTGGGTTCTATCAGCCGTGTTAGTATCAAGCCTTGCAGAGCTTGATGGCTCTAGAGTTCTTTAATGAGTTGGTTCTATACAAAATTATAAACGCAGAAACGCTGCATGCTTTACTGGTTCTTTAGCTTGACGGAGAACGCGTTCTATTTATCTAGAACGTCTTTGAAAATGATTCTATGGAGCACCTAAAAATAAGGGTTCGGCTACCAGCTTGAGATCATAACAATAGCAGAGCTAACTTATATAGAACCATACACAACACCACCAACCTGAAGCCTACAAATGGTTCTAGATAGAAACCAGCATTAGGCTCTACTATCATAGTAACGCTTGAAACGAGGCTTTAGACTTTCACTCCACCTTAAATGCTGCAGCAGAGCTACTCGTTTAAGGTGGAACCGCAGAACTCGGATAAGAACGTGTGTTGAGGGTCTCACCTCTGAGGTCCAGCTCTCGGTCCCGGACCGGGTTGGTGTACTGAGCGGCCTGTTCAATCAGCTCTGCCGACAACTTCACCATGACGACGATCCAAAGTAGACAAACTAACCAAACAACTCAAACAAACCACATACAGAACCGAACAGAACCGAGCTTCTCCTCCAGCAGCGCCAAGACACAACGCACACGCTGCCGCCAGGAAGTAGCCGGAGAGCGGGCCGAAGCGCAGTGCTGCCCCCACGTGGCCCGGAGGTGCTAGTTTTGGAGGGGGATCAGGGCTCGCGCCATTTTTGGCCTACTGTTATTATTCCTGTTACACGTGAAATAAATGTTAAAAATGTATTTTAAACACTAAAGTACAATTAAATTCAGTTCAAGTTCATTTGTGTAGCGCTTTTTAAAACCATGTTGTCTCAAAACAGTTTGAAGTTTGAAAACATACAGTTACAACATATATATCCTCCAGTGAGCAAACCAGAGAACACCTCCCTCAGACTGGAGGAAGAAACCTTGAGAGGAACCAGACTCACAAGGAGACCCGTCCTCCTCTGATCAAACAGTATTTACAGTTTAATAAACTAAACACCAAAGAAAAGCTGAGAGAACCTCTGTTTGAAGTCTGGATGGTAAAAGCTTTAGAGACTGTACTGCTAGAGGCAGCCTCTGAATAAGTCTATGAAAAGTGGGAGTGAGCTGAAATGGACCCCTATTCGATAAA